>VXAA01005409.1:208945-273324 GCA_013399115.1 Anseranas semipalmata
GGGCCGGGCTGCGAGCGGGCAGCAGCGCCCCGCGGGACTCCGGGCCGCTCCCCCGGCCGGGGCCGCTCGCCCCGCTGTGCGGGGAGCCTGCTCCGCGCCGCTCTTGCTGGGAAGGCGGCTCTTGGCCTCCTGCCTCAGCTTGCCTGAGGCTGACCGCCGCAGCTCCGAGCTTGTGCGCCTGGGGATTTGTCTGAGTCTTCCTGGGTGCTAGGAAGTGTTTGCCCCCATTGATCAGGCCGCTGAAGGTCTGCTTTTACCTGGAAAATCCCAGACCTCTGCCACAGATGAGCGAATGAACCAGAATAACCGAAACCCCCCTCTTGGCATGGTGTGAAGCTGAATGGAAGGGGTTTAAATGGCTAAATAAAACGTGTGGAACGGGTTGTGGGAGAGCAGCTGCTCTTAGGACCTTACTTGATGTACCTTTGTCACTGCATAGTTAGGAGATGAGTTAAACGCCTAATGTCAGTGCTTCTAGGCTTCCATGCTGCTGTAACCTCATCTCTCGCTGCCAGATGGCTGTGGTGGGGCAGTGCCAGCGTGGGGGCACCGCGGGACCGCAGCTTCCTGCCAGCGCTGGCCTCGGAACCCCCCTGATCCCAGCAGGGGTCAGCCTGTCCGTCGTCTGTCTGTGGCTCCCTCTGTCCTGGGGGCTGTGAACGTAGCCTGGTGGCTATTTGCTGGGTTTTCTGGAAAACTGGATGCTCTGCGCAGGTTGCCCTGGGCAGTGTTGGTGCTTGGCATCAAGGTGTGCTGGCCAAAGCATCTGGTGTTAAAAATGACCCTTTCTTATGGGCAACTGCAGCTGAGGGTTGTGCTGCTGTTTGCGGAGCTGTGCTCGGTTGGTTTTTGTTGGGCACCAGCGTGGTTCCTGCTGTGGTCAGGGCTGGGGGTGCCCACGGGAGCAGCAGGGCGAGATCTGGGCAGCGAGGAGGGCTGGGCCGGTCTGTGCCGGGCAGCAGAAATGCTGTGGCAAAGCTGTCTCTGCATGAGACCCATTGCCCAGGAGCTTCTCAAGCATCATCCCTGAAGGGGCTGGAGCCATGAGGCTGCGCAGTGGCAGATCAGAGGGCTTAAAATATGCACTGAAAGGTTTCTGCAGTCAGAAACCCATCAACCCTTCCAGAACACGTGGTTGGATATTTGGCTCCCCTTGGTGGAAGGATGAAGGACCAAAAAGGACCACCATCCATCGAGGTGCCCTCTTTAACTGTAACTTCACTTAAATCTGTGAAAGGAACAGCAGAAACTGCCTGCAGCGGAAGGGTGCGCTGGTGCTGGGACGTGTCTTCTCGTGGTCACTGGTGAGCAGGCGATGCGGAGCTCAACGCCCCCCGCGTGGAGCGAGGGAGATGCAACGCCCCGTGTCTGCGTAGTTCTTCTGGCAGGCTGGCTGTCTCTGTTCACCTGAACTGGAACAGGGCACCATAGTATAAAAAAGGAAAAGTCCCAGCTCGTCTGCACTTCTACAGGAAAATGAAGTAGCATTAAAAAAAAAAAGAAAAAATACTGAACCTGGATCAGTCTGAATAATATATGTCCAAAGACAAATGGGCGTCTTTGCAGTAGACGGCTGTTTAATTTCCTGAATCATGAGAAGGGCACTTTTTCTGGGCACAGGGTGAGATACTGTCAAATTTTAATTTGGCTTGGCAGTGTCGCACAACCAGTTTGAGCAAGTCGGGGAAGGCAAGTCTGGAACTCATTAGGGCTTGCTGCAAGGCCCTGAAAATTTGGTTTTCAATCACTGTTGGGTTTAATTATTGTTGATGTCTTGCCTAGCGTATTATGGGATTCTTTCTGAGGAAATTAAAACAGCATGAGCAGGACGGCATTCTGTTTGGCAAATGGGTTGTTTAGATTAAATTCTAAATGGAGAGTTAAAACTTGAAACAAAGATAAAGCGTGATGGCTGGCATTTTGTGCTTTCCTGGAGCTATTTCAACTGGACTGCAGAGGCAGAAGGCATCAGGATTTGTGTACTGTTCTCACTATATTCAGTCAATTTTTTTCAGGAGAAGAAAATAACCCTCTAAGCTAAAAGTACTATTCAAAGCCAAGGTAAAGTTTACTCTGTTAATACAACTTTTGGTTCTTTAACTTTTTATTTAGTTCTTTAGCATGGATTTTTTGCAAGCATCCAAGGCAGCCAAGTGGTGGACAGGAAGGAAGCGCTGCTGTTGCTGTGATGAGACCTGCAGCATGCAGAGGTCTGGATGTCACGGCACCTCGGGGAGAGGCAGAAGCCTCCGCTCTCCATCACAATGTGTCTGGACACTTGAATGCTCTGCGCACATATCCACAGATTTATGTGGGAATGCTATTAAGGATTGGGAACTTGCCCTTTTAAGTCCAAAACAGGGCCTTTTTAAAAACTAGAGTGCATTGGAGACCCGGCTTTTTCATGCACTTTTTCATGAACTGTCCCTGGCTGAAGATGCATGGAGTATTTGGGCTGAGTCCGCAGCTGGAAGCACAGCTGTGCTTTCCCTGCTGCGTGCCCGCTGCTCTGCAGTGCTCCGCAGAGCTGGGACAGATGGCTGGCTTTGCGGTTAGACACTGGGTGTTCGGGTAATGAAGGTTAAGCCTGAAAGTAGCCTTCCGCAGAGCACATCTGTGCAATCTCTTCTGTCCAGAGCCACTTTGAAGCAATTTGGGCAGGCAGTCATGAAGATAGTAAACACTAACTGCAGTGATTGTGCATGCAAAGCAATTGTGTTAGTCATTTAAATGTGCGAGCGCTCTTTTTTTGTAAATACTGTCAGTAACTGTGCAAGCAGTTTCATCCTTGCTGTTGGAAGTTGGATCTCATAATTTTTAACAATTAGATCATAGAAAGTTATTTATCTGGAGGCTGTGTTCATAATTCCTGGTTCTGCTCTCCATTAATAGAAATTCAGAGTTCCCCTGTGGAAAGCTGGTACCTTCTCTGTAAAGCTGCCTCTTGGCTGGCGAGGTGTTTTGTCCTGCATAGACACAACAGGTTATGCGTGGCCTGAGGGAGGTGACCATCGCCCCGTGTACCCCTCTGTAAATGGTGTGTGCTGGTGCGGCTAAATGCCTGCCCCGAGCAGGCAGCATCGTTGTGCTGGAGCCAAAGGGAGGAAGTGCTGCTGCAGCTGTCATGGAGAAACAGATGTTGATCTTAATGCAGAAACCTGCTCAGCTCTGTGAACAAGTATTTATAGATGTGAAATCATAAAGCACACATGGGTTAATGAGCTTATTTTGGGACTTGGACTTGGGACTAAATCTAGTCCCATAAAACAATTTACAAGTTACAAAATCCTTATCCTGCAGGGAGGGAGTGTCTGGAGTATTTGTTTAGGCTGAGATTTTTTCATATTTAAAAAGGGAAAAAAAATATTGTATTCCAGCCATTCAGGAAAAGCAGTATTTAGCTGTCCTAGCTTGAAGCTCTTGCTTCACTTAAGGATGAGGCCGAAAGAAAGGGAAAGGTTTCGGGGAAGCTATTTCCACTTTTTGGAAGAGGGAGAGCTGCTTCCTGTTGGTTCCCAGCCTGACTCCTTGTGCTTCTGCCACCTCGCCTGCTGTGAACCCTTTGCCTTCCCTGGCTTCAGCTGCTGAGATCCTCTCAGACCTGTCTGCTGCTGCAGCGGCAGGCGCTCTCCTCTCGCTGGATATGGATTTTGTGCTCCTGCACTTCAGTGTCCATGCTCTTGTGAGTGAAATGCAAAGTGCATTAAAAACAGCTTGTGCAACTGAAATCAATGGCAACTTTGACTTAACTGATGACAAATAAAGCGTCATAAACTGGTAATGTTTAGCTGTCTGGGTGCAATATCACAAACTTGCTCAGAACAACCCTTTTGAATTGATCAGAGGCAAGGAAGGGAAAGCCCATTCCTCCATTTCCTGAGGGGGGGTGATCCAAGTGAGTTAGCAGTAAGCACTAATGAAGATAAGGGGTGTATGTGGGAGGGCTCACTGCAAGTCAAAGCTGTGCAAAAAAAAAAAACAATAGGTAAGTGGATGGCACAGATAAGTAGAAGGGAGTAGGAAAAATGCAAAGTTTTTTCTACTAGTGCTAAAAGGGGTGCTGTTAGCTTCAAATGTGCAAAAATGCCCACTTCTAGAAAACTAAATTCTGCTTCTGTCTGCAACATATTGAAGTCTTGGTTAAGAGAAACACTGCAGCATTGAAACAGCTGGGTGATGTGTGTATATGAAGTGCTGTGCAGATATCATTATTGATTCCTAGCGCAGTTGTAAACATCTGTTGGAAGTTCAGAACTAGAGGTTTGCACAGCCTTTCACAAATTATTCCTCCTAATGTTTCATTGGGAAAGAACCTGTCATAGGAAGGAAGAAAAAAATCTGTCATCTTACAGGAGCACGTGATGGCAGACCCACCCAAAGGTGCGTTGGCCAGATGCCGATGCTCTGCCAGTGCTGGGGCGGCCCAGCTCTTCAGCTTCTGCATGAGGGGTCTGGGCACCCCCAGCCACAGAATGAGCTCTGACTTCCCTTGCTGCCTCTGAACGCCTGGAAAAGTTTCTGCTGTGCTTCAGACCCAAGCCTTTTAAGAAAAAGGCACTCTTGCACAGCTGAACGGACCTCTTGGTATTTTGGAGGTTTTCTGAGGCAGCAGCCAGAGCCTCTGGAAAACTTGGAGCTGCTGCAGTGAGGCTGCATTGCATCGGGAAGGTCTCGGTGAGGGAGTGGGGGTCCGGTGGCCCTGCCATGCCTCTGTCCTTCACGTGCTTTGCCACAGTTCCTTTGGGCACAGCTTCAGCTTTCTTGTGTCTTGATCTCTGCAGCTGTAAAATGTGAATAGTCAAGCTGACGAGAGATTTAGGAGGACTAAGTCAATGATGATGTACAAAATTTGATGGAAGTATCTCCTGCAGTGCAAAATGTCAATGTCGTGATGGTAGCCCTGGCTCCTCGTCATGGCTCAGCACCGTTTCCACTGCTGGAAGTGGGAAGGACAAAGCTGACTCGTGGAAGGGTAATTGATGATTAAAATGAGACACTTACCTGAGCACTTTGGAACTTATCACAGCTGCTGTTTAATTAAATCCAGGTGGATTCTTCCCATTGCGTACACCTACTCACAGCTTGTTTTGTTCTTATAATTTAGACCGACCATCTGAAGCACTGTCTTGTTTGTGGAAAAATCTATTCATCGTATTTTTAAGTTTGCCCTTCTCTTATCATTAATTCACACATTGTTAGTGGAGAAAGGAATCCTGCCAACTATGTGCTCTTGGAAGAGCAAGATATTTGCAGAGGCTCTGGTTCTGTTTTCTCTGTCATCCTGTAGGCTGAGATCTGGCAGCTCTATTGAAACAGCTTCCTCAAATATCAGTGTCTTTCCCTGGTCTTTATGCTGCTGAAATAAAAGGCAATACACTTCTTACTTTGCGAAGTGTAGTATCAATTGGTGCTTCCAGTATTCTAGATGGTACTAACTCATTCACCGATGACTTAAATCCTAATGAGAATTTGAGGTGAAAGACAATCTTTGTGAAAGTGATTTTTTTTTTTTCCTGTGAGCCTGGTAATTTGGATAACCATTTGCTCAGACTCTGGTAGGGAAACAAATTGCTTTTAAGCTGACTACAGTAGATGTTTTCCATCTATGAAAAGAAAACAAATCAAAGCTGTCCTTTGCTGTTGAGTCAAAATTATCATAGCATGTGCATAACTGATTAACGCACTTCTAGGGGTAGCTGTTTGCACTTGCACAAGTTTATTCCATTTGCAACCACTGTCAAGCAGCCCCTTCAAAAACAATACGGGTTTGTCCTGAGCTGCCCGTTCTGAAGGCTGTCCCTCCTACCTGGTTTGGGTGGTTTCTGTGCAGCACCAGGAGCTGACTCCCGAGCGTGCCCAGAACTGCGCCTCGCAGCATGTCGGGTACAGTGGTGGTCAGCAGGAGGGGGAAAACAGCACAATACCCAAAACGTCGAACTGTTACAGGGTTGGCATGTTCCAAAAGCGGTGGCATCTGCTGCCGTGGCTCCTGTGCTGCCTTGTCATCAGTTCTGGCGAGCGGCGTGTCCGTCAGCAAGTGCCACGCTGACACATCACACAACGTCACTGCATTCCGGCGCTGCTCCGTGAGTGGAAGCAGCAAACGTCTGCCCCGAGGAGCCGCGGAGCGATAAAACCAGACGGGGCTTTTGCGTGTGAGCCTTGCGGAGCCTCTCATCCAGCAGAGAGGGTGAACCAACACAAACCCGAGGTGACTCGGGCTGAACGCCCTCCCTCCGCCTGGGGTCACTGGGGCTGTACCACCCAGGGCTGGTTTGTTAGGTTCTTCCAGCACCTCACTGAGTTGCCTCTTTAATGCGCGCTGACGATGAGTTCAGTGGCAGGAAGGGACGGTGTGTGTGAGCGACGCGGTGATGCTCGTGCCGAGGGGCACCGCTCCGCTTGCCGGGGCTCCACCAGCGCTCGCCAGGCAGCGTCACTCGCCCGCGCTGGCACGGCACCTGCCTGCAGCTCGGGCCCAGCGCTGGCTCCTGAAGAACAACTCTGCTAAAGAGCTGCTTGCAACTCTTCTGCTTGCAATCTCTTTTCAGGGTATTTTTTTCCCCAGTTTGAGAGGCAGGTTTAATGAGAAGCAGGTGATCCCCTTCCTCAAGGAATTTATTAATAGGTTTTAGCCTGGAAAACTATCTAGGAAAATGCTGAGTGAGATGGATTGCCCATTCAAAACATGAATTAAGGTCCTTGAGGCCAAGCTCTTGAAAGGAGGCTTCCACCACCCAGGGGAGAGCTGACTGGGACTCACCTACATGATGAAAGGACCTTAACTCAGTATTTTAAGATGCAAATTAAATAGTTTTAAAATATCTGAAAAAGGCTGTGTTTTTTCTTCCCAAGGTATACAGCCTTTCCTATTGGGGCATTTAGGCCAAGTTCCCAATGCTTTTGTGGTTACCTGAAGTTCTGGACCATCATTAGGTAACACCAAAAAATGAGGGTTGGTTTTTTGTTTTTTTTTTGACATTCACTTCAATTCCACCTTGCGAATGCTGAGTTTGGCAGATAGCTCAACCCCCTGGATGCGTTAATACTTTGCTTTGGGGCTTGGCTGATTTTCCTCCCTCAGCCTGTGCAATGCTGTGTAGCTCTGACTTAGGGTGTTGTACTTTTCCAGAACTTGCAGCATTCCCCTCGTTGTTGTACAGATACCTCTTCTGCTATGTGTGTGTACACCCTCCAGTTGTTGGACTTCCTTTAAGGAAGTTTGACTTAGCTCCCTGTTATGTGAGCTTAACTCTGTTATAGTCAAATAATGACAACAAATTAATTGCTATCCATCCATATCCTTGAAACTCAACAATTGTGTTGAGCAAACTAGTCCCACCCATGTGAATATGATATGCCTTTTCCTTTTTCTTTGTTCGGGGCTTTCTCAAAGTTACAATTGTTAATCTCCAGAATCTGTTGCAGCTGGAGGAAGCCCACCCGGGGGGTTGACGAGGTCCCTTGGCTTCGCTTAGCTCTGTTCTGCTCAGCTGGGGCTGGCGGGGCAGGGTGTCCCATGCGGGGCTGTGCCAGAGGCTTGCGTTGTGTCCTCAGCGCTGGGGGAGCTCTGCCCACGAGGAGAGGTGAAACGAGGACCTCGGCTCCGGAGTGCTGCTGTCAACTTGTAGTAACTTTTTGGAAGCCAGCTTTTCCTCCTCTCTCCCTAAAAAGGAGGAGGAAACATACTTGAGGTAGTTACGTGTCTCCGTTGCCGTTTTTAGTCTCCAAATAAGGTGTTGTGTAACGAGCACTTTCGGGATCCAGAAAGCTCGCTGCAGACGCGGGAGGGCCCCGCTCGGCCGGTTCCTTCTGGAGCTGCAGCAGCTGCTCCAAAAAACCCCGCCAGAGGCCGGGGAGCACAGGGTGGCTTGCACAGCCATGCCAGGGAGCAGTAACGCTGCCACGGATGTCACCCGTCAGCCCGCTCATAAATCTGCTCAGAGGGTACTCATGTTCTCTGCTGGCATGGGGCACAGCGGCTGCTGCCTCCTGTCCGACCGCTGCACGCAAAACCCGCTCAGGAAGGTCTATGTTCTTGGAAGCTTTGGGGGTCTTTGTTTAATGACTGTATTAGCCAAATTTGCCAAAACTCTGAATCTTATTTTGTGCCCAAGTTCCTCTGAGGATGCAACTGCAGATTAATCAGTCACTGGGCTTGTGACCCCACAGAAGCAGGGGGTCCTGCCCCACTTCTGGCCTTGTGTTCCTTGTGTTCCGTTGACTCTCCAGTGTGCCTCCATTTGCAAGCACGGTAATGCAAGTAACCACACGGAGAGCTGTGCAGACAGGCATCAGTGGACAGTGCTTTATTTTGGAGGCTAAGATGGGACAAGGCTGCCTCTGCCTTTAAAAACAAGCTTATTTGCTCTGTGTTCTGGAGCTCACTGCTCAGTTTTAAGGGTCCTTCCCCAAACTTTCAGTGCGAGTTAGCCCACGCAAGCTCAACTTGGAGTAGAATGAGGTTTTTCATACCAACATCATGAAAACTAAAATTCCTTAAGTTCAGGTGATTTGTCTGTCTGTAATGGGCAAGCACCTCTTACGTAGCCACTAGGCCCGTTTGCCTTACTGCTGTCAGAGAGATGCCAGAAGGACCAAAACCTGGGGCGAAGTACAGAGCTACAGCTTGGGGTACCCTGTGGCTGCTTCTGAGAGCCGTAGCCTGGTGTGCCTGCCGTCACAGGTTCAGGATGCTGCTCAGCTAGAAAACGTGCCTTGGGGAGCCTAACGCATAGGGGAGAACCTAACGATGTTAGGGCTGTGGTGTAAGAAACTGGTTTTAGTTCCTTGGAAACCTGACAGTTCCTAACATGTAACAGCTCTCTTGCTACAGATTCTGCTTTCTACCCATCTGAACTGGATTTGAATCATGGAAAGGGCTTTAAAAGGGTCTCTTCTGTGTTGTTTTGGGAGACTGAAACTCTTTAAGAACCTACTTTGAGAAAGCCATCTCTTGCAGCAGGAGGTTCTGCTTTCCCTTTCGACAGGTCTGGTCAGCTGGGCAATGCTTCCAGCCAAATCGTGCCTGCCGTCACGCCGGTACGTTCTGCCAGCCGCCCCTCGAAAGGGACCCCTGGAACGGGCGGGAGGGAGAGTGCCTGTGAATGCAGCACACTTACCGCTCGGAGTGGTCCTTAAAGGGGATGGTGTGTGGTGGACACGTGCAACCAAGTGCTTCAGCTTGGTGGGGTCTCTTAGCAAAAAATTCAGCTCTTGCGAGGGTCAGGCCCCCCTTGGTGACGTCCTTGGGTGGGCACGCTCCGCTTCCATGCCTCAGAGCGCTCCAGTGGCCAGCGCGGCTGCTTTCCTCCGGCTGAAGCTGCCCTACGTTTCCGTGGGATGCACGGGGCACGGACTGCTCACAGTGAAACCCTGCTGCTGGGAGAAGCCTTGTCCTTTCCGGGCTTGTTTCCCATCTGCAGAACTGCTGCAGACTGGTTTTGTGATTAGACCTTGTGGATATGCAGGAGGAAAGAGGATTAAAGGTCTTCCAGGGGAGTATGGTCTAAGCATCCCTGATCAGATAAGGATCTCCTAATTTCAGTAATTGTCCTTTGTTATGGTGACTGATTTTGCAGCTGGAGCTGGCTCTGCTTTCCTGTTTCCACCTTCCTTGTTGAGTCGCTTAACCAAGTCCCCAGTCTGCTGCAGCCTCATGACATGGAGCATGCTTCTGCTAGAGGTCAAAATGAATTGATCAAGTCTGTCTTGACCCTGAGCCTTGTGCATGGCCAAAGAGATGGTGTAAGGAGCAGCCTAGTCTGAGCAGTCCAGTAGCAAAAGAAAAGGCAGAAAACTAAGCATCGCTGAAAAGCCAGTGCCAGGCTCATGGCTGCGTTTCTGTTACGCGGTGTCAGGAGCAAATTCTTCAGCAAAGGTGGATGCCCCTGGCTGGGAGGGGAGTGGGCTGCAAGCAGTGCAGCAGCCTGATCAGCACCCTGCTCGGGCACGTGCTTAGCTGGGTTAGATATCGGTCTGCTGTTACTGTGCTCAATTCCTTCATGTCTCAATCTCAAAGTCCTTAAAGGAAAGCAAAATATTGCTGCGGGCTCCTCCTGGCGCTTGGTTAATCTGTGTATTACAGACATTAAGTGGAGCTTCCTGATCCTGCACTGACATGAGATAAATCACCCTCTCTGCAAAAGTAGCTATTAGCTGAGGATGTCAGGGTGTTAGCTTTCCCATACTGCCCTTCTTGTAAGCTCTGTTTAAAGTTTGTATTAATATTAAATTCCTCCTCCCCATTATGCCATAAAACAGTTGGATCTCGTGGAATGAGTGTCCTGGGAGCGCTAGAGCTAGCGGCAGTGTGCTAGAGCTGCCCTGTACTTCTGTGGCTGAACAAAGCGGAGGTGTTAGGTACATCCCAGGGCATTTTTTCCATACTGTAGATGATATCAGCCTGTTCATCGCTGTCTGCAGGAAGATCTCAGCAGCCACCCTGACTGCTGATGGTTTTGGTGGTGAGCTGTTTATCGCTACAGCGTTAGACTGGACATGTGCAGACCACAAAACCATGACGGCTGACAGGGCTTTGTGTCCGTATCGAGCCAATTATGTGTAAGGGTGGAAAGTACTTGTGTTCCCGGAGATGCAACTGCGGAAGGGAGGGGTCATTTCTGAGGGCCTGTGCTTGTGGTAGCTGCTGTGTCGGCTCAGCGCTGAGCGGTCCCAGTTCAGCCCCTTTGTGGTCTAGAAGCTTGGCCTGTTTCCCTGTAGCGTTAGCCTGGGCATGGCGTGGCTTTAACTAGAGGAACATTCACTGGAAAACACTTAGCAAGCTTAGTCTGAAGTCTCCTCTTCTTGGACATAGTAAATCTCTGGCACTTAAATCCACTGTTGCGAGGAGAGTGGAAAGAAGCTTGTTTAAAAGGGTTTTCAAGTCAAGTGGATGTGAAAACAGTGTTTCTTCCGTGTGTCATTGAGGATAGTCCCCTTGCAACAAACCCAGTTGTCAAACTAATTTCAGCAGACCCAAAGGGTCAATGGCCGAGGTGTGCTGGGCCGGCCAGAGGGTGATGATATACCAGGAAAAACTCCTGGAATCTCAGCTGAGGCGTGACCAGAGCAAGGCTGGTGGAGGTGGACCTTGACCAGCTCATAACTTCTAACCAGGGGTTCGTCTTGCCAGGCGGACCTGCCCTGGAAGCTCAGTGCTCCTTTCCAAAATAGTCCTAACCAAGATGGTCTAAACCAAGATGGAATGATGTTTTTTTTTGTTGTTTTTTTCCTTGGCACTTGGCATTATAGGTTCTCTATTTTCCAAAAACTGAGCAAACTTACCAGTGTCTAGGATGGCCCTATCATTGGCCAGTGCAACGAACCACAGTATTACACTGACCAAGAAGCTGGCATATTCCTGACATTGTTCAGAGATGTTTTTGTGGGTAGGATGGCCTCAATTTCCTATCTTTTCACTGCCTAAGAATTTCCTCTGCACTGACTTGCTTTCTCTCTCTTAGTAGCAATAATGCTATAAGACTAAAAGCCAAAATAGAAACCTTAAAATGCGTTGTATATCTAGTCATGGTGAGCAGAATTTGCTTTTCTTCCAAGCAGTTTGTTGACACAGACATTTTTTTAAAGGCATTACAAATGTCTTCAAACTCCTCATATCTTAAACTCTTGCATCTCTTTCAACATTGCTGTTCCCAAATGGGCTTGGGCATAGGCGGAGTCTAAGATAGTCAGTTTGTTCTCATTCTTACTGGGTTTGGTGGGGTTTGCCACGTTATATGCATCTTTTTTCTTTTCTTTTCTTTTTTTTTTTTTTTTTTACAAGATCTCTCCTTTTATGTTTATTTGGGGAGCTAGAGCTGAGCTGCAAGGAGAAGCTCCATATCTGGGCAGGAAGTCCTGCTGACCAGGCAGCCTGAAAAGCAGGCACCGACTCGTGTTATGATTGGCCCCTGCACAGAGATGGAAATAAGAGTGGCTCAAAACTTCCTTCACTGCTGAGGGAGAAAGAAACACGCTGTCCTCCAAATACAGAGACGTTACCGTGCTTGAAGTTCTCACGAGGGGAGATGCTGCCTGGAGAGGTCTGAGCTCGCAGGGGAAAATGCAATGCAATGCAAGAGTCTGTGGATGAGTGCCCTGACCCACGTGGAAGGGGCTCAGGTGCATTTGGCAGGGTCAGCCCCTGCCATGGGGATGTCCCCAAAACTTCGTGGGGCCGCCCAGGCTGCCCTGCAGGCAGTGATGGGGACAAGCTGCTGTCCCAGCCCCTTCCCCTCCTGCTGGAGACCTGCACCTCCAAGGGCAGAGGAACCTGAGCCATCCCTGGAGCCACACATTGCCTTGTAGACCTTCTGAATTGTCACATTTCCCTCATACCTCTTCCTGTAGTTCTCGACTTGCAGCTAGTGTGCACGTTGAGGAGCAGTGAGTTGTGCTATGGACACATGTATGGACCTGCAAACAGAAGTTTCCAAAGAAATCTGGAACTCCTGGTGGTGAAGGCATGCAATCAGGGCTTGGTGAGAGCAGTTGCACAAATGGCAGGAATGGTGACTGGGTCTTCTGTGCAAGTCTGAATCTGTATGTGGCGAAAAATAATGGGGGGACTTTAGTTTCATCTTAAGGAAACAGATCCTCAACCTTTGGTATGTAGCTCAAAGGCGAGGCTGGCCTGTTGATGCCAACAGGTTTGTTCTGCAGATGAAACAATGGCAGTTTCAGATGAGAGCTGAGAGTTCAGTGTATCAAATCTGATCCATTTTGCTAAATTCATTTGAGCTGAGTAACTGGTGAGACCATAGTGAAAGTTGAAAAGCGCTTCCCCAGGAGTGGTGTTTGCAGAGGAACAGTGCCAGGCTGGCAGGTGGAAAGGTGAGACCTGCCTCATTTCAGCTGGTCTGACAAGCTTCACAAAGGCAGCATCTGCTGCGGGGTGCCCATTGCATCGGAAGTGTTCTGATGTGACAACTCAGAAAATTGCAGCCTTGGGGAAGAACGGAGCCTTGGGGACTGCTGGCCAGACTGCGCTGGGGTGGTGCTGGCTGCTGTGACACCCGCTGCCCAGTCCTGCCCAGCGTCACAGGGCTGGCGGCCATGTTTACACACGTACCCAGCCTTGTGCCCAAAGGTCCTCACTGGCGTTTACATTGGCCGAAGAAGCCTTTAGCTGGAGGAAGTTTTTAGCACCTTTTTGAACGAGGGCCTCTGGACTCGCCCTTTCATGGCCGAGCTGGGGGTGGTTCCGTAGGCAGTGGCGTGGGGCACCTTTGTTCCCAGCCGGGTTGTTACCAAGGCTTCAGAATGCTCGCGTTGCTTTTTGCGATGGCCGGTCGTGTCCAAGCCGTCGAGCGGCCGCGTTTGGAGCTGGCTGCGTTCTATCAGGGGCGGGTGGCCAGAGCTGCGGCCCAGCAGCCTGGCTGCGGCGAGCGTCCCACAGGAGGGGGCGGCCAGGCCGCAGGAGGGCTGGGACGTGGGCGTGCGGGGAGCATGGGCTCCACGGGGGTTTCCAGGGGCACTCAGCCCCAGCTAAACCTGGGCCTGGGATATCAGGCAGAGGTCATGTGTGGGCAGGTAGAATAAATCACCGAGAAAGAGGCTCATTAACCCTGGGGAAGAATAGAAATACGGGTTCTCATATCAGCACGGAGGCTGCAGGCTGGTGGCCATCCCCTGAGTGGCTGAGTTCCCACCCTGACACCTGGGGACTCCAAAGCCTCAGGTTGCCTTGCTGGGGGGTTCCACATGCTCTTACTGCTGACAGTGCTTTTCTCTTTGCTTCCCTCTGCATGGGCTATGTAATGAGACTTTTCCAAATTAGTTTATTTAATCCAGATGTTTGCATTTTGAATAAACAAACATTCATAGTCCCTTGCCTGTACTCAGCTTCTGTCTGGCTCATTAAGATTAGAGTCAGTTTTAAAAAAAAAAAAAAATCTGTTGGTAGATATGTAGCACACGGTTCCAGAACTGACAAGTTTTTAAGTGGTCTGTGTTGGAAATGTAAAAGTCTGTCTGTTCTGGAGAGCTGGGTCGGAGCTGAAAAATCAAAAGCATCCTATTTTCTGCGTGTTAGAGGCAGGGGGAATGTGTGTGCATGCATTCGAGTGCATGTTAAGAACATTTAGAAATGCATTTTTATGAATTGCCAGGATGAGAGGTCTGTCCTTTCACAGAATCACAGAATCGTTCAGGTTGGAAGAGACCTCCAAGATCACCTAGTCCAACCTCTGACCTAACTCTAACAAGGCCCACACTAAACCATATCTCTAAGCTCAACATCTAAACGTCTTTTAAAGACCTCCAGGGATGGTGACTCAACCACTTCCCTGGGCAGCCCATTCCAATGCCTATACTTCTCTGACTTCTCTGTGATCTGAGATGCAGCTCCAGATTCATGAGAAAGCAGCACCCAGCAGCACCAGAAATCAGCAGCTATTTATGTTTCTTCTGCCATCATTTCAGATTACAGCACTTTTGTGGAAGATTTCACAGAATCAAGTGTCTCCTCATGTGATCTCATAAATTCCTACCAATCTGCAAGACAAGCCTTACCCACACAATCAGGGTCAACCCACACATTCAGGGTCAACACTTTCTAACCCTCTGAAAATGACAGAAAACTTTAATTCTAATGCAATGGTGGATAGGTGAAAGTATGAGAGATGATTACCTGGGTGAAGGGTATGGAGCAAAACAGTGAGGGCCCATTTTACTCTTCAGCAAGGCAATCAGAACCAGTGAATCCGCAACACAGATTTTTTTGCATAATTGTGTAAAATGCTGTTGGAGTATTGGCAGTTTCCTGTAACAACAGATTTGCACTTAAAGATCTGATGCCATACAGAACACTAATACTCAGTGCTCCTAAAGATGCATTCACCGGCTTTGAAACATCTGGAAAGACTGAAGGTGAAAACTGAAGTGAAAACTAGAGCAGAAAGCTGAGGCACAGCTGAAATAGCAGCCCCTTGGACAAAGCAAGCTGGAGTGGACCATTTTGTACCTATGGGGCTGTGTTTCTCAAGGACGAGCAGTCTTGTAGGAGTCTCCACAAAAAAAAAAAAAGCTTGTAGAGGCTTGTAGCTTACCTTAAAATTGGCAAACCAGTTTATGGAACCCGAAGTTTATAGAACCATCTGGTCTTACAAGTTTCACCCTTATTAGCAACACCAGGCTTTCCAAGTAAACTAAATGCCTTGCCTAACTGAATGCCATGGAATAGACGATCACAGCTTGGAAACACGTGGACTGAATTAAGATTGCGCAGGCAGGCACCACCCTTCTCGAGCACTGGAAACCTCTGCAGCCTTAACTGCGTTCGGAGGGACTCCACATGTGCATAGTCAATAGAAGAATAAGGGCTGTGTACAAAGACCTGGTGTATGGGAGCAAATGCGCAAAAAGGCCATGGCAGTGCAAGATTTGTACGTGCTAAGCCTTAATGGAAAATGCAGGCTGAGCTTCAAAGTGGTCAGAAAATTGCGGGAGGCTGGCGTTTTATAATTCCTCCTGAGGACTGGACGTACCTGGGTGTGCTGGTGTGGATGGGCAAGCCCGTAGCTTAATCTGGCTGCGTGGGGTCAGCTCTGCTGGGACAGGGCAGAGCTCCCACCTGCTGCTGCTGTTTCACCTGGGTTTGCACGTCCTGGCGTGGGGCTGTCCCCGTTCTGTGCTTTTGCAGCACAGGGCCACAGCTTGCTCTGACTTGCAGAAGAAAGATGGCCCTGCTGCTGGCCTGAGGTGCTGCTCGCCGTGCCCTTCCATGCTCCATGCCCCTCCTGTAGGCGTGCAGAGGTCGCAGGGCAGACCAGAGACCTGGCTTCAGCCTTGCCTGCAGACAGTAGCCCCTTGGAACTGCCACTCCTGCTGGAATTGTTTTCCTTAAGTCCATTTTTACAGGGAACAAAGGTGTCTTTCAGGCAGGAGTCTGCAAGTTCCTGTAAAAACAACCAGGATGACAAGCTCAGCGCCCGCGGCGTCACTGACGCTTCCTGCAGCGCTTGGTTCTTGGCTCCCGTCGTACCCTCCTGCATTCCTCACATTCAGAAAGCCATGTTCAATAAGTCTGCGGCATAGACACTCAAATAAGTTTATTCTCAATGTTATTGGCTCCTGCTGTGACTTCTTGCACTTGCCTGTATGCTGCTGGGAGGCTGTCAGGGCTGTCTCCATGCAGCAGCAAGCACCCACGCACACAACTGCTGCGAGTGCAGCACAAGCCAGCTCGTCTTCCCCTCCCTCTGCCTTCCTCACTGAGTCCTTCCCTGCCAACGTGTCCTCTTCGCTGGGGAAAGCACCCCCAAAGCCCAGCACTGGAGGGGAGGGAGTGTGCCCCACTCCCCAGATGCGTTTGAGCCCCTGTAGGACAGACCGAGGAGGTAGAGCTGGTTTAGCATCAGCTCGCGGCAGCGTGCCTCTGTGTCTCACTGCACAGCAGCGCTCCTCAGCGGGGGTCTGCTGGCGTGCTGCGGCTGGGGGGAACAGACCTCGTCGTGCCACGTGCATGGGAGGGGCGCTGGGGAGGACTGGCAAGGCTGCAAGCTGGAGGCAGTAGAAAATCCTATGTATCCATTGTGGTCTTGAGCCTATGTGATGTGAGGAGGTAGCCTGCAGCCATCAGTACCACTGAAAGAGCAGGAAATCTTGCCCTCCGCTAGCCACGGCAGCACCTGTTAAAGAAGGAATTTCTTCCCTGCGTAAGGTGCAAGGGGCAGATGGAGTTTCTTCTTTTTGGTATGACTTGGCCAGCCAACCTGATTTCTCAGCAACGTGTAGCTCGCGCCCGCTCGCTCATGCTGCGACAGGCGCTGCGTTTGGTCGCTCGACTCCGTCCCACGGGCTCAGTGCCTGTGCTTCAGCTGCCGGGTGGGTGCTTCCGGGGCGTCGTGCCTCTGATAGCTTGCACGAGGGCGTCTGCTGCTGGCTTTCATGGCGTGCCGTGAAATCTCTCTGGTTTGCACAGGTGTGTACATGTTGTGCATAAGCTGACCACAAATAATATCTTAGTAAGACCATGAGGGTGGCTGCCCAGAGCTGTGCATGTGTTTGCGGTGTGTTAGATGTGCCAGCTCTCAACCCACCCTCCTCACAATGTTCCAGCCCCGTTATGGCTCTGACACGTGGCCTTCCCTCAATTTAAAGTACAAAGCTTCAACCCAGGCATTCCTGTGGAAACCCATAGCCAGCCCGCATGGACAGAGGTCAGACAGCATCTGGGAGCTCTGGGGCATCACAGCATGTAAGGCACAGCCGGAGGACTCAGCGGCTGAAGGACAGAGCGCGGTGCTAGTGCTTGAGCCTCAGATAGTCTTTGAGAAGCAAACCTTTCCAGCTCTGGTGTTCTGCTCTTTTCCAGATGTCTGTGAGCCAGCAGCAGTCGGGAAGAGGTGTGCCGTGCTTACGCTGCAGAGGGACGTGCACGGGTTTTGAGCCACATTCTTGGAGGTAATGTCTCTACCAGGATGGGCCCTACCTCTGAGACCGTCCTTTTGGGTCCTGTTGATGTTGTATCGGTGGCTTTGAGGGCAAAGAAAAGCTGCAGAGTCCTTGAGCGCTGCTGGGAGGGTGCAGGGAGGACACGCTGTCTTGCTTGGACAAGCGCTGGGTGGAAACCACACTCATGCTCCCTGCTCTCCATCCCCCTTCCTTCACTGGTGCTGCTCTTTCATTTTTATTTGGTTCATGACTACTTCTTTAACTGACGCAATTAGAGGCTGGTTTGAATCGTACTTGTTCCAGGACCCTGCTGAAATACTTGGGGTTGCATCAGAGTTAGTTTGTCCTTTTAAAACCTGATGAAGAAGTTGGCCAGCAGAGAACGGTCTTACAGACCTATCTTTGTTTTCTAGCCTTTGTAATTAGAATCATAAAATATCCTGAGTTGGAAGGGACCCACAAGGATCATCAAGTCCAGCTCCTTAAAATGTTAGGCACTTGGGTATCAATTCCCCTTTTAGCAGCCACCTTTTTAATGGCACGCCAAGCCTCGTCACAGGCAAGGCTCACGCTCTGCTGTGGGAGGCTGGCGAGGCTGGGAGGCCGGCTGGTGCCTGGCAGGGCTGGGGCACAGGGACAGCGCGAAGGGTCACAGCTCTTGGCTCCAGCCCCACGGCTCGTGCCAGGGAAGCCTTTTGTCCTGTGTCGCGAGCCCAGTTTGCATTTAACCTTTTAATGTGACTGGAGCTTGGCCGCCGAGCCTTTGAAAAACCGCGTGCCTCCTGCCACCACGGTCGTATCGAAAGGATGATCTCACTTGTCTCTCGCAGGAAAATATGCAAGTCATGCAAATGCAGCCAGGAGGATCACAGTCTGAGCTCTGACGTGGAGGATGACCGGAAAATTGGCCGCCTGCTGTCGGATTCAAAGTACGCCACGCTCACCGCCCGGGTGAAAGGAGGGGACGGCGTTCGCATTTACAAAAGAAACCGCATGATCATCACCAATCCCATCGTGTCGCGGAAAGACCCGACCTTCGACACCATAACGTACGAGTGGGCTCCGCCGGGGCTCACCCAGAAGCTGGTAAGGTGGCCCGCCACGTTCGGCTGGCAGAGGCATGTTGCTTAGCGGGGAGTATGGCTCGGCTTTGGAATAAAGTTACCGTGAAAAATAGCAAAGCAGATAGTTTGCTTCACAGAGCAAAAATGCACGTAATGTTTAGTATTTTGGAAAACCATGTAAATAACCAAAGTAGGTAGAAAAGAGGAACGGATTGCCTTTGGGTTTTTATAGGCTTGCTTACATTTCTAGTAGAAGCCGTTACATGTTTTACAACAAGAAAGCTTGCTCCTTTGGTAACGTTCATGTCCAATAAAAACATTGCTGAGGAGAGATCCCATCTGGGCTGTCCTGCCAGCTTCATAACGTGTGTGCAGCACACAGAGGCATTGGCAAGCTAGGAAAACCCAGAGTTGGGCGTGGAAGTGAGTCCTCCAGGCCCTTTTGGGGTGTTGTGAGCCCTTCACAGCCAATACCGGGCTGGGGTTTGGTCATCCCTAAATGTGCCCCAAGGAGGTCACCAAAGAGGGAGACAGCTGTGAAAGCAATGGGGTGCACAGAAGGCTGATGGAGCCTCGCTGGCCGCCGGTTAACCCTAGGGACCTGTTCCCATGCGTCGAGGGTGGGAGCCAGGCTTCTGGGCGAAGCAGCTGGGACAGTAAGCTCTACGGGTGGTTTAACCAGGTACAGCTTTGTTTGTTGCCAGGACTGTATTGTACCTGGGGAAAGATGGGTCAGGAGGAGTTCCTCTGGGCTCTGGCCTCCCAGCCCGAGGGGGAGGCCCTGCCCTGACTGAAGTCCTGCTCTCCTGCGCGTCTGGGCGCGCGCCCGTCCTGGTGCTGCGGCCGGCGCAGGTGGAGGCACTTGGCTGCGGCACGTCCGGTCGTCTGGATCTTTTCAGCTAACGCTTCAGGAAGTTCTGCTTCAGGCTTCCCAAAAGCAGAGAAATTAAATCAAGGCAGAAAGGAGTAATGCAGCATCTACATCCAGCTCTGTAAATTACTCTGTTATGAAAACGGGCTTTAACGATAAGGGAGAAATAACTGTCTTCTGTCATGTAGTAGTTACTCTCTTTGCACACTGAGGTCATCGTTAATGTTAGACTTGCAATGGGCCTGGCGCCCATTGTTTGTTTGTTAACCAGGAGCGTAACCGGCGCTCACTTGTGCCTCCACGTCGCAGACGGGCCCTAAGCCTGCCCAGAGTGCAGCACCGTCAGGCACTGCGTCACCTCGGCCCTGGGCGAGTGGCCGCAGAAACGCCGTAACGGAGCCAAGGTGTAGCAGCCAGTGTGCTGACAGCGTTACTTCCTGGCTTAACTTTTTGTATTGCTGCTTTCCTTAATTTAGGCTTGGATGTGCCAGGCCGGCAGGTGACAGGTCTGCGGTTGTCCTGGGGGCGGATGCAGCAGCAGCAGCTCCCTGTCCCCATCCCTGTCCCCGTGCCAGCGGTGGGTCTGTCCATGCAAACCCAGCTGCAGCAGGGCTGGCAGGTGAGCTGTCAGCTGCCTCCTGGAAAACAGCTGCTGCAGGCTGTGCCGATGGCCTCCCTCCACGCAGAAGCAGCCGGAGGCACCTTCCTGCCCCTGCAGCGCTAGCGTGGGCAGGCGGCACGGCCCCAGCCGAGATGGGCTGCGGAGCGGAGGGAACCAGCAGCTTCCCCACTGAATCAGCACAGTGAGAGATGAATGTTGGAGCTAGACCCAAACCCGACACTGTTTGCCAAAAATATATTTGGGACCTAAAAGATAGGCTGGTGTGAACAGTGAGTGTGCATTAGTGCACAATGGTGCTTGTCTAAAGGTCTTTCTGGGAGTCAGGATTTCTCGTGCTCTGCTGGACTTGTCATAGCTGGAAGCATTTGCCCCTGGGCTGAATTTTTTGGAGCTTCCCTGCGCAGGGAGCAGGAGGGGAAAAGCACATTCTGGCAACGGGCTCGCTCTGCTCCAGTGCACAACCTGGAAGCCAGCTGGTGGGCAGCAGCTCTGCTGCCACGGGCAGAGTGACCCCTCCGAGTTGCCTGTAGCTGGTCCAAATAAAAATACCTCTGATTTGATAGTACAGAGAAATCAGAGTAGAAAGGGGAGATAACAGGCATCATCCCATGCTGTGGGGGCAGACCGAAAGCCCTCAGCCCCATCCCACCTTCCTGTGCCTGGTTTGTCAGGGTGAGCAATAATGCTGTTGTGGGAACGCATGGAAGTGGTTTCAGGCATGTGGAAATCAGGTAGCCAGGAGAGGACTTCTGGAGGGAGAGCATTTAACTGACTTTTAACTGCGTTGTGGTACTGAAAATGTTACACATTACACGGCCATTAGTGGACCGATTTTGCTCTTCAAATTAAGCAAATAATTTAAAGCTGCTTAAAATTGCAACCAGATTTTTTTTAGAAGAAGAATTGGGAAACAAATGTGGAAATCACAGCAGCAGACCCAAGAGACAGACTGGTTATTTATTCTTAAACTCAGTAGCCTTCACCCTGTTGGGAAGGCTGTGCAGGAGGTGCCATGAGGTCCGTACTGGAAATGCAGCTGGGCACGGAGATGTATAACCAGCTTGTGGTGCTGATGGGAGCAGACCCCTGGGTTTTAATAAGGGACCAAGACTCCCACTTATTCGACCGTCTGGCTGTTTGATCATAGCACTACTGCTTGCAGTTTCCTTTCTTTTTTTTTTTTTTTTTGGTAGAAGCTAGCACAGCAGGAATGTTTGTTTAACCAATGTTTGCCTTTCGCAGATCCTGGGGGAACTTGTTGAGGATGGGGAGAACAATGATGGCACTTCTCCAACCTAATATGATTTATTAAGCAGCTGCCCAGCCCTGGATTTATGAGAAATTCAATTTTCACTGCTAAAAGCTGGCTGCAAAGCAGTGCCGCTGGCAGCTGGCACCTTGGGGCAGGGTCAGCTCCGTACAGCAAAGGAAGCCCAAGCCCTGCTGTTGCCATGCTGCTTCCTCTTGTGACCCTGAGCCCAGACATCCCCTCTTGCAGGCGTGTGTTTGCGATTGCAGCGTGCACACCGACAGCTCCGCGAGCCAGAGCATCGCATTCAATCCCCGCAGAGCCAGCAAGGGGGAGAGGCTCAAATGCAGGCGTTTCATGAAGCTTTGGAACTTCTTGTCTCTCTAAGCTGAAGCAGTGCCTAAACAGTTTGGAAGGTATCTTAGTTCAAGTAAACAGTGCTCAGGAACTTTGAAGACAACCTTGATAAATTTTGGCTTAATGATCAACTTGACAAACTCAGGAAAAATCCTGGATGTCAACGATTCTTGTGATAGTTCAAAAGGGACTTTGGCCAAAAAGCTTTTAGTGCATAACTGACTCGCTCCAGTGATTTCCTTCTGAAGGCAAAGTGGAAACTTGGGATTTTTTTAACACTGTTGTCCTGAAGTGGATGGTCCAATAACAGGGGAGGCTTAGAGCGTGTTTTCATTAAGCCATGCCTGGATAAGTTATGAAGTAGATATTCAGGGTCCTTGGGGAAAGTGGAAAGAGCAGTTCATAAAATATCTCAAAAAAATACAGTTAACAGTGCTGAAAACTTAAAATTGTCTTCCTCAAAATTATCTGTGCTAAGGCAACATCATAAAGCGTTTGACAGCAGTAATACATGATAGTAGCAAAAGAAGCAGCTTTTTATTATCCTTTATTTCAGTTTTGGGTGTCAGGTTGAATTATTTTTTCTGGTCTATTCTCTGGACACATTTTAAGACATCTGCAGTTATAACTGTAAGCATTCCCTTGACCAGGGAGTGAAGTCACGCTGAATGTCTGTGCAGATACTGAAAACTGACACTGACTAGTACAACTGTCCTTTTAAGAAAGGCTTGAGACATTGCTCAAAGTCTGGCGCTGGAGTGGAGCAAGACGCTTCAGATGCACGTGCTGGCACTTTGCTGCTCTCGTAGCTCTGGTGTAAGTGTGCATTAGTCTTGGCCCATTTGTATTGCATTATTTCTTCCATTAATGTTACGCCACGCTACTGCTCTCTGCCAGCGCTCTTGCTGCAGCTGAACCAAGCCAGCAGGCTGCATTGCATGCTCTTGTCTTACAGTTCATCGCCATACAGCAGCTAGATATTTAGTTTGCTTTTCTTTCCGAATGTCAAGTGTTGATGGCAGTATCTGTATTGTGTGAGGCCTGACATGAGCTGTGAGTGAATTTTTGTCTTTCGCTTCTGTAGTTCCTATAAGGCCTTTTGACTTCTGTGAAAACCATCTTTGCAGCAGATCGCTTTTACAGCATCCTCTGGCTTTGCAACCTATTTTTCCCAAGCAGCACCTTCTCCCACGAGGCAACAACCATGCCCCCGCAAACTTCTAGATACCAATCCTACCAGTGCACAGAGGCATGATAGACTGAATTCTGATGCCTAATGTAATCTGCGGCAACATTTACATATGCTCCAAGACATGGGGAAGAAGCTGTGACTCCATTAAATTATTTGTTTGTTGCTGTCACAAAACTTCAAGGAGGAATATTGCCCTGAAATATTGCTGTTTGGCTGAAAGTAGCTGAAGTGGAAGCTGACTTTGAGTTTACACAAGCATGATGAGCTGTTCAGTGTCATGTTTCTGTATTTAAAAGGCCATATTGAGCTAGACTGCGTACAGTGAATAGTTAATCACTTCTCTGTTCCTTTAAAATTCAATTTTCAGATGCTGACCAAGTAAGAAACAAATCTAATGCAGCTGGATGCTGGTCTTTAAAACTCAATGGCAAAGAGCCAACTGGCTGCCTGCTCGCTCTTCACACTACAATAGGAAAAATGCCTTGAGCGGGAAACTCCCTTCCCTTTAAGCACCAGGCCAGAAAGAAGTTAACTGCACAGCCCCCCCCTTCCTGCAGATGTTGATCCAGCCTGGGACAGAGCTCTCCAAGATCCGTTTACTCTGCTATTGCGGTAGTGGCTAGTGGCCAGCTGAGTAGGAGACTAAACTCTGGAGACGGTTTCTTGGCATTTGCTTCCCACGTTGCAGGGCATCAGTGGCAAAACACCTTCCCTGTATTGCAAAATCAATAGTCTGGTAGTGTTGGTCTCAGAGATGCAGGCTTGACAGCCGTCTGACTACCTTTTTGTTTTTTATTAGGATTTTTTGTGAATTGTAAAGGGACTTTTCACTGTAAATTGTGCTGTATGCATTCAGTGGGGGACTGTGCCATGCTGTTCTCGGTTCCTCACCATAAGGAACATGTTCCTCAGGCTCCCAGTCCCTGTGGGAAGGGTGACGCTGGCTGATCTCCAGCTTATGGATGATCTTTGGGTTCCTGGTCTTTTCAGCAGCCTTGTCCAAATGCCTGGACCAGTGGCATCCTGCTGCCGGCGAGGGAGGGCGTGGTGGGATCTGGATGCAAACCAGCGAAGCCAGCGGGAGCCGGGGGAGCTGTCAGTAGGTCGTTGTTTTTTGGCACCGCCTGAAGGGCGGCACACGAGGAGCTTCAGGCAAGCGTAGCCTGAGGTGTCCAATGCTGCAATGATCTGATCCGGGTAAACACAGCGAGGCGTGCAGCAGAGCAAACCCACTTCTGCCTCTGTTCTCTGGGGATGGAAACGATCATTGATCAGCAATAGCCTGGCTGCTACTTGCATCCGAGTAAATTCAGCCTCTTATTGCTAAAGTGCTGGCTGGAAGTTAAAAGGGGGAGGTGGGGTGGGCTCCGTGACGCTGACTGTCGCCTCTCGCCCCCTCCCAGGCCATGCAGTACATGGAGCTGATCCCCAAGGACATGCAGCCAGTGGCGGGCACCGACGGGGCCTACCACCGCCGGCGGCAGCTGATGAGGCAGCTCCCGGTGTACGACCACGACCCGTCCCAGTGCCGCGGCCTGGCCGAGGGCGAGGTGAAGCTGATGGAAGACTTCGTGAAGAAGTACAAGGCCGAGGCACTGGGCGTCGGGGAGGTGGCGCTGCCGGGCCAGGGCGGCAGCGGGAAGGAGGAGGGGAAGGCGCAGGACACGGGCTCGGCCACCAGCAAGCCCCCCGAGACCACCAACGGGGCCCTGGAGAGCACGCCTGCGGCAGGGCTCTACGTAAGTGCTGCGCTCCGTGGCAGGACGGGCTGGCGGCAGTGCCCTGCACCCAGGGTGCTCTCGGGGGCAGGTGCGGTGTCAGCTGGAAGAAACAAATGGATGTGTCAGCAGGAGTTACCCTTGCCTTGTTTACAATGCTGCTCCTGCTCGTCCAAGCCCGCTGTAATGCCTTTCCCAACCGGATGAGCAGTGCCGGGATGTTTAGTGGCATCGCAGCGTGCTGCAGTGCCATAGTGAGAGAGACCCCGGTGGTACCCTCGTGTGCTCCCCCATCCCAGCTGAGCACAAGTACCCATCCAGGAGTGATGAGGAAGGGTTATCTTTCTTCCCCATCTTCCTCCCTCCATAGCAGGTGTCTGTTGAACCACAAGGGTATGTAAATGCCTTTTTTTTTTTTCTGCTTTCTTTAAGAACCAGTGGTTTCAACTTTGGATTCTTGGCAGCTCTGAAAGATTGAGCATGATATGTTCCCAGGTGATTGTGTATAAATAAGATCAGAAACTGTGTGTTACTGCAAGTTAGCAGGTATTTTCAGCTAAGCCTCCAGAGCAGTACAAGTGGAGAGAACACAAGTGACAGTAGGTGGTGGCTCAGTCTAATGAATGCAGAGCCGTGAACATGGAGATAGTACTGCAGGGGCTGTGATCACTCTGGAGAACTTTGAACAGAGTACGCATGTCTCTGGACGTAAAAACACATTTCCACAAGGAAGTGACTGAGATTCCCTAGCACCCTTTTAGACTTATGTTCTCCAAGTGCAGTTGAGTGGCCATGGTGACTGCTGAACAAATGCTTATCATAACATATGTTGAGTGAAAATATTTCATACTGGCCCTTGTGAGGGTAACTTGCAGCAGAAGATTTAAAGCTGGAAAAAATGGTATCTGAATGTTTTTAAGACAAGATTTTTCTAGCAACTACTAAACTGAGATTGTAACATGTTAAGAGCAGTTTTCATTTTCATTCCATATTGGGTAATGTCTCCCCTCTGCTATGTCCTTTTCTATTAACACATATCTGACTTTCAGAGTCCAGTGATGCAGCAAAAGTTTTTCAGTATAATAAAACATTGATTTGGACAAAGAATTTTAAGCTAAAAAAAGCCAAAAAAGGAAGGTTTCCATTAAATTCATTAATAAAAGTCATCTTAGCAATGAGGGTTTATTTAGACTACCAGTTTGTTCTTGCAAATAAATGCATAACTGTGATGTCACTCTCCTTAGACTTTAAAACATTATTTTTCTGGAGACACTAGCTGGAAAATGGAATTGCTGCAAAATTAGTTGCAGGAGATGCTCTCTGGCCAACATGCTGCGCAGCTCAGCTTGCAGCAGATGGCACAGTACTATGGTTTCTCGCCATACCAAAGGCGGACCTCCTATTTCCCACTCTAACAAAACACCCATCATTTAATGTGATCTCTGGTGCAGGAGTTAGTGCAGCTGAAGTAAAGTGAATGGACTATGTCCCAAAATATGAAATGTGCTAAACTTCCAGAAGGTCTGCTGGTTCTCACAAAACTGCATGGGGAAAAAAGTTCTGTCACAGAAAAATAAGAGACAGCAAACCTTTCCATAGTGACTTACGTCTGTGTCGAATATTACTGAGTTGGAGGAGGAGGGTAACTGCCCCGCGGAGCGAGGAGGGCAGCCCCCCTCGGCGTGGGTTGGGCTGGCCGGGGTGGTGTTGGGATGTTCTCCATTTCCCCTGTGTGTCCCGGGCCTGCTTCTGTGGGGCTGTCCCTTGCACGGTGCAATACTGTACAGTGCATGAAGTGGGTTGTTTCATAGCTATATGACTGTAATTTTTGAGTCCTTGCTGATCTTGCTAAAATATCATAAATTCCCTTTCTTCTCTGCTTATCATATCCATGCATGTTTCCTTCATTCAGTTCCTGAGATTTTCTGTTCCTTGTGCCTCTCTAACAACCTGATTCTGCATGCTTTAGTGCAGACTGAGTAACAGATTTATCAGTCCTTGAAGAGACAGTGCAAGGTGCAAATGCTGTTATGATATAGCACTTTGCAATATGTGTGAGGCTGAAAGTAGAGACGTGAGCAAAAAAGAGCTCTATAAAGACTGAGAATGGATATTCAGGGGACTGAGAAATGAGGTGCACAAAGGCAACAACACTGGAAGTGTTAATGTCTGTATTGAGGGCTGAAATGTGGAGGCTTGGTGCCTCTTGGTGCCAGATGTGGAGGTTTAGGTGCCTCTCTACTTGTGTGACCAGCTTCTATGCATCTCCCAAAGCCTGGGTGTTAAACGCAAACCCTGTCCCCAGGGTTTCTGAGGAAGCTTCCCCAAGCCTCCTTCCACCATCGCTCTGCAGGACACCACAGGTGATGCCCATGAGTGCCATCGGGCTGCCTGGAGCCTTTCAGGGCATGGTGTCCTCAGCTGGGAGATGTTTGTCCCAATCCTCAAGGAGCTGCAGGACTGCAGAAGAAGGCTTTTTGAGTAGACATGACTGGTTTTTTGTTCAGGGATTGGCCTGGGGGCAATGTGGTGCTGAACTGCATATTTTGGAGATCCTGATTCTGAAGCAGGTTGTCATGTTTCTTCATTGAGTCCATTAAAAGTAGGACACAGATTCTAATCTGTTTAATACCAAACCTTTAATCATCTTCAGCAGCTTGACTTCACCTATTTCAGATCAAGGTGTCAGTCTCAGCTATAGATTTATGAAGGCTGGGTACAAAACACCCTGGCTTTAGAAGAGAATGAACCAAGAAGGCGCCAAGTGCTGCACCAAGAAACAAGCAGGAATGATTTCCTCGGGCGTTTGTGCGGTCCCCGCATTAGGGCAGTAAAACCTCCTATTGCACGCTCGGGCCAGCTGTGTTGAAATGGTGTGTAAAGGAAAGCGTACAGGGCCAACGTAAATCACCATGGGCAAGGCGTCTGAGCTCAAACAGCTTTTTGAACTCTTCTCAGCTGCAGAGAGGGGCCCCATCACTGCAATATGTCTGTCCTATTAGCTAAATGTTTTCCACCAGGCACAAAATCATCTTTAACCCTCCCAGAACTGGAAAGTCTTTCAGTGTTGTAAGCCACTGTGTTGGAATCAAATATATCAAATCCTTAAGCGGTTGACCAAAGTTAGCCATTGTCCCAGTATGTTTGAGGCCAGCAGTCTCATAGGTACTGGGCAGACGCCTCGCGGTGTCCAGGGAGCCCCATCTGTGGGAGCTGCAGTTGCAAAACCGCAGCCAGGGGAGAGAGCAAGTCTGAAAAAGCCTAGGGGAGGGAGGGACGCTTTCTTGGCCGGCACCTCTGGTAACAGTGCTAATAAAGTCTTCACTCATCTCCTACACGATGGAGATGTAAAGTGAGTACTAAGCTGTAATCCCATCTCAAATTTGAAGAGCCACTTTTTAATTAGTGTGGTACATGACAGGGGAATATGTTATATGATGCTTAGGAAAAGCCCAGTGAAAAATTGCCATAGAAAGAAACAGCAAAATAAGTTGTTGGGGTATTTTCACAGTTCTTATTGGCAAGAAATTTGAGCTCAGACTTGGAAAGCTGCTCATGTTTGTTCTCACTGCTAGATCTCTCAAGATAAGCGGGGCTGGGGTGGGTGAGTCTGGAGGCTGCTGGAAGGGTGGAAGCGTGGCGGCAGCTCTGGGGCCAGGTGCCCGGGGGCAGCGAGTTGCTGCTCAGGTCTGGTGTCCTGGGGAGGTGTCACGGACGTGGGGACACCAGTCCCCTGTGGTCAGCACGGAACTCATCCCCTGTTGGCAGCGCTGTGGTACACGGCGAGTCACGCTCTGCCAGCCACACCGCACTGAGCGCTGCCACTTCACCGAGTTGTTTTGTTTTTCAGTTTCATACAAGAACAGAAATAGCATGGCTTCTGCAGCATGCCAGAAGCTTATCCATTCGCTTGCATAGCTCTTGGGAGTGCTTAGAAATGCTGCCGGAGCCTGTCAGGGTGGAAGGAGCACTGTAAGCAGACATATCTCCTCCAGGCTCGCAGGAAAGCCAAGCCAGGGAATGTTTTGTGGCTCCTCTTGTGCTGCCTTCTCTAAAACACCAGATTTGCTGGTAAAACGGGAGATGCCCCTCACCTCGATGGAACCACTCCAAATGCTGCATGGGGCAGTTCCTAAAAGTCCAGGCTGAACAGAGGAGGAGGCAATAGCGAGATGTGCAGCATGCTAGAAATACTTGCACTGGCGGTGCTGTCGGGATGTTGCTCCTCCAGGCACAGGGCAAGTTGCTTAATGCTGCATCTTGTTTTCATAAAAGCTTCAGGCAGACTGCTGCGGATGGCTGGAAGAAGTCTGGCCTTGCAGCCAAGGCTGTGCTGGAAGGAGCTGCAGCACAGGAGCATCCCTCCCAAGGGCTGACGAAGCACAGGCTCGGCCGCTGTTGGCCTGACCTGGATTACCCAGACTTAAACGGGGACTGAAGTGGCCGCCCATCAGTCCCCGGCAGGCTGTAGGCTGGGAGAGGAGCTTTAGGGCTGGCCTTTAACTAACCGCAGGGTCACCCTGCAGGCACAGCCAGAGTAAGCCCGGTCAGACTCATCTGTAGTATGCACAGAGGCTAATTAATCTTCAGATTAGACAAGTCTAATTCTCTTTATACTGTTGTAAATAGAGAGCACTGTGCTGAAATCTGTAGAGTGACATCTGTCTTATATGTAGGCATATATGTTAAAAAACAATGAGAAAAGACCAAAGTTCTTAATCTCTGTGCAAAATATCTGTCTCTGACATGCCACGTTTTTCTGCACTGCAGGATGTCTTAACTTTTTCTCAGAGAATGTTTGGATTTTAGCACAGGTTGGTTTTTGTTTTGGGGGGATTTTCCCCCAAGGCCATGTATTTAGCTGACGGTGGGTAGTGCCAGTCTTATCCGCCTGAGGACCTGGCTGGAAGAGTGAACACTGCTCCAGATGAGGGCTGGCAGATGCATATTTATAATGACTTTTAATTACAATTTGGCACTCCATCCATACTTAGTACTGGTCCAAATGTTGCAGGGGATGTGGGGCAGTGGATTTGGAGATGTTGCTTCTGTTGGCTATGAGCACCCTGTGATGCTGTCAGAGTTCACTGAGTCCTACTGCAGGATTAAGACATTTTTTCCCAGCACTTTTCTTGAGCTGCAGCCATTCCTTTCTCTTCAGTTTGCTGTCTTGCTCTTCCACCTCGCTGCACCGTTTCTGTGGCCTCACTGCAGACTGCTTTCTGCTTGCTGTGCCTTCCAGGCTGATATAGCTGTGAAATTTGGCTTTGGCATTCTTAAGTTTATCTTCACAGAACAAGAGCTAAAACAAAAACAACCTAAGCTGCGCAGGCCTGGAATTACACGCTTTATTTCCCCTGTCCTTCTTGGCGCTATGGGACATCGAGCAGGAGCACAGTGGGTCCCTTCAGACCATTTAGAAGCGGGAAGTGTTGAGGACACGCTTTGAGATTACATGCGTTGTTCTGTTTTGCTGAGCTTCTTACCAGCTGCGTAATTAAGAATGATGCATTGAAAAAATGCCGTAAACCAGAGCGCCTAAAAAGCAAGCCAGCGCAGGCAGCGAGTGCCACCACACTTGTCTGTGCCCCATGCCGGGCGGCAGAAGTGTCACACACGCTCTCTCTTCCAGCACTGCGAGGCCTGCAAGCAGGCGGTGCCTGGGGACTGCCCAGTGGTGTACGCAGACCGGGCCGGCTACACCCGGCAGTGGCACCCGGCGTGCTTTGTGTGCTGCCAGTGCGCCGAGCCGCTCGTCGACCTCATCTACTTCTGGAAGAGCGGGGCCGCCTGGTGCGGGCGCCACTACTGCGAGAGCCTGCGGCCGCGCTGCGCCGGCTGCGATGAGGTAGGGGCGCGGGGGCCGCCTCGCCGCAGGCCGGTTTGGGGCTCGTGGGGCGGCATCGCAGAGCGCGGCCGGGATGCGGCCTGGGCAGCGGCGCTGGGGCCGCGGGCACCACCAGCCGCCGGAGGGAGGAGGGTGGCGGTGCCAGCCACGGTCCTGCTGTGCTCCAGCTTCTTCCGTCCCGCTGCGGGGCCAGGATGGCGGAAACGAGCGGCGGTCTGTTTGTCCCGTAGATCATCTTCTCGGAGGACTACCAGCAGGCAGAAGGGATGGCCTGGCACAAGAAGCACTTCGCCTGCCTGGAGTGCGAGACGCTGCTGACCGGCAAAGCCTTCAGCCTGGACAAGACCAGCCTGCGGTGCGCGACCTGCAGCAGGAGCAAGCGCCTCTGAGCCGCGGCAGGCGCTCGAGGCTGGGCCGGAGTCGGGTGATTTGACAAGAACATGAAAAGTGGACAGTTAAAAAAAAATAATTAGAGCCTGTCTATTCACTTAAAAGAAACTAAGTGCCCCCTTGCATCCAATTCAGTTTGAAGGAGGAAATTTCCCAACGGAGGAAACAAAGGAAATTTATATGCCTGTGGGGTGGGACGTACCAGTGTATCTTACTAGGAGGGGACTGAAAAGGAGAATTGTGTTGTTTTACAAACTCTCTCAAAGCTTCTCGTGACTAAGATCTTGCAGTGTTCTTTTAGAAATAACACATCTCAAAAATAATTTTTGGCACACTAAACCTATGGTCACAGTCAAAAACAAGGGTTGTTTTTATTTTTGAAATCCATACTGGAAGTTTTACACTAACAGAATGCTGACAACTGTACTAAATCAATGGATTTGAACAATTTGATTAACCCGAGTGATTACTTTCTAAAAGCAAACGATATAGAATTGCAGCAACATGTAGCCGTAGCTTTCTCCAACATGTACAATAATGTAAAAATAAGTAACGAGGTGGTGCATGGAGTGATTGGTTTAACCTTAGCAAGACGGGAACTGTGCAGCTCTCCCCAAGGGCAGGCAAGTGCTGGGCAGCCAACTCATTCAACTGGTCTGGGTTTTAGCCATGGAGCTGGAATGCAAACATTCCTGGCAGTTCTCACCCAAACCTTGTTGCCAGTTTTATCTCTTGCCTCCTACTGTCTGTTATTTCAAGCGACTGTTTGCACAGAGAGGCATTGTGCTCCCACCCTATACTGGAGGTAGTTAAGCATGTAAAGTATGGAACTTTTTCAGCTGTTTTTTGAGCAGGAGTGTTATGGAAAACAGCTTTCCAGCCTTAAGCTGTCCTATTTTGTTTTTTTTTTGTGCCTGAAATGCTGCAATGCCAGTTTTTTTTCCCTGTAGTCTGTCAATGTCCCCCTCCAAGAAACAGGGACTGCTTTGGAAGCCTGCAGCACCCGTGTCCTGCGTGGTGGCACAACTACCGCAGACCCTGGTCCTCGTGGCACAGCTCTCCAGCCCCGAGTGAGGTCAGCACCATGCGTCAGGTCTTGTGGGATGACATCGTCCCAGGATCTGCGCTGAATCTCTGCTGATGATGTTTGTTCCCCATGTCATGCAATGCTTCTGTTAGTTACAGAAAATGTCACATAGTCCAGGCTGGCAAATGTCTGTGTGCTCTGTCTTTTCTCTTATATTAAATGTCTATGTTATTTGCCAGAAAGAACTGGAATATTTTTTGCAGAGATGAGTGTGTAAGGAGCTCACAATTGCTAGGTTTTCATTCCTCTGCAGAAATTGCTGGTTTCTCTCTTTAAAGCCTGCTCCATGCTGTGGATCTTTGCTTACTTATGATTGAATAACTTGCAAATGAGCGTTGGTGGAAGCTGTACCTGATGCTGCATGTGAGTCACGGGTCAGACTCTGCCCCTCTGCTGCATGCAGGGGGACACCCGGCTCCGCTGGTGCAAGGAGCAGGCGGTCGGTCACTGTTTCAGAGCAGATGAGACAGATGTGGTGTAAGATGCATCTGTATGTTTGTTGGGGAGGCGGTGGGGGGTGCCTCCTTGTCCACCTCTGTGCTTTTGTGTGGTTGATTTTCCTGGAAATGATGGGGTATTTAAGAATGAATAAAATCCTACTTCCAGAGCTGGAGCAGAATGTAAAAATCCTGAGGTGGCAGCGACAGCCGTGGCTGCGGGGTTCTGCAGTGTTCCTGGGGTCCCTGTGGCTGGTTTGTCTTCCTGACTCATCCCGGGCTCTTTAATGGTTACACCGAGTGTCTGGGGGTATTGCTTCTGCAAACTCAGGAGGATGCCACAAGTCTACAGGGGACGTGTAGACTTAACGTTTTGAAGTTGTGCTAGGAATAATGAAGCTCACTTGGAACAGCCTTAGATACAGGCACTTCAGTTTCAAGCAAAGTGGGACTGAAAAATAAAACCCAGTGCTTAGCTTTATTGCCTCTTCTTCGTTTTGTTACAATGGAAATGTCCAATCCTTGTAAATTATTTTTAAAAACACAGCATAGTTCTAACCCTACAATGTTAAGGCAGCCAAAAATGCATGCACTCAGTGTAAGCAGTGAGAGAAATAGCATGAGTCACTTAGGAGACCTTGTTTCAGCAAAGACATTAGCATCCAAACAACATTCCTTGATGGGAAGTCGTTGTCCATTTGCACATGCAGCTCGTTACCTCTTAGAGTGATTTGCTTGTGATGTAGGTTCATGGCTGTTACACATTCAGAAAAAACAAATCAAGTGCAAGAAAAATCAATAAAACTTTGAGTTTTTAAAAGTGAAAGGCAATTAACTAAACTGCTGCTGCCTCTCACTGGGTGCGTTTTGCTTTGCCTTGTTTTGCCTTGGTCAGCTGCACTGTCCCTGCTGTGTACTTTGTCGAAATGAACGAAGAGGAGGGTGAGCCGATCCCTGACCCAGTGGGGGGTGTTTCCTCAGTGCCAGTGTCTGCTGGGGAGCCTCCAAGCATCCCCCTGCAGAGCTGCTCGCCCCTGTACATGGGGCCAGGGTGGGTGTTGGGGTGTGCACCAGGCAGGGTGGTCCCGCACACCATCGCCCTCCGCAATCAGTGCTGTCACCATTTTCCTTTTTTTGGGTGTTGACACCATGTGAGCTAGCTTGAGGTGCAGTGTGCAGCAAGGCCAGAAGAAGCTACGGGGGTGGTTAGGCCATGTCTCTGGGTTAGGGGTGCTCATCTGGGCCCCTCCTGGATGCAGAAGGAGAAGAAGGGCCTCAAGCATCTGTCGCTCAGCCCGCACGGACGGGACCCTCCAGCTGTGCCTCTGTGCAGAATGGGGCGGCACGCCTGGCACAGGCAGGATGCGGGTGCTGTGTCCGTGGGACAGCACCTACGCCAAAGCCCTTTAGAGGTGGCATCTCCCATGGGCCCCCATGCAGGGGGAGCTGTGTGGGCAGAGGGGCAGACCCTGCCCGAGGGGCTGCAAAGCAGGCTCCTCTGCCCTGCCTGGGGCAACGTGCAGCGGCAGGAACCGAACCGTTGCCTTATCATTAAATCTGGGCTCGCTTGTTAATCCTCACCTAATAATGGAATTGAAGGGTTTGCTGTTTGCTGTGTCCTGGCTTCAAATCTGTCTCACATATAAAAATTGTCCTTGATGCTAGTGCCTGGGGTGCGGGTTTATCTTACTGGGCTCTGATCACAGTCCACACCTGGTAGCATCAACTTTGTATGCAGGCTGTCTGCATTAATGCAATCCTCGTCACTAGTGGCTTTATTTGGTTACTTGGAAAAAAGATACCACTGTAGCGTGTTCTGGTTTGGATTTTGATTTCGCGATATATGAATTGTAATTCTTCTCTAAAGTCCCTGTTTCAGCATTCAGATACTTGCTTCAGGCTTTTTGGGCTGCTGGCATCCACTCGAGCCTTTTAGGTATTTCTATAGCTTGTAAAATACTGTCTGCTGAAAAATTTACTGCAGTTAAACAGCTTAACAAAATCCTGTGCCTCTCAAGTGTCAGGAGCAAAAGCATGAAATTAATGCATCTAACAGCTCAAACCATATGTGAGTCTTTAGTTTTGATATTAAAATTGAAATTCAGTGTAAGCATGAGAAGATATTCACCCCAAGTGAAGTCGCTGTGTTGTTTCGCTGGGGTTTATTGCCTGGAATGAAGGAAGCTGCTGCAGCGCCTTCTGTGTGGCATGAGCTCCAGTTATCAAGAAAGTTAAACTTGTGCGGGTTTGCTGGCCTGTCCAACCAAAAGTCATTGGCGAGCAACACACAGAGGATCTTTCCAGAAGATTAATAGAAATGGAGGTGTCTCACAAGGTTACTTTGTATGACAGGAATCGCCTGTGGGCAAAGACTGTGTTGCGTGACTATCAAAATGCATCTTGTACCACAGCTGTTTCCAGTCCGTTGTTTCAAATAAAAGCTCCTATATCAAGAACACTGTATAGTGTTGGCTGTGTATATGGCATTTAGTAGGTACAGGATGCTTTGAGACACCAGCTGAAAATGTCACTGCATGGTGCAGCACCAAACCACCGGGCAGTTAACGTTATTTCCTTCCCAGCCTGCAGCAGCAGTCTCTGCAAGAGGATGCTGTAAGCACACCCATGTGCTTACTTGGCTCGCCTGCATCATGCTGTGGCTAAGGCCTCTGGTGTACCTGCACCTCGGCGGCGGTGTTACGTGGCCTTTTAGAGGTCTCAGCTCATACCGTGCAAGTAGCACTGCTCTTCTGAACGTACGAGTGAGTCTCTTCTCATCAGACAGACAGATGAGGTAAAAAGCAACAAAGAAGCAGGCAGCAGGACTGGGGAGAGGGTCTTGGGCGCCATCAGGATGCTCAGACCATGTCAGCGGGAAGTAGGCATCTCCTGGGACCTGCCACCGCTGGCAGCACTCCTGCAGGACAGCCGGAGGACAAGTGGTGGTGGTGCCGCACTGAGCGAGTGGCTTGCGTGCTTGCATGAACAGCTCAGGAAAAGCATCTCATCTGGCTACGGTCAGGCACCTGATATCACAAAGACCTTAAGATGCTGGTCCCTTTCTCCGTGACCAGGATGCTGCATGGGGATGACTCAGAGCGGCTTTGGTCAGAAAGGCATTCCCAGCCTCTGCATCTGTGTCTATTGCATCTGTTCCTATGTTCTTAAACATGAAAATGTTTCTAAAACTTTATAAAGTAAATTGTGTCAATATCAAAGCCTCTGAATTCCTGCCCTTGGGGTGGCGATGCTGGCCCGGGGGGAAGGACGGGGAGCGTGGTGCCTGCTGCCGGGCTGCGGTGGCACGAGGAAGAGGGAGGGCAGGTGGAGGGCTGGGATGCTGCTGTGTCCAGGCCAGAACACGCCGTGATGCCCATGTCCGAGACACCAGCCTGCTTTGGTAAAATGGGGTACAACAGAGTCAAATTAAGGCAGAGCCTGAAACAGCAGAGCCTGGGTCAGGAGTCTGTGGAGAAACACAATTAACATAAAATCGCACTTTGGGACGGAAATGCCTGCACACAGGCGTGTGGCGGCCAGCAGCTGACTGCCAGAGCTGAAGGGATGGCTGAGAAAGTCTTCCTGACAATGGTCGTGTACTCTGTATAGTCCTGCTGATGCTTAAATATTTCTGTTGGCAGGAAGCTCGCTCATTGCCTGGTGTCCTTACTTCCTGGAGGTGAATTATTTAGTGGACTTCACTGAGCACAGTTACCCACAGCATCTCCTTGAGAGGAACCACCATGAAAACACTCTTGCTACGGGCTGCTAGTGACAGCGCGGGGCAGCAGGGCTGCGTGCCCTCCCCTGCCCAGCTCCCGGCTTTCGTCCCAGCGCCAGCAGGGCGAGAAAATCGCCATGGGCTGGGCAAGAAGCCACAAACCACATGTCAGCAGCTTCTGCAAGCAGAGTTTTTTGCAGCTTAACTGCTCCAAATCTACAAATATTTGCAGTGCTGTCTTATTTGTGGTCCTTTTTTTTTTTTTTTTTTTTTACACATTTGGGGAAGGCGATGGGGCTGCCTGTGTGTGACTCAGGAGGGCTTCACTGGCAGAGGGGCGCAGGCTGCTGGAGGACGCCCGCTGCTGTGCAGTGTCTCCAGGGCCAACACCAAGTGAGCCCAGGGCTCTGCCCTGCACAAGGCACGGCTGTCCTGTGCCAGCTGGGGCATTGATGTGCCTGAAATCAAGCTTCTGGGCAGGAGCGTAGCATTTAACCCTGGCTATGCCCGTATCCATCAAAAGTGCAGGTTCCTGTGGTCATTTGGGCAGCGTGAGTGAATGATGCATTGCCTTTTTATTTTTCCTTTTAGCTGTACACACTGCATGCTGCCTCCAGCAAGGGCAGAGAAGCTGAGCTAAGGATGGGCTTTTCCATCGTATTTGACAACACAGACGGTGACTGTGCACGTTTCATGGTTAGAGACCTGCAGTGAGGCTTGCTCTCACCACTGCTCTGCACAGGCTCCTCCAACCAGAGATATGGGGAAGGGAGCGCTGGAGCTATTTGACAGGTTTCCCCAGAGCGCTATGGGAAACACCTGGGCACTGTGATTTATTTATGGGCCCTGAGCCCCCTGAAGGAGAACCCCTGTCATCAGGAGCAAATGGGTGGTGAAAGGGTCAGTGCTGGTGGCTGCAGGGAAAGGATGAATGTAGGCTGGGGGCCAGCTCTGCACCCCCAGTGCTTCTGGGTTGTGCAGAAATCAGCTCTGTTGACCTTTCTCTGCAGTGCACAGGTTAGCGTGTAAGAGGAGCTCTGCTCTGCAGGGTTCTTGTTCTTAACCTGAAAGAGGCTGGTTGCACTGGCTCTAGAGGTAACATCTTTGATTGATGGTGCTAGTGCTGCATTTCACATCATTCTAGGTGAGAAAAGTTAAATAGCATTCTCCTTTGCAATGTATTCCAGGAAGAATCTTGGTTGCTCGGTATTTTTCCAGTGAATTGACTGGGTCCTGATTTGTTGGAATTGGTGGGGGTCTTGTTATTTACCCTGGTGGTAGCAGATGGCCATAGAAAACTTGTTGATCTCTATTGTAACTCAGTAAGAATCAGATACTTGGTTGCAAGACAATTGCCTGAAACAGAACCTTTAAGGAGTTTTATTACTGCAATCAATTCTTAGAAGAATGTAATTTCAGATGGCTATATCTAAAACACTCAAAATTCAGTGGCTTCAGGTGAGAAAAACATAAACCAAAGGCAAGCTGAGGTGGCTATATAAACGCTACAATAAAACTTTCTTAAAAGCCCCAGAGAGGAAAAATTTAGAGGTGCAAAAACAAGTATTCATGAAGTGCTTGTGTGTTTCAGTGGAAACACTCTTCCAGAGCCTTGCAACAGCTGCTGCTTTCATCAAGCTAAATAAAGTTCATATGGGTATGTGATATTTGATTTAAAAAAAAAGTGAGGTTAATTATGCCTGTATAAATCTAATTTGAGCTTTTATTTACTCTTTAACTCAACTTCTTCAGCCAAATCACCAGAAAAGTAAATCTCTCCGCAGTCAGGTTGTTACGGGTTGTTGCCCTACTTCAAGAGCTGCTGCACACCAACATCTGCAGATGTTGTGACCCGTGCTCATCTCATGGTGCTGCTCCCCTTCTGCCTCGCATGCTCTGCAGGAATACTTGATTTATGACTTCAAACATCCACACACTGCACTGCACTACTAATAAAATAAAACTGCAGAGAACTGGTTTCTGTCTACCTGGGAAGCAGAGTGCCTTCTAAACAAATCAGATGTTTGGCATTCAAGTAACCACTTGTATTCATTCAAATAACTTCCAGATGTCAAGTCAAAACCATCTTGCATACAGGTACACTGTCCGAGGAATGAAGATTTCTGCAGCAAACCCACCTCTGGCTTCTGGCACAAAGCTACGTTTCGCTTGCAACGCGGCGAACAGTGTCCGTCTGGCTGCAGGCACAATGCTGTGTCGGTTGGATACGCTATTTTGAATTGGATTTTTTTTTTAAGTTGGGCAAAGTGCTGAAATATTTCACTGGTGGCAGGTATAATTCTCCCATTGCTTTTCTACTGCCTTTGCTAGAAATTTGTCCCGCTCAATCACCTTGGTGCTTCACACCCGTGCCTCTCAGCTACGTCTGGAGCAAGTAGCCCGTTGCGGTTTTAAATCCCTCGCTGCCCGGCGGCCGCGGTGCCAGCACGGGGGCTCCGAGCAAGGCGTTCCCCGCAAACCGGTGTGTGCGGTCGTGGGATTGCCGGATCAGCTGTGCCGCGGCGTTGTACGGGTGCGGGATGCGGAGGCATGGCATGTGGCTGCAGTGCTCTCGAGCCGGGCGGGCCATGGGTGGCTCAGCGGATTTCCCTGGAGCCCTGCAAGGAGAGCTGAAGCATGGAGACTGTCAGAGACGGACACTTTCTCTGTGTATGAACTTAAAAAGCCTAACAAAACCTAGGCCAACTTAAAGACCAGTGAATGAAGGTCTCCTTTGTAAAAGAAACCTATTAATGCTTTGGCAAGGCCTTCCCCTGAGACTGCCTAAATAAATTTCCGTAGATTGACAAGGCTGGAAAAGCAACCCTTTCGGAGAGCCAGGACTGGAAAGCTGTTCCGCTGGAAGGCACCAGCCCTTGGTGTCGCAGCACTGACTTTACTCAGGAAAAAGAAGTCATTTTTCACATCCAAGAAAAACTTGCAGTAACTTTTCTTTTCTGGTGATGTTACAGGGACTGAACAATCGCTTCCTCCAGGAATGTCTAAATTAATAACAAGTAGCCTTTAATTAACTGATCTATTAATAGATAATAGAAACTAATAGAGCCACTTTGTGTGCAGATCGCATAAGGTGTCTGCATGGCCTTAAAGAGGCATGATCCTGGAGCTATATCTTCCTTTCTGGGGGGAAGAAAAAGCAAAACAGAGCCCTAAACACACTTCCTGCTTCCCTTGCACATGGACAGGCCGCACACCAAAATGAAATGTTTTGTTCCTCAGCCTTTAATTTGCCAGCGCCGCCGAGCGGAGCACAGAGGGCTGTTGTAGGAGCGGGGCGCAGCCAGCACAGAGCCACGCTGTTCTCTCCGCTGCTTTTTCCATGGGCGTTTCCACGCCCCACGCTGCCAAACCGCATCTCCTGGCGAGTGCCAAGAGTGAAAACCCGGGGAGGGTTTCGGGAGCGCGGCCGGGCTGGGCGCGACGTCCCCGAGCAAGCAGGAACCAGGCGGGTGCCGCGCCGCAGCCTGCAGCTCCGCTTGGCTGCGCTCAGAGCGGCCGGGGAGGCTGGGGACGGGCGGCCGGGAGCTGCCCGGCAGCGTGGGCGCTCCTCAGCTCCCTCCATTTTGCCTAGAAAATGCATTTTTTTCTGAGTAACGCCCTGTATTTCCACCTGACGCAGCACGAGTAATTCCAGCGGATCTGTGTTGTTTGGGGATTAAGTTTTCCATCTTTGAAGCACCGATCAAATTGCAGGTTTGTTTCTCACTCTGGGGAGGAATGTCCCGCTTCCAGCAGCATGGTCTCTGCAGCACCACCCTTGGTAATGCCAGCATCTGTCACATAATAACCCCCGTTGGTCACCAGCCCCGGAGAGGCAGCTGAAATGGTGGCGAAAGGGAGAACTGCCCAGCAAAGGCAGAGGGAGGCAGCAGGAGAGGCTGGGAGGTGCTGGGGGACAGAGGCCAGAGAGAACGAAACTGTCCCCGGGCAGTCTGCCCAAACCAAAAGGGCTCAACAGGAAGCGAGTTCAGCCCGATTGCTCCGGGCGGTTATCAGGACCGATATGCCGTGACTGCCACTTGATTTTTTCCGTAGCGTACTAATGTGAGAAACGAAGACCGAATTGCAAAGGTTAATAGTTTGGGACCTTCCTTATCCTTAATGCAAACAAGCGATGCCTCAGGACCAGTAATACCCCATGAATATTCAGAGGACAGCTCTGAGCAACCTTAGAAGCATTCTTTATTTTTGAGAGAGGAAAAAGGGTATTTGCAGAGTTGCTTTCTGAATATTTTGGCTGATCAGCTTAATTGTTTTTCTCCACAGTCCATAATGGTGTCTTGTTCCTGCAGTTATTACTCAGGCGTGACTTCCACAGATATTAATGTGTATTTTGTTTAAGCAGTGAGTGCCTGTGTCAGGCCCTGAGCCCGGCGCTGCTTAAGGAGTGGGAGAGGATCCAGGCAGAGCCATGCAGGTTGGCAAGGACCGGAGCACAGGGCAGTAATCTAAACTAAGAAGTGCTGCCTATATATTAACACTGTCCAAATATTAACACTGCCCAAAGGATGTGGAGGTGTTACCTTGACATATCAGCATAAAGAATGTCATCATCTGCACCCAGCTGTTAGACTTTTAAAACACCTCTGTAAACGCAGGATTTGGCCACAGGCTGTCCGGCAGCAAGAAGGGCCCTTGTGATGATGGATGCGCTCACGACCCCACGCGTTGTTCTGAGGTCTCCCATGCAGCCTTGTCTGAAACCGCTGCAAATTCTAGCCTGGGGCTCCAGAAACAGCTATGCACAGAAGTATACACCCGGGCACGTATGTATTACTTGCAGAACAGGGCTTTAAAGCACAGCCAGGAGCGCGGTGGCCCCGAGGCCAGAGGCAGGAGCTGCTCTGGGTGCGCCAGCATGCACGGGCTCCAGGCGGCAGCCAGCAGAAGAGCCCTTCCAGTTTTTAGTACAAACAAGCTGAAAAATTTACAAATATCTTATGCTTTAAGACTTTTCTTTTTTTTCCCCCAAAAGGACAGAAGTTCAGGCAAATCATATCCTGGTGTTTACAGTAGAAAACAACCACCAAGGAAACAGCATATTCTGCTTTGTTTAGCATATACTGGGATTTACTGACCGTCGGGCACAATATTTATTCCACAGAAGCTAAACAAAGGTCCTGCTCTGCATGAGCCCCGGGAAGCGCTGCCCGCAGCCGGTGGCACGCCAACGCAGCGGTGGGCTGGGGCTCTGCCTGCTTCTGATTGCTGTGCCAGAAGCGCCCAGGCAGCTGCGTGCCGTGGAGCCTCGTCGGGGCCGCTGCGGCTTGCTCAGGGCAGGAAGCAAAGCTGGTCGGAGAGGGGAGCCTCGCAGTGCTTTCGGTAGCTACGGGGAGCAAGCCAGCATCACCACAAAAACTTTGTCTCATCAGGGGGCGTAGGGTGCAGTTTGAATACCTTAGGTGGCCTCAGTGGCCCGATTCATTTTGTTTTGTTTTACTTCCATCAATCCTATCCTTTATCTTTCATACTCTACGGGTAGCTTGAATATATCTCATCTATCTGAGGCTGCGCCTATTCTTAAACCTTCAAGAGCAAACCTTTCTTTCATTTTATGTTTTTGTTTGTTTGTTTGTTTTGTCTGGCTTTAAGCACTTCAGCAAGGCAGTGTTTAGATTTTCCATCAGATTTCTGGCCATCACATCTCAGTCAATAGTCCCTCCGGTGACTTGTGTCTTTGAACGAGCACGAAGGTGTCCTTTGATTAAAATCGTTGGCCAGATTCATCGCAGGTGTAAACGTGCTGCAGCAGCAGGGAACACCCGGCCCACTCTGCCCGGGCTGAAAAGTTCTGGCGTCGGCTTTGGAGACCGAGGGCCTGCCTGAGGGGGCCGGGGCTGCTGCAGGGCACAGGTCTGCGAGGGACGGGGCTGGAGGCAACACCTCCCACAGCAAAGCACAGCGGATTCAGGGAAGAGTGTCTACTTACAGCACCAGAAAATTTGCCCCCGGATCTTTCGGTGAAGGAAAGCTGGGATTGTTCAAGGACTTTCCTACCAGTGTTGTTGCCTGGGGAAAAAAATGTTTTCATTCTTTTTTCAGGACAAATTTTGAAGTGTCAGAAGCTCCTGTAAGACTCAAGAGCTAAGTTTCAGCCGATTTTGATGAAAATGCTGCATAAGGAGAAATGTGTCCTCCCTGAAGCAGCTGCTCTTTACAGTCTCCTATTCACCAAACAGGTGACAGGAAGGCTGCCATGGAAGCGAGCGTTCACCTCCTCATCCTCTTCCCGAGCAGGAGCAAGGAGCGAGCCCTATGCAACGCGAGGTCAGACCAGGCACGGGGATCAGTCTTGCTGGCGCCCATGTACATCTGTCTGTCTGGTACTTCGCACCCAGGTCCACGGTGCAGCCACCGTCCTGGGGCCAGGCTGCCCCGGTGGCAGCCGCAGATCCCTCAGATGCCCCCGGCCAGCAGGTTGACATTTAGTGCTTTGGGCTGGTTTTGAGTGCAATCAGACTTTCAGCCCATACCATCTGTTTTCAACTGGGAAACAATGGGTTGGCAAAACATCAGCCCCTTATGGCAGGGATCAAGGGGATAAATGGGAAAACGCAAACCAGATGCATTTTGTTGTAACGGGAAACAATTGCATCGCTTTGGGCCTCTGATAAAATACATTTTGAAAGGGCTGAATATGGCCTCAGGCAGCAAGCCTCCCTGTTAAATCCTCTCCGCACGCCCTACAGAGAGACCCCAGCGTGCTCGCTGAGCCCATTCCCGGCCAGCAGGAAGCGGGGTTTGCAACGCGTGTGCAGCAGCAGCAGTCCCTCAAACGGAGTATGAGATCTCCAGTCGTCTTGGCTGCTTTTAGCACAAATCCACCCTAGACAGATGCAAATAGCTTTTACCGGGGCCTGTGGCTTCTGCCCCAAAGGCAGAGAGCTCCAGCCGTGCTGTGGCTGTCCCCGACCTGCTCCATGGCCCCGTCCTCCAGGAGGTGACTTTGCTACCGTGGTCGTCCCAGCAGGTGGCACAGGAAGCCACCGGGGCCTCGTCTGCCTTTTGCCCCAACCTCCATGCAAAATGGTGATGCTGGAAGATCTCACCAGCGGCCTTGCCCTTCTCCTTCCCTTCTCCAGAGGTTGTGCACCCACTGCTGCTCTCTGCGCCCAGTGTTTGCTCCTAGCGCCTTGTGCAAGCTACATCAGCTTTGTGCACGTATTTGTACCAAATGCAGCACGACTGCGCAGCACTGAATATTGCTGATGAGTTTATGGGTACCATCGGCTGGGTCCAGCTTACAATAGGTTTCATTACATCTGATTATTTCGTGCAATTTATCTCCAAGTTTGGCTCAAGCACAACTGGATGCAGCTGCTGCCCTTGCACTTTTGAGGAGAAACCAAACCGTGACCGTGCAGCTGCTAAGAGCAGTCCCAGGGCTCAAGCTAACTTTCAGATGGATTTCAGCTTTTTCAATTTCAACTGCAATTTTTAATGTCTGCTGAGCAAATGTCGGTAATAGTGATGAAGGGATTTCTTTTTATGATTTACTACATAAAACAGACCTTGAAACCCACCAAGTCCCACTGCAGAGGCCGGTTCCTCGTTTTGCCATAATTTTATAGGAGTGTTTTTGCGCCATGTGCCTCTGAGGATGAAAACAATCCCAGTGTTTTTTTGTGCTGTTTGTTTTAATGCAGAATGGAGATTTTCCTTCAAGTGGCTTATTATAAAATAGAATTTTTTATTTTTATTTCATACAGCTCATAAATCTTTCCCTGCTATTGTCAGCAGGTGCACAAGCCACATCTGAAGGTGGTGGTGAAATGTAACTGGAGTGGCACCGCTCTTTGGTAGGGGCTGCGATGGGAGAGCTGGGGCCAGGGGAACAAAACTGCAGGGAGGGGCCGGCACCGCCTGGGGTCCTCGCCCACACGAAGGCTCACAGGGGCCAGGTTGCAGGGCGGCTTGCATCCAGCGGATGCAGGCGGGGGCTTGCATCCAGCAAAAAAATGCCACTGCGCGATGCTGCACACGCGCTGCTGGGGAATTGCAGCTGCTCCTGCAGGTGGGGGCTGCCCTGCCCTGGGCGTCTGCACCCCGTTACTGGTCTATGAATTTGTCTGCCCAGACAGAAGCACCTCAGCTGGGGTGTGCAGGGTGTGCAGTGCTGTGTGCGGCTCCTCGGCCACTGCTGAAAGCAATGGCCACAAAAGTGGGTCTTGCTTCACTTTGCTGCACTTCCTTCTGTTTGTTTCCCAGATCGGCTTTGGGGAAAAGCCAGCAGAAAAATGGAAAAGAAGAGAAGGAACAGAAAACCCCTGTAAAACTCAAGAAGCTGAAAATGATCTACATATCTTTGGACAGCATTTAACTGCATTTGAAAGCAAAATTCCATTTAGTTTTGAAGTATCAAATATAATCGATGTGTGTGAGCCCAAATCACAGCTCTGATTCTGGGAAAACAAATTTCAAATAGTTAAGAAAAAAATGCAGTTGAAACACTTCAGTTAACTCCAGCTATCATATTTTCTCAAATTTGTCCTGGAGCTTCCCTAGATTTTCCTCATCAATCCCCAAATGAAATTCAATTTATTTCATATGTTCCTTGTGCCTGAACCAATTAATGTATCTTCTGGTTCTTACGAACATACTCCTGCAAGCCCTGCAACAACCTCGCAGTAATTCTGAACCCAAGAGCTCTGCAGAGCGTTAGAAACATCGGCTTGCCTAGGAGAGCAAGGAGCTCCACGATGGTCACAAAACCTCTTTCCATATGTTGCCCTGTTGCCAGTTACTTGTCTATTGCAAGGGCAGCCCTGAAGGAAGAAAAATAGCAGAGGGGAAAAGATAAAATTGCTTCTCTGCTACTCTGTGCTTTGACAATGATAAGACTGTGCAAGCTCCCAGCTACATGAGCTGTAGCTGGGAGCTCAGCCAACAAACATGTCATCTGTCCTGGGAAGCGGCGTAGCACGGCCAGGAGCAAAGAGAAAAAAAGGGGGGGGGGGAAGAAAAAAAGGCCTGAAAATGCTGCATTTCAGTTGGTTACAGAATGTGTCTAATTAGTGTTTTCCTTGCAAAATACTGAGTATTCAGTCTTACTGCTGCTCCCCTCTTACTTAGCAGGTGCAATGAAGAAAGCTGTGTGATTCACTGAGGCCCTGCGGATGCTGCCTGTGTCTGTCCGCAGGCACCGAGCCTCAGATAAGGCAGTCGCAGATAACCAGAGCTCCGCGTCAGCTGCAAGCCTAACACTAATATTTTGCTACAAGGGCTTGAACTGCAAAGCGGTAGGGCTCTACGTATTTGTTTCATAAATAGCGAACTGTGCTCAGCATCCCGATCTGATCGCTCCTCGAGAAACACCGCGCGGGCAGCCAGCTGCCGCGGTGCAACGGGAGCGCTGCTGCCGGCGGCGTGCGGCCACTTAGGCACAAGTGGCGGCTGAGAGTCTCCAGCGTGTCCTCAAAACCGACACCCTGGATGAGCTGCGTTGCCTTCCCCGTAGCCCGTTTGTTCTGTAGCAAGCTCCTTTGTGCAGGAGCTGCCCTGAACCGGGCCTTGCGTTGCCTTTCGCAGCTTGGAGCAGCGACTCCGGACGTGGCCGCAGGTGGCAGGGAGCGAGCGGGCAGGCAGCAGCCCCAGCCCTCGGCGCTGCACGTGCCCGCGGCGGTGGTCGTCTGGGTGGGTCCTCGTGCTCATTTCTAAGGGCTTTATTCCTTCCCTTCTCCCGGGCGCATGCGAGAGGTATTTCCTTGTTTCCACGCACCAGGACGAGCACAGCCGGCTGATGGCTTCACCATCTGAGCTGCTCCGTGTTAAAAATAGACGCAAGAAGTCGAGGGAACTCTAACCCCCATGGAGCTGCCAAAGGGACTGCCACAATTTTTTGCTGCTTCTTCATGAATATTGCCTCAAATATGGACTCTGTGATGTTTTTCCACTCTCCAATTTCTCATTATAAATGGAGAGGCTTACAATGGAAAAATGTGCTCCACCTTCCCTGCTGCTGCCCTGGCCACCTTGGCCCCAGCCTCCCGCTCGCAGCTGGTGGCAGTGCACATCCCTGTCCTCAGCCACTTGGCTGCTGGATATACTGGCAGCACGAGCTGGCAAAACCACTTCTTGTAACAAAATGAGTCAGATTAATTCTTCAATGTTGCAAAATACATGGGTTTATCTCTTAGGAGTCATTAATATGCAAGTTTCGTTTTGTTTGGGTTTATGTAATCGGGAAATACCCCTAACCCGGAAATATCCCTCTTCATCTGATTTTTCAAAATTATTCTTCTTTTTATTTCCAATTAGCTCTTGGCACAGGGTTTTTTGTAGTGGGGTTTCGGCCAAGAGGAGATTTATAGAGTCGGGCTGTGAGTTTCCTCCAAGGCCGGGAGGAAGCGCCGAGCAGGGACCAAAGCCCAGCCCCAGCTGGAGAAGCGGCCGCGGTGCCGGCAGAGGCTGGGCAAGGGACGGCAGCGGTGTGCGGCAGCGGGGGTGCTTCCTGAGGGCAAGCGAGAGAAAACCTTGGCGTCACCTCCGGCACGGCTGGCAAAGGCCCCTGTCGTCTGATGGTACAATGGGATTAGTTGGGAAATAGCAGAGTTTGAGGGGAGGATTCAGAACAAAAGCCTTTGTGCAAGCTGTGAAACTGGCTTCTTGTTATTCCGAGGGCAAAAGAGGTCTGGCTTGTGTGGGACCCTCCGATTCACGCGGGGCTGCCACCCGCTTCCTCGGGCTGGCACCAGAAACGTCCCTGCAGAAACGGAGCCGCGGGGCGGGCAGGAGTCGAAGGGCCGGGGCCGACACCAGGGGACACCACTCGGGCTGTCACCATCCCTGGTCCCTGCCCAGGGGACGCTGCCCGCGGGCTGGCCCCGCGCCCCCCCACAGCCTGTTTGCGGCGCTGGGCAGCGGTGAGCTGGGGCAATATTTATTTGAATCGACTGCTTGGCGGGTGATGTAACCGGAATCGTCAAAAGGAAAAAGCCAAATAAGGCAGCATTTTAGTGAAAATATGTCCTAAAATGGGAGTTGGACTGATGATTAGTGAGAGCAAAACACAGATATGATATTACCATGTTGAGAGCCCCGTGCAGCCTCCAGCTGCTGGAAAAAAAGCCTCCAGGATCCGGAAAGAAGAGAGGAAAAACAGCCTAATTCAGGGCAGTTTTCTCCACAAAAACGAGCTGTGTCAGGGGGTCAGTATGTGAAGAATTTCGGTGCTAAGATAGATGGAGAGATCAATGCAGTGGAGATTATATTTTTCTGGGAAAATACTGCCTTTTGAAGAGTTTCTGCAGTATGCTTTTGGCTTTTCAACTTAAAGCAATGAACCTACTCTAGCAGATAGAAGAAATGGTATTTTAAAGGTGCTAGAAGCAAAAACACACGGAGGAAGCTGAGCAGTGCCCAAGAAGGGGAGGGCAGTGCGCAGCCCCTGTCCAGCAAGGGCAAGGTGACAAAGGCCCTGGGGGACCTGGGGGACGTGGGCAGGTGCCAGGGAGCAGGAGGGAGCCGGCAGCCTTCGGCAGAAGACCCAGCCCTCCTGCCTGGGGCAGCTCTGCGCTGCTCCGTCACCAAGAGCAGGAGAGTATGAGTTTAAAGTGCAGCCACTGTGGCCAAGTCATTGTATTTGTTGGATGAAATAGCGTTTTGGATGATTTACCGGCTGTCTCGTCAAAAGGCTGAGCTTCTGTATAAAACTGCAAAGGCTCAGGGGTGGGGGGAGCAGTGGGAAACCTTGGCCTCAGAGGGCAGAGCTTGCGCCTTGCGCTGCAGGTGGTGCCACGGAGAGAGGTTACGCAGACTCATGCTGCAGCGACTGAAATAAACGTGCATCGAGGCAAATCAGCAGTTCTGCTGAAGCTGCAGCCTGTGTTCGTGGCCTTTTTACCACGGAGGCTGTGGAGGCACATGGGGCTGGCAGGCTCCGGAGCAGATCGCACAAGTTCATGGGCAGCAAGCCCATAAGGAGGTAACAGGGGACTGAAGACCAGTAACAGTAGTACTGGACCAGTAACACCCCTCATGGTGCTGGGAGCATCTTTAGAAAAAAAAGCCTTTCCCTGGCCCTGTAGAACAGAGTCTTTCCCATTACTTTTCTGGCTGTACAGTAGAAATCAGCCAGGAACACTCAGCCACGCTCCATTCATGCAAAGGGCTCCTTCTCTTCGGCTACAGCAGGCAGAAGGAAATACGAGGGATGCTGGCTGCAAAGGCAGCGGCCGGTTCTGTCGCTGTGCCTGAGCAGTGGGAATAGCATAGTGGCATTGAAGCGCGGACTCGTCCAAACCAGCCACTGGCCAGCCCAAGCTGAAACCAAGGGACAGGTTTGCCTCCTGGTGACTTTGTCTCCCGGGGAGAAGCCAGGTGCGTGAGCTCCCATTGCAACTGGGACAAAGCCACATTGTCCCTTTCCTGGGCTGGCACTAGGCGCCAGCAGCCCCACGCATCGGGCTGTGCTGCAGCAGCAGCATGGGGGCACGCTGTGCTGCAGGAGAAGTCTGTCTGTCCGTGCTGGAGATGTCTGTCTGTCTGCTGCCACCGGGACAGGCCGGCAGCATCCCGGCCTTCCTTGGCCACCCCTGCAGGCACAGGTGGCTGCTGGCACCTGCTGCCGTGGCACCGGGACAACTGGCCCCGTGCTCCTGCCAAGGGCCACTTTGGAAATGCTAGAGTTAACCAACACGTTCCTGCCGTGCTTCGTGCCCTGCGTGACAGCACGCATGCCTTGCGCAGGCGAGCATTGCTTTCCACATGCGTTGAGAGGGAGCTGAACATGGTGTGATGTGAGGGATACGGTCTTTGTCCTCCGCACTCCGGTTCTGCAGGAGGAAACGTTCCCTCCCCTGCGTTTGGATCCTCACATCCATTGGAAGGGGACCGAGAAGAGGGCTGGCGCTGGCTGCTCACGCCAGCAGAGGCCAAGGGCTGGGGACGGGGCAGAGCCGTGCGGGCGGGTGCTGCCCAACCCCAGCACCGCCAACGGCCCCGTCCTGGCGGCACGAGCGAGCCAGAGGAGCGCTCCGCCAGGCAGCCGGCATTTTCATTTGCCTTCAGGGTTTGTGGCAGGGCCTGGCAGCCCTGGCTGGGGCGAGGCTCCCCGGGGCCACCTTGCTCGCACTGGCTGCCTGGCTGGAGCCGGGGGTCCGACCTGCGTGGGGCAGCCTGGGTTCTTTTTCAGTCTTACTTGCAGGGTTCTTTCCTTGTTCTCATGCAGCATTAATAACAAACATAGTAGTGTAGTTATTAAAAACAAAAATAGCCGGTCCTCTCAGCTAGTGAAGACATCTGAGCACAAGCTGGCAGGCGGAGCGGCAGCACGGAGCTCTGTTTTCCTTAGCTAGGGGAGAGGCAAGCTCTCGCCCCGAGGAATTTTATAGTTTCCTGTGAAATAAATTCTGGTAATTCATCAGGCATTAAAACTGTGCTCAAGCCAAGAATTTATTTATTTTTGATCTAAATATAGTTGAAGTTCTATTAAAAAAACGCCAGGAATGGTCAAGCTTTCAGGATGGGCGCAGGGGAGGCTCACGCCCCAAGGCCATCCGCAGGGTGCACGCGGCCCCAGCGGGACCAGGACAGCCCCGGACAGCGGGGACCGTCCTCTGCCAGCACTCCCACGTGGGTCTCGCCTGCAGATGCTCCCTCCAGGGATGCTCCCTCTGGGGATGCTCCCTCCGGGGATGCTCTCTCAAGGGATGCTCCCTCCAGGGACACTGTCAGGGCACAGGAAGGGCTGATGGCCCCACTCTCTCCAGAAGCTCCTGGCTGCTTGGGGCTGCCCAGTGCTGCTATTAAACCCCCCTCTCTTGGCCAGGTAAGACATCAGTGGCCGCAGCATTTTCCCTGGGCATGGGACTACAGAGAGGTCGGCATGCCCAGCAGACACCAGAGTGCTGAAGGCCAGGAGAAAAATCCTGCTCTGAGTGCCCCGTCTCTCATCCTGGCAGTGCACCAGGGGGCAAGAGCAGGGAAATCACTCCCGGGGGATGTCCGAGCAGCTGTCCCTCTGCCCATCGGCCATCATGGTGGGATCAGGACGCGGTTTCTTAAGAGACCACGCTTTGTCCTTTTCCACCCTGGCAGCAGCAAGGAGGATGAAGTTTATCTCGTGCTTCAGGAATGACTCCATGAGGACGAAGTGGGTTTTGTATTTGTTTCTGAACAACCATTAGCAACTGCTCAGTCCAGAAGGAATCCGGCCTGATGATTATTTAGGCTATTTGGATTGCTTCTAAAGTTTATCCAAACTGTCTGGTCCATCTCTGTTTGTGAGTCAGAAGAAAAACACCCTCCTTTCTTTCCACTTTGCCTTAATGGTGCTGTGTGGTCTTCCCAGACTGCGGGGTCCCAGGTCTGGCCACCCGCAGGGGACAGGCTGACTGCGGGGTGGCTGCAGGTTGCATTTCGCTGCTGGCCCGGCCACCGCAGCCCCGGGAGCCCCAGGCCAGAGCGAGCTGCCCCGTCCCACTGCCACCTAGCTCGGAGCCCCCTCCAGCCCAGCGAGCCGTGGCTGCCTGACGTGCGGGAGCCGTTTCCATCTCTTTATGTGCTCACTGTTGTTTTTCTGAACAATTCACCTTCTGTGTGCGCACCAAGCAATATCCATTTATATGCTGATGTCGCAGCAGTTTAGGGCTGCAGTGGGTTTTATTGCCCAGCTGCAAACTGCATGGACTCTGGAGGTGCAGGAGGCAGCCTGGTCCACTTCTCTCCCAAGTTTAACCCTTCAAGCAAGGTGGCTCCTTCCTGCCCTGCCGCCGTGCTCATGTCGCACGCCCATGCCCAAGCCCGCGTCCCGGCTATGCAGCACAGCTGGCCCCGGGGCCAGCACGCCCAGGCTGCACCGCTACCAGGAGCCACAGTGACACCACTTGGTGTCACGCAGGTCGGGGACTCGCTTAACCTGAGCAAGGCCTGGCTAAAGCTGCCTTGGAGCCGTCTGCCCCAAACGAGCTGTCACGGCCAGGCAGCGACCTGCCTGCTGCGCGCACACCACTGGCCTGCTGCAGCGGGCCTGCCTACAGAAGTGCATATACACATGTATAGAAATAGAAAGTGCATATACGCACACACAGAGATACATGCATATATATGTGTCTATATGTACGGGCAGGAATAACTTTGCCTGTGGATCCTGGGAAGCCGGCTCTCATCTCCTTTGTGTTGCTGGGTCTCTAAGCTCCGATGCAAAGGGTGTGCCGAAAAAGGGACTGACATCCATGTTGATGTTAAAGAAATGATTGAACAAACTTTTGTTAGTAACAGTTTGGGTCTTGTTCTTCCTTTTCTGGGACACATTTGTATGGTGTATTTAGTCCTCTTGAAGCCTCTTCCAGCACTAATTCCTACACGATGGTGCCACGGGGAGCCCAGGGACAAAGCAGGAAGCCCCTAGAAGGGGTAGGTCCATACTGGAAGGCATCCCGGTACAGCACCCCTTTGTGCATCTTTCTGCGGCATCTAGAAAGACAGAGCTCGCAAAGTTAGTGAACAGGACACGACACGCCCCGTTCTGGTGCTTGCGAATGTCTCTGCCCCGTTAGGCTGTTCCCTGGGGTGTGGGTGCCGGCAGCAGGCGGTGCCTCTCCTCGTGCCCTCAGCAATGCACAGTGCTGGGGGCACCGCTGTCCTGGGCACGTTGCGGGTAAGGAGCCTGTCCAGAATTAGACATCTGAAAAAAAAAACTTTTAAATATGTGGTTTAATAAAAAGGCCGTTAATGCCTGTGTTTTCTTTGCTGTGAGCGATCAGCAGCAGCGGAGGAGGCCCCTGCAGAGCAATACCAATGCTGCCGAGTCCCTTGGAGAGAGGCGTGCAGATGCGGTGCATCTGCCGTGCTTTCGTGCGGCTCGTTTTACGTGAGCACAAGGGCCCATTTGCAGTTAATGGGAGTGATACACAAAGCACCATGTGCTCGGCCGTGCTGCCAATGCGCTTAAGCCCCCTTTCAAAACCAGTGTGCCTGCCCGAGATTGCACATGCAGCCTACCAACATTTTCGTCACACACCCAGCCGTTCGGGACACCTCCCGCAGCTACAGAACCTGCCACATCCTCCTGGGCTGCTGCGCGCAGGACACGTGCCGGGAAGGGAGCCTGGGGGACCTGCAACACCAGCATCAGCATCTTTTGGGCCATGATGCAGGTGGGTTTGGTTTACATCACCGCATCCAACCCCAGGGGAGCAGAGCGAAATGAGAGACTGCGGCGAGGCAGAAAGAGATAGCCAAATGTTTGTTTTAAAATGCACTGTTGTCCCCGCAGCTCCTCCTGTGGCTCTCAGGAGCCTGCCCAGGGGGGGTTGCATTGTGCTGCTGCTTGCAAAATCCCGCAGTAAAAGTGGGTCTGCACCAGGCTGAAACCAGCGCTGACCTGGCACCTCCCCTGCACACACAGGCTGGGGCGCGGAGCCTCCTGGGGCAGCCCCGGTGCTGGGAACGGTGCGGGGCAGCACTGCCCGCATGGGGCTGGTGCAGGGCAGCATCACCTGCATGGGGCTGACACGGGGCAGCATCACCTGCACAGGGCCCGCAGCAGACGAGTGTTTGTGTGGCTGCAGCTGCTGCCCGCGTCTCTCCCCCCATGGCAAAATCAGGGAAGCTCTCGCCCTCACACACTCATCCCCTCTGTTTGCACATTATCAGAAACCACTTCTTTTTTCTTTTAGAAACAGCAATCAAAAAACGCTTCCTTTACAAGGTAATTTTCAACACAGTTGTTTTAAAATCTGTCAGTTTCTGCTAAATGCCTTTCCCCAGTCTTCCCTGCATTCCTCTCCTCCCTCACAGTCCCTACTCAAGCCGACAGCATGGGTCTTTATCTTTTACAAGATTCCCAGCCCATCAGCGTGTTTTTCCCATGCTGATTTGCTGTGATAAGGTACTAGTGCAACTGTCAGTGCAGTGACAGACAACAAGAGAGCCAGGGTGCAGGCAGCACACCCCCATCCGATGCAGCAATCTGTTGGGGTCTGCCAACACCGCCCATGCAAAAATCTTCCATTAGGCCCCCAAACAGCACAGGAACTATGTAAAAAATCATGGGGGAGGAGAGGAGGGTTGCTTGGTTTCTTTTTAAATATGACTGTTGGTGTCTTTCTGTTTGCCTGCACATTTCTGAGCTTTTCAGGGTCTGTTTGCTTCATCTCCTCCAGCCTTGTGCTGCAAACAAGTGCTGGAATTAGCCTTAAACCCAGAGCAGGCTGTGGCTCTCCTGCCAGCTTTTGTGAGAGAAATGTTGTCAGGTTGGTGCCAAAAAAGAAACAGGAGAAGGATGAGGAGCCCTGGCAGAGCTGCCTCCTGCAGCCAATGCCCACCGTCTGGATGGGCCCCCCCAGCGGGTGCTGCCCCCCCAAGGACTCTCCCCCCGCCAGAGGCACAGGCTGGCCCCACGCCTCCCCATCCCCACAGCCGCCGAGGGCAGCGCATGCTGCAAGAGCCCTGTATTCTTATACAGTGGCTTTTATATTGGCAGAACTACCCATCAGGTGATGTTACTGGGTAATTTAAAGTGAAATCCTTTGAAGTTAGATTTGGTAATTGGATAGATGTTGAAATACATCATTATAGATTATGCAGCAACTCAGAGGAACTGATAAATAAAACAGGGAAGGAAAGGCGCCAGTCAGAAGCTGTGTAGCTGGACCGAAAATGTCTCTGCCAACGGGCATCACTTTAATGACACAGCATTACAGCAAGAAAGGAAAACATCCCGTGGAGGTCTGATCCCGGAGGCCTGATCCTGCGCCCAGCCGGAGGTCTGGAGCCAGCCCCGGCCCCAGGATGACCAAGTCGTGCAGGGGAGGGCCGGCACGGCCTCACCCCCCTCACCCCTTCGGCTTGCAGCCCCGGGGCTCTGCCCCAGCGCTGGGGGAGCCGCTCACGCGATGGCATAGCCGCAGCAGTACCTCTGGGGGTAGTCCAGCGCATACACCTCGTTCTCGAGCCCGTAGATGTAATAGAGGTAGGGCTTCCCTGAATACTGGTAGTGAACTTCTGTGATGGGGATCTGCTCAACGGTTTGACGCTGGGAAAAGAAAAGGGAAAGCCCCAGTTAGCTGAGCGGCGTTTGGAGCAGAGTTGTACCACTCTTTGGACCGACGTGCGGACAGGAAAAAGCCCCCAGCTTTTGGCCACAAGCCCTGCAGGGCCGGGACAGCAGCTGGACTAGGGAAGGGGAATCGAGAAGCTGTGGAGACAAATGAACCCATCACTGCAGCCGTCACGGCTGCTCTCAAAGGCTCCCCTAGCGGTAGCACCAGCATGTTTTGGCCCATATTAGACCACTTTTACTGCATTTACAGCTCTTTAACCTAATTCCTTAAATCCTCTAAGCCCTTATTTCCAGTGCCTGCTGTGATAGTGCATCCTCCTGTCTCGTGTGCTTGAGGGCTGCATGTGAATGCGATTCCCCCATCCTTGCCCCAGCCATACGGCAGCCTGTGCACCAGCACGCACTGGATTTGGTGGTGGAAAACCCTGCATGGAATGCGTCACCTCTGTCTGCTGGAAGCAGGGCGGGCAATCACGGAACGGTCTGCTAACAAAAGCATCCGAGTGACTGCAATGATGCCACCAGATCCTGGGCAAGTTTAAAAGAACTAAAAGAAACAAAGAAACCCCATGAAACTGAATGGACGACAGAAGGCACAAATCCCACACTACTGCAAGCCGGGGTCTGGGACTCCAGCACCCGGCCAGCTTCAGGGGAAAGCAGAACAGCATCAGACAAGCAAGAGGAGGTGTTCCCCCCTCCACCTTTTTTTTCCAAAAGGTGCTGAGTATTAAGCAGAGGAACTTCAGCGAACAGCAAGTGGGAGGGATGAAAAATTAAATGGTGGGGAAAGTGCCGGCAGAACGCAGCCCGGATCTACATAAATGCCACATGGGGCTGGGGATTTGGCGTGGCAGGAGATCTTCAGCACCTGCTTTCCCATACAGCTAGAGGATGCTTTGGGTGGTGTGCAGCAATCTAGTGAACAAACTGCTTTAGATGCTGAGAACTGGAAATTATAGGCTGGAATTAAGTTGGAAGACAGAAATTTGCGAAAGAGTTGGCTTTGACAGACCACATGGAAAATCAAGCCACCTCCCTCTAAGTTTATTTTGGTCTTTCAATTTGCTTGTATTTTTAATATGAAATCTCATCTTTCCTGTGGGCGAAAAGACAGTATGTTCTAGCTAAACTTTTGCATTTGCATTCATAAGAGGAGCAACAGAGATTACCACATTCTAGCAAGAATCAGATGGAGTGGAATCCTAACATTTATTTAAAATTAGCTTCTAAATATAAATAATGATAATAACTAACATTTGCCAAGGCTCTGAAAAGGTAAAAGGAAAAATAATAGCCACAACTGCCTACATCTTTCAGTACTTTCCCGTAAAATTATTTCCCTGGTATTTCACTTGATAATTATGATTCCTTTTTCATTTGCTAAAGATCACCTCTAAATAAGTAATGAAATTGGTTACTGCTCTCAGCCCCTTACTCTGTCTGACCAGGCTCACTGATCACCCATAATTGGCTGAAGCACAGAATTTCCAGGGCCAGTTGGCGGGTGCCCTCCCTGCGGTGTCTCCTATGGGATGGGGGGGACGCGGAGGGGGACGGGACCCCCACGCTGTGCTGTCACCGCTCCTCGGGTGCCAGCTCCACCAGGCGCGACCCGCGAGCTCCCCGCAGCGCTGCTCCGCCGGGGGCCGGCCCCCCCTTACCTGCCGCAGGATGCGGGAGGACGTGGCGAACGCCGTGCTGTGTGCTGCGATGGCTCGCCGCGAGGCCAGGGAGATGGCGGGCTCGGGGAAGCCGACGATGGGGTACACCTGCGAGAAATAAACCCGACGGCGTGAAAGGGAGGCCCTACCTGCCCGCTGCCGGAATATGCAAGAAAAGACCTGGGCAGGTAATGGAAAAATACAGAATGAATACTAAGAGCAAGGTCCCGAAGACATGGCCATCCCACCCCAGCAAAATGTAGAAGTGTCTGAAACAGGGGCCGTGCAGCTTTAGGCAGAGCTCACTGCTCTGCTCCTGGGGAAGGGCAGCAGCGGAGCGAAGCTGCAGCTCCTGGGCTGGCAGATCTGGTTAAAGCAGGCACGGGGTGACCCTCTGGAAAAGATGCCCCAACAGGATTCACGGTCACCTTCTTCCAGCAGCGCTGCACTGTTAAATCTGAGAGGTTTTTTTAAAGCCTCTCTGTTTACCCCACTACATGGACAATCTACAGAAGAAATACTTGACTTATGGGCAAAAGCAGAATTAGTCAACAGTGCGGCAACTTCTTGCATAGCCATGAGTGATAGCCGTTTGTGTCAGAGTCCCACAGATTTTAACGCTCATAGAACCTCAGAGCTAAAACACTCATTGAAGAGTGACTCAGATGCTAAAGCATCATTCAAATCCCAAAGGACTCAGCAGCACCAGATGTGAAGTCTTCACTACAGATGCATGACACCGAGTAACAGCTCCCTGGGAGAGAGACAGTCTGTGCTTGGATGGTGCCTGACTCCAAGTCTTGGTACCTGACTGAAATTCCTACCAGTTACTGCAAAGCAGCTCATAAATAACTCCCCTGACTTGTGCAGGTATATGGAGGCTGCGTGGGCAGTACAGAACGTGCAAGGGGCAATATATAAAGCCCCAGGAATGGGGTTGCTGCTGGTGTCTCCTATTATTGCCGGGGAGCTGCAGGGAATGACTCGGGGCTGGGGTTTCTGCCAGCTTGGCCGTGTCCAGCAGAAGTAACGTGGTGGGGCTGAGCGCCGGGTGCTGCAGCACGGCTCGGTCCTGTCCTGCAGGCAGAAAACCCAACAAGTCCGAACTCGTCAGAGGAAGCTGAGGATGCCCTGCAGTACCCGGGGGCTGCCACGGGGCCCCTGCTAACAGCGTTGCCGTGCCAGCCGGACGTGCCCTGGGCCAGGTGCCCTGCGGGGAGGAGCGAAGCCAGGATCTCCCCGCAGCTGCCGATGGCAAAGGAGGCACGTTCGCTGGATTTCATAACCCACTTTCTCCGAAAGTTTCTCCTGACTGTGGGAACAGGAATAGCTGTGTCCTGCGGGCAGGAACGCAGCAGCCCCTGCAGGAGAGGCACCGGTTGTCACCGCGGCCGGAGCAGCGGCAAGCTGGGCCACCCGTCCCCTGTCCCGCAGCAGCACGGGGAGGGATCGCCCCCCCCCGCCCCCACAGTCGCACTCACCAGCACATTTTCATCTTTGAATACATTCTCTCCACTGACTCTGCTGAGCAGCTCCCCTGGGAAGTTCAGGTGATGCTCAGAAACAAATTCAAAGACATTGTTCTTCCTGCAAGAGCGAGGGAAAACAACCGAGTGATCAGAGGTTGTCTGTAGGGCAATGAGCCGCCTCCAGCTCCTTCCAAGTGCCCGAGGAATGCTCGAGCGCTTCCTGATTTCCGAGGACATCTCTGCCTAACCTCTGTGTGCTCCCGCATTAGCTTCTTAATAACCCTGTATATGCAACAACCATGGGTGACTCCTGCGTAAGTAACCCTGAAATCAGCCCCTCATGGTGATCAGCTTGCCTAGCCTTCTAAACCCATTAATTTCTCACTGCAGGAGAGGTCATGTATTCCCCTACACAAGCTGTGGCTCTTACCACAGTGAGCCCTTCTGTTCTGTGACTGTAGGACACGGGCATGGCTGGGGCTGCTGAGGGACTCGAAAGGAGCTGGAAGTCCCACCTGGGGCTTGCCTGGGGCCCCGGCCCTCCTGGAGTCCCGCCAGCACGCTGAGCGCGGCTGGGGCAGCTTCCACGCACAAGTGTCTCTGAGGAGGGGCAGATACGGGGCTCTGAAAAGTGAAGGTCTTCACACAGGGTAATTGAAGGCATTTTGTAAAAAGGTGGGAAAGTGCTTAGGATGCACCCAACGGGGCAGGTATGGCTGGCTTTTAACCAAACCTCACAAGCTAAGATTCTTTTAGCCCCAGCTGTTATCTCTGGCACCAGAGCTCCCAAGCTGGAAATACCGGAGCAACAACACAGCCACCAGCCCTGTGCCATCACTAAAACCCCAGGAAATGGAGCTCAGCCACTGCCCCACTTTACCACCGGCATCCTCGGCTGCCTGTGCTTTGGGTCCGGGCTGTGCAAGTTCGGTACACATGGAGAGAAATGGCCAGCATCATTAACGGCTAAACCTGGCCTTCTCAGCCCCTGTTTCTGCCTGACCAATGGTGATAAATATTGTCCTAGCTTCCCCTTACAAAGCAAGCTGAGCTGCAAAGCCTCACAGGAAAATAAGGAATAAAATTAACAGCCATGAACCTGCGCTGCTTACCAGGTTATCACCAGCTGCCTGAAATGCTGGAGCTTTTTCTCTCCCTGGCACGTTGCGCAGGTCTTGCTGCCCCGGCCAGAACAGGTACTGCACCTTTGGAGGCAACGACAGGGGCCTGGAGGGGGCCGATCCCGGACCGGGGTCTGCAGCTCCCCGGCCGCTCCACATGCACCGCGGCCACGGTGTCCCGGGCTGCGGCTCGGGGACACGGCGCGTTCGCTGGGAGAAACAAATGACCGATGCCAGCCGCACGTCTATTTGTAAATGTGGAGCTGGTCGGGGAACGTATTTGTGCATCTAATTAAGGATAAGCACAATTTCCCCACACAACGGTAGGAAGGCGAGTGTCGCTTTGAAGACGCTGCTGCCCGCGCCTCTGACAGATGCAGGAGGCATATGCTTATGCATGGAGCATTCTGATTGCATCGGTGCAACACAGATTAGCAGCAGTTAACAACTGATTCATTAAGGCTCTTCAAGCCATCATTAGCCCCAGTGGATTCGTGCTTTAAAATGACTGCCACGATTATGCACGATACCATCTCTGTTATTTTAAACTTAATGAAGCCACATAAACAAAACAGTTCTAGAACAGTACCTTCTTTTTTTGTCACTTAAGGATCATTTTTAAGCCTAGTAAGTTTCATGTCTGGAAAAACAATAGGGTGGTAATTCTCCAGCTGTAAAACCTGCCAACCCCCCAGCGATGCGCTGCTGAAACAGGACATAAGCACAGCCTGCGAAAATCAGTGAGAAGCTTCCTGCTGACGTCCGTGGGCCTCAGAGGGCTCTCCCGAGTGCTGGCTCCTTCCCCGCACCCGCAGCCTCGCCGCCAGCCCCCCGGAGCCTGCAGCCCGCGGCAGGGCGCTGCCTGCACCCAGCGGGCTCACAGCCTTCGTCTGCCTCGGCCGCGAGAAACTCTGCTCTGAAAACCCAGAGCTTCCTCCAGCATCCCAGAGAAGCTGGGAAATGTGACAGCCTTGTAACAGAAAGGTAAAGAATTCGGGAGAAAGGAGAGACAAAAAATTAGTATTTTTGAAAAGCTTAAGATTTTATCCCATGAGTTTGGGATACCAGCCAGGCTTCTGAATGCTGGGAGTGAGACATACGAATGAATAATAGATGTTCAAACAAAAACCCCTTTGAAATTCAGAGGGCAAAAAAGGCTATTTCTAACCATTTTTTTTCCTGGAGAATAAAGCTGTTGCTGCATTGCCTTTTCTTTTAGGTGATCTTCACGGCAGCCAAACAAACACAGAGCACGCCCAGGTCCTGCGCTGCCAGGTCAGCGGGCAGCAGCACGCGGGCACAGTCTGGTGCGGTCCTGCTGCCCCGAGGGCTCCTTGCCACCACCAGCTTTCCGCTGCTTTCCTCCCACTGACAGAGCCCCAGCGGTAACCCCCGGGGCAGCTGATTTCTACTGACCACGTCTTTGCCAGCCCAGCCTCAGGGCGGAAACGCGGCCAAGCAGAGCCCCAGGACAACCCCTGCAGGAGCCCCCGTACCTGCTGCGGCCCGTGCCTGAGCAAAGCTGGCACCTCTGCTGCTGCTTTAGCCTCCGCCGGGACCCCTTGCACGTTACGCACCTCATCTGCAAACACACCGAGGAATTAAAGCCGGCGGTGGCCACTGGAACACAAATGTGGCGGGTTTATCAACAAAAAACTTTTATGTACATCATCAGAATAATCACTAATTCAGGCTTGCAGAGAAAGGCATTATGCCAAGTATTTACCTTGCCAATGAAAAGAGTGTATGAAATAGCTCATATATCGTGCCTCTGGGTTAATTAGGCGTTTCGGTCAAATTAACCACTGATGTAAATTGGACACATGATCTAGGTTGAAATGCCTTTTTCTTACACATGGAATTTTCCACTGTTATTTATTCATGCAGTTAGTAGTATACTTTTATTTATTAGCATTTAATCAGATTAATTAAGCAGCAATTTTAGTGCAGTAACAACACATCTTTGGGCTGTCCGTGGCAACATCTCTGCAGCAGAACAAATGCAAAGAGGAGGCCAGGTCTGCAGCTGCCCTTGCACCCTGATTAAGCCTTCCCTTCCGTTCAGAAATCCCAAATGCAGAACTGAGCATATCTGAAAGGCAGCAAACAACTTGTTGTGCTTCATGCCCAAGATCTGAGCTCATTTCAGTAGTGCAGATGCAAGTTCTCCTTTCCCTCTTCCCACAGTAACATGCAGGCTATGGCCTGGGAACGGGCTGAGACACCTCTGGTGCCCGGGCAGGGTTTGGATGGTCCCGCTCAGCATCTCTGCAGCGACCTGGCAACACCAGCGGTCACCACGCCGAACCCCAGCAGGTTCAGGAGCCAGGGCAGCAAACAGGGAACTAACCAGGACAGCCCCTCAGACTTCCAGCCTCAGCATAAGGACAGCAAAATGATAGCACGTGTTGCAGTTTCACTAAGGAACCCCAAACGAAGAGGAACAGACAGGCAGGCTGCCTTGCAGAAGTTTTCACAGCTCCTTACCCGACCTGCACCATGGCACGCACCGCACTTGGATCGCCCATGACCATGGCATCTGTGACATTTCTGAAACCAGAGAGTTGTTACGCACAGAGCTGCCCAGAGATTTCAGACATCTCATATTATGCACATGCACTCTTCCTGCATCAAAATTCAGTGATAAAATTCTGGTCTTAATGGGACAGAACCCAATACCATAAAATTGTGCTATAAGAGCATTAAAGGAGTCATAAATAATAATTATTTAACAAAGGCAAATGTCTATGTAATGCTGGCAAAAGAAAGTCATTTTTTTCTTTACTCATAGTTTCACTTAAAAAGTAAAATAAATTGACCAGCTATAGAGCTTGTCAAGAGCTAAATGCGAACTGTCATGCAAACAAATGTTCTGCTAATGTTGGAAAAAAATTAACAAAAGGGGAAAAATCATCTAGTGCTGTCTCTTGAAAAGGTTGAAGCAAAATGTCTCCTCAAACTTCTAGAAGAAGAAAGCACCAGGAAGAAGGAATCTCTGACTATTTTCCCAGGCATTTAAGGAGAAAAAAAAAACAAGCAGTGGAGGACCATAGCCCGGTACCCATCACCATCAGGCAGAGCTGAGGGTGCCGGGGCAGGGATGTGCTCCCCGCGCCCTGAGGAGCTGGACTCACCCTGACCAGCGCTGAGCGGGGCACCCGGCAGCGCCGTGTCTGGCCCTGGAAGAGTGGGGGGGCCCCGACCTCCACATCCCAGGGGTCTGGGGGGACGTCCCCAGGGGGTCTGGATGCTCCGAGCTCTGCAGGAGGGGACGGCAACTTACCCGCCTGGCTGGAGACAGTGCTTGGATGCTGCTGGCTCCCAGCACTGCTGGGCACTGGCTGACATTGCTCCTCATCCCTGTTCCCATCCCCATCCCCGTCCCCATCCCCATCCCCATTTCCATCCCCATTCCCATCCCCACCCTCATCCCCATTCCCATCTCTCTCCCCATCCCTATCCCCATCCTCTTCCCCGTCCCCATCCCGGGACCAGCCCTCCATGGGTCGGTGCCATGGGCACCCTGAGGTGCTGAGTGCCCTCCTGCCACCACGGCACAGCCCCAGTCCGGGGACAGTCCCCATTTGAGCTATTCCAGATGGACATAGGGCAGTCGCTTACTGGTGAAGGGCTCAAATGCCCACTCGCTTAACCGCGACTCGTTGAAAGTCTCCAGTCGATACTAGAAGAGAAAAAATCATGCACAGGCCATGGAGACAACTTGTACAAAGCAGGCATTCAAATTTTAACCGTGACTTGCTAGTGGGGAGGAACACCTGCCCCAAAGTGCCCATCAAAAGGCACTCCCAATGCCCTGTTTGTCATTGCTCATCCCTTACCCACTGCAAAATATCCCAGAAGAGCCAGCAGGGAGGGGACACAGCTCCACTCCCAGGCAGCGCCAGCACAAAGCCGCGGCACAGGAGCGCAAGTTCTGCTTGCTGGGCGCTGCCCTGGGCAGATGGGGGCACACAGGGCATTACAGTTCACTCTGTGCTTGTGTGCATCCAAAGAAACAAGCTGCAGAGCATGTCCCTCCGGTCTAGCTAAGGAAACAGCTGTCTTTTGTAAAGCTGAGCTGTAAAAGAAAGTCAGCAGGGCTTTGCCAAGGCGCTGCTTTACTGGGGAGGAAGATGGACCTTCCAGCTGTAAAGCTTGTAGTCAGCTCTTGGGCAGACCTTCCTTGGAAAGCACTGATATGACTGCATTTAAAGTAGGATGAAAGCCCTCTTATTTAATGACCAGGTGATTCTTCACACCCCAAAGTCCCCTCGCGACTGGCAGTTCCCCCGCTGCCCAGAAGAGGTGGCCCAGCGGCCAGGCCTGGCTGTCCTCACCCGGTAGGCGACCCGCGGGCGCAGCTCCCGGATGACCAGCTCTCCCGCCGCACGGCTCCCGTAGCAGCACCTGGAAGCCACGAAGCGCAGGAGGGCTCTCCTGGCCACCGCCTCCGTCACCGGGGGCACGCTGCGAGGCAACGGACACCGACAGGTTTTCTGCTCTGCACTTGCTTTAAAGGCTGAGCTGGAAACATTCTGTGCATTTAACTTACTGCAAAAAGTGAAGTAAGGAGAGCCCACATCTTTTACACAACCACTGCTGGTATCTTTCTTATTACAAAAGGAAAAGAGATTTGCATTCCTAAAAATACTTTCCTGCAGTATCACTAAGGTCATTAGTAAAGAGTGGTCTAAAACAAACACCGTGTGTGCAAACTGTCCCCTTCAGCAGGCTGGATTAAGGCGAGCCAGTTCGAAATAGCACCGTGGCTTTGCAAGCCGTGCATTGACAGCTTCCCTGTCAGCCCACGCGATCAGAAGTTGCACTCTGGCTTTTCCAGACTCCTGCTATCATGAGCCTAGCTGTTTGTCAGCTAGCAACCAACAGCAGAAAGACTGCATCGGGCACACAGCACCCCCAGGCAGCCCTTCGCCTCCCGCAGCAGCCGTGCCAGAGCATCCTGAGGCAGCGCGTGAAGGGGGGGCAGCAGGCAGCCTGCCTCTCCTGCAGCTGGGCTAGGGAAAAGCCATGAGAACAGGACAAAGCGAGAACCCCCCCCAGTTCTCCAGAGGGGTTGCTCAAAAATCCTCATCAGTCTTAGTAAGAGAAAAAACCTGCACCCACTGCCTGAGCCGAGCCAGGTCCGTCTGTCCTCACCGTAACATCTGGAGCGCCATAGGCATGCTAAGGCAGGGGACAAGGGACAGCTGCACCAGCCACCCAGAGAGTGCTGGGCCCAGCCACCAGCCAGCCCAGCCGCTGGTGACGTGAGGCTGCAGCTACATGTGGCCGTCACCCTGCCACAGGCTCTCCCATGCCCCAGGCAGTGCTGCAGCCCCTCGGCAGCGCCCAGCCTCCCGCCGGAGCCGTGACCTCTGCCCACCACCTCCCACCAGCCACGAGGGCAGGACCGCGTGATGCCGACGGCTCTGGGGGCTGCCAGCCCTGGGGGCTTGGGCAAAGGGTGCAAGAGAAGCAAGGCCAAGAGAAGCGCTTAAAATGCGATTTCCCCAGCGCTTACCTGGGCTGCGGGAAGGGGGGGGCACTGCTCCGCTGCCTGGGCTCACCCGGCAGGCCCAGAGGTGGTGGCAGTGGCTTGGCCCCTACGGGAAAGGGACACTGAGGAATTCAAGCCCAACTGAAACTGAAGGCAGACTTTGCTCACTAACACAGTGAGACAGCTAAAGCCATCCCCGGGTCAGCGGCTCGCTCCGTGCCAAACCCCCAGCACCGCAGCCAGGAGCTGCAGCCGGCCCAGTTCATCCCAGTTCCGTCCCAGCCGGGCACTGGGACAGCTCCCACGTGTCCCCGTCGCGCTGTGCCTGCACCCGCAGCGCTGGCCCTTCGCTCAGGGCAGTGCGGTGGCCCCAGCTCCCCACTCGGCACGGGGCTGGGGACCCTCCAAGCGGGGGGCAGCGCAGCCGGGTGTCGGGGGATCGCGCTCCAACGCCCGCCCGCCTGCAACAGCAGCCCGGGAGGCGAACGGGAGCCTGCAGGCCGGGCCGACACAAACGCACCGCAGTGCCCGCCGCGCACCACGGGGCCTCCACGGCACTGCGCGGCTCGCACGGCACCGCTCGGGTCAGGCCGGTGCCGCCGGGCCCTCGCTGCCCGAGTAACGCCGCGGCAGCGCAGCCCGCCCCGCAG
>VXAA01005409.1:273497-315164 GCA_013399115.1 Anseranas semipalmata
CGGAGGCAGCGCCCGGACCCGCGCCGCGCGGGGCTCCCGCGTGGGAGGGGGGCGGCGTGGGCTTCCCGGCGGGCAGGGCGCGCTGCCGGGCTAGCGGGTGGGCTGCACGTTTAGGCGTTAAATGGGACGCGGGGCCGAGCGTCGGAACCTCCCAGCCGGCTGTGAGACGTCAGTGTGTGTTTTGAACAGTTGTGAGCCTCTGCCCACTAAGCAGCTGCCTTTTCTGAGTTTCCAACTAATTTTAATTCTGTCTGTGGGACATCAGTGGTTTGTTTCCCACTCTAAAAATAACCACTGGTAACAATTGGTGCTCCTGATTCCTAACACAGAAACAATTCTTTTTATTAAGCCTTTTGTAAGTGACCTTTCATATCACAGTAGCTGATTATGAAAATTCAGTCCATGAGAGAAAGGAGCATGTGGAAGAGCCAGGAAATGCCAGCGTGGTAACAGCCTGCAATGCGAACTGCACAAAGAGAGGCTGAGGGGAGTCATCCATCAACTTGATTTACTAGGCTTTTCCTCTGAGAGCATTCTCCTTTCTTCCGGGAGGCTAAATTAATCTCTCCATTATTTCTTCCTATGAAAATAAGAAACTACATGCTTCATTTGAAATGCCACATTGCTCGTGCAGGAGAAGACAAGGCTGTCCTTGAGCTGCAGGAGCACAGGTTTCAGAGTAATGCTGAGTGATAAGCACTACAGAGAGGTTCCTTGAAAAAAATAAATCAGTAAGGTGCCTTCAGTGCGACTATCTTGGTCATGTCTACATCAAATACAGAAACATCTTCCTAAAGCAGGGGTAAAGCATCTCACATGGTTTGGGATTCGCTGATCACTTAGTTCACAGCCTGTGCAAGTCTGCTGGGGCTTCACAGCAATGCCAAAGCTCCAGCTTTCTCTTCCCCGCCCCACGGTGGGAAACCACACAGCAAGGGGACCTCGCCTGACCTCTGTTTTGGTGTCGCGCTGGGGGTGGTTGCTGATGTTGCTGGTGTTTTGGTACGTCTGCTGCAATTGTCTACTCACAAAGAAAAGGAAACACAAACATTGTTGAAAATGTTGTGAATTTCTCATTCAGAAAACGCACCTTTTACAAACCTTGAACGACTTTGCACACCTGTAGTGGGGTCTGCCTTTTCCCACGCTCATTCAGACTGGCACAGCCTTGCTGGGGCGGGTGAGCGCCGTGCTCGGCATGCGTGGGGGCGGGAGGCCGGGGGAAGAAGTGTGCTTCGCCACGGGGCATGGCAGAGAGATATTCCAGAAGTGTGAACTCCCAGGTTCTTATTTTAACAGCAAATCCTTTCTGTTAATTCCAAAATGTAATGGATTTCTATACGCACTACAAAGAGAACCTGAACACTTATTTTTAGTGTGAAAAGGTTAAATAAAAACCTGTTTGCACCAAAAGATGGAGATAAGTACCAAATTTTAGTCCAATGGAAATGGTTTAAATGACCAGGTTAAAAATATCCCAAATCTGGAGCAAATAAGTCAACAGCACGTTTGTTGCTACGGTGATGATGTTGGAAATCACAATAGTGTATAAACATGAACACACAGCTCCATTTTAAAACAACAATAAGTCTGAGATGGACTTTGACCAAAGACAGGAAATTCAGAGCTTAGGCTGCTGCTCAACAGATATTCCAGGTTTTGTTCCGTATCACCGGGATTCAGCTCTACATACACCAAAATAGCCGGCAAAACGCCCCCAGCATGCAGCAGCAGAGCAGCGGGCTCCAGCCCTGGACACGAAGCTCAGCTGGTCAGAGCCCAGCCACCCAACCCATGCCACACATGCCCTAAGACACAGGGTGCTGCGAGGTCCTGGCCACAGACCTCACCTGCCTGCACGGCCCCCGGGGCGCACAGCGCGCCCGCACCACTCACCGGTGCCTACCCAAACTCACCACCGCTGCCACATCTCCCGATCTTCTCAGCAGAGCAGGACAGCTGGGCTGTAGCTGCCTCTGTGACCGATCGGCCGCAATGTCAGTGTGATGCCACGAGCCGAGTAATGATCCACGTGACGGAAAAACTCTGTTCACTTTCCTGACGTGTCTGAGTCACACCTGCCTCTAACGTTTAAGTTCCACCAGTGTCTCAAAGTAAGCTTTTATGCGACTCAGGGCTGTGTTGAGGTGGACATGTCTCGGGCACGCACAGAACAAGGCCAAGCACGACTTTTCCCACCCCTCCCGGCAGCCCATAGGGACTGCAAACACTGCAGCTGGCAAGCAGTGACTAACCAAGAGCCTATTGATGTCAGCAGAAAGATTCCCATTGTCAGTGGATTTAGGACTGAACCCACAGCCAAAAGTTTGGGAGAGTTCAATCTTTGACAAAATCCATCAGTTACCCTGCAATTTTTGTCACCATAAATCACTTCACTCGCTTCTTACTAGACGGCTGTTGGAGCGGGAAGTCAGCCTTGCATGCAGCATCCCCAGGACCACAGTGGATAATTTTTTTTTCCACCTGATTAAACAGAAACTTCCTGCAGCATCATTATTTCCTAAGCTAATCAAAGTTTTTCTCATTCATAAATTAAGGAACCTCAGAACTCAATTACTTTTCAGTAGCATCAGTGACAGTGATGTTTCACTGGGGCGCCACATAATTAGAGTTTCTTCAGGCAACATATTAACATCTAATGAAGAAGATATAGTCAAGGGCATAATATCAAAGCTCCATCATGAGAGATATTTTGATTAAGCAGCATTTTGTTAAAAGACAACAAGCCCCAGTTTAGACTTTTCATTGGACCTAAGTGAGCAGCAACACCTTTAGCTCATAGACATGGCACAAGAGATGTGCTGACACTTCCCACAAACACTGACTGGAAGAGTGCACACACTGACATTTGGTGGAAGAGGAGTTTCATTCTGGAAACGGTTAATTTTTAACATATTGCTTGAAAACACATTTTATGAACATGTTGAGAAGTACAAGTGAATAAAATTAATAGAGAAACACATCAGCATGGCATGCAATCTATTTTGTTTAGCTTTACTTACTGTCTGCTTTCATTTCTTGTTCCATTTTCAGTGGTTAAGAGCAAAGACGATCCTGTCCCGGCAGTCTCCTCTGGAACACTGTTTTCTGTGAGTTCTGTGCTGGCAGCAATGAAACCCAGCCCCCTTGAGCCACTCCCCTGTAGCCAACAATGCAGCTGTTGGGAACTAATGAATTAATGGCAAAGCTGGACAAAGTGGGACCAAATGGCAGCGAGAGGGGCGTAAAGAGACCGTGAGGTCCTTCGGCCCCCTTCGCAGTGTGGCTGAGATGCAGCGGTGCGAGGCACGATACCTCCGCAGGAGGAGGCACAGCATCCACTGTGGGCTCGAGGCACCGCTGGGGCTGCGGACAGGGAGCTGCCTGCGGGCACCGCCTGGATCTCCGCGTGCCCCCAGCCCTGGGCGTTAGCTTCCTTCCAGTATAATTGCTAGGTACTCGCTCACCTGAGAGCAGATCCCGGAGAAGACATAGGCAGCGCTTCACTCAGCGCATCCCTGTCGCCAGGCTCTGTGCATACCCTGTGCGTTACCTCAGCTGCGTCCCCGAGGAACACGAGGGCTGTGCAGCGAGCTGATGTCTGCACGGCAGCCAAGTCCTTCCTTGTGGGCATCTCACAACCGTGCTCTTTGCCCCTCCCTCCCCCCAGCATGCTCCTCCAACACACTTTTGCACTGCAACCCTCATCCAGGACAACAGCACGTGCATCGCTGAGTACTCCCACGGCAGCGACAGCTCTCCTGAGGCCACCCGTCACCTTCACAAGGCCTTCCAGACCTTTGGATCCTCCCATAATTGTTCTTGTAGTTCAAAAAGTTACTCCCATCCACTTGAACAATCTGAGAAGAAGCTTTGCTTCACCAATGTACCAGAGTGCACACAAGTGTTAGGACAATATAGACATTTTCCTTAGAGTTTGCTGCATTTCCTACCAAAAGGACCAACTTCAGCCCCAACATCATGGTATGCAAGAGCCTGAACTTTCAGCACACAATATTTCTTTGCTTGGGCTCTAACAGGGGGAGCTGGGTTTGCTTCTCTGCAGACATTTGTCCACACAAATTACCATCTGCATAGCTCCATTAATGCTGCAGGGGTGTGACTGTGTCGTTAGTGGTACAGTGGAGTCCTGTGAGCTGGGGAGAGGTGCCTTTTTAGTCTATTATTTAGCCCAAAATTTGAAAAGAAGTGCTGAGCACCGTGGGGCACTAGTGGAAAACGCTGTGTAAATAGTGGAAGCTCTGTTTCTGCAGGGGCAGAGCTAACACTGCCAAGCTAAGCACGGCCACAGCCACCACTTTTTGGCAGCAGCTGTCAGCTGCCGTTGCCTCTCCAGACACAGGCATTGCTCCATCGCGGCAGCAGCCTGATGAGCTGCCGTTTGTTTGGATCACTCCAAATTAGATTGTACAGGTATTGACAGTAGTGCTTCCTATTTTTTTTTCTTTAAAGCTTACACCAGTGGCTTAAGCATCCTGGACGCATTCATAGGCTACTTGCAGGGCTAGGTGCTTGCTGCCGCTGCGGGGGCTTCGGGGCTGCCCAGCAGCGAGCAGCCAAGCACTGAGGCTTATGTGTGCCTGGAGGCTGCTTCTCCCCATGCCCAGCCACCCTCTGCACCGGCAGGGGCAGCACCTGCTCGCAGATATCGACGCCCCATCCGAGCACAAACCTGTCTTAGTAAATGCCTAATTGGATTTTGTGTTAATAAAGCCCCATGCCACGTGCGCCTGGGGCTGCTCCTTGCCTGCCCACACTGTGCCAGCGTTAACCATGTCGGGGGGTTGCTGCTGCCCGCCTGCAGCCAGAGGCTCTCTGGCAAAGGCCATTTCCTAGAACTGCAAACAGGACCGAAGGGGACAGGCTGGAAGAGCGGCTCTCCAGCGCGGCTCCGGGGACTGCGCAGCCCCACGTCCCCGCACACCACCCGGGACCCGTGGCCTTCAAGCCTTGAGCGACAACATCTCCTCTAACGACAGCCGGTCTGGCTCAGCTTTTGTTCACTGTGACGTGCTGCAAACTTCGACAGAGCTCACACGGGGCACACAGGGAGACCACCAGGGCACAAGGGCAAATGAATTCCTCTCGCAAGGACGCAGGCAGAGATAACTGAGCACGCACAGCTGTACAGGACCCGCGTGGCCACTGCCTTCCCCAGGGTGCCCCACGCCACCGAGTGCCGCTTCCCTCCAAGCGCTGGACATCATGGTCTGAACGCATGACAGCTACACATCGTGTGTACACACTGCATGCTGCCTGCAGCACAGCCACGTGCTGCCTGGGACTGTCCCCGAGTGCCTGCAGAACTTCTGACAGGCATCCTTATAATGGCTGCACTGAATGTGTAGCTACAAAGCACCCACATATTTTGGGTGCTTACTGCCAATGTTTGTGCTTTGCTGGAGAGACACTTTTTTCTGTTTCTGCATATTGTATCAGAGACTCGGAAATTTGTCAACAGAATTATTATATGCAGCTTTTTAAACAGCTCAAAAACATAACTGCTTGGGAGCACTCACACCCTTAAAGGCATGTGAATAGCATGATACAAAGAAAAACAAATCTGTGCCAAAATGGCCTGTTGGATCACGATAACATTGTTATCAGGTTGTCCCCTTCCACTGGGGACTACAAAAAAATCAGCAAAGGAAAATCTTGATTCCATGGAATAGGATAGTGGGTTATGCTTAAAAAGCATTAAACAACAGGATTGGGGGATTATCAGATGCCATTAGGAATGTGATGTGGCTGTAGCTCCATATGAGCTGTCATCCGTCCAAGCACTTAAAACAGATCAGGGCAGAGGGCAGCTGCCAGCGCCATTTCCCGAAGGGCAGGTCAGCCTTGCTTGCAGAAGGTTACGGCGTGTTGTAGATGAGCTGCTCAAGCTTGGGGAGAGTCACTGACCTGGAAAGCAAGCAGCAGCTCCCGAGTGAAGGCCATGTGCAAAGCGATGGACACGCTTGTTACTGCTGCTGCGAGCATGCAGGCTTTCAGTCAATAGAAGTCAGCAGCAGCTGGTATCCTGCCTGGTCTTTCAGAAATGTATGTCCAACTGCTAATGAGCAGTTGGACATACATTAACAGTTGGACTTACATTAGCAGTTGGACATACATTAAAGCTTAAGCTTTGCCTGGAAAAAAGAAAGAAGTTGTGCTTTCATCTAAAGGGAAATGTGAGCAAGGTAGGAAGGAAAGCAGTCACGACAGAGCTGTGTTGGGGATGCTGATGATATCTCCTTCGACTGAAAATGAGGGTCCGGAGCAGTGGATGCCTGCTGTTCTGCGATACGAGACCAAAGACACAAACCTTCAGCAGGAACAAATGCTTGGGATCGCCTGGCCCCACCACGCACTGTAAATCCTTCCACTCACTTTCCAGGCAGGCTGGTCTTGCCCCTAGCAGCTCTGCCAGCAGCTGTCTCCCTCCCTGCAGCTCCTGAGAGCCCGATGATGCCAGCGTGATGACGGGTGTGACTGGCACCCGTGCCCCTCTCGCTGCAGACCTGCCCGCGCCGTGTGTCCCACTCTGGAGGCTGCGGCCAGTCCACAGCCCCACCATGAAACACATTTCCAGTTCCTGCAGCTGCAAAGCAGGCAACAAAACGTGACCCAGGTGCCTTCTGGGTCACCACAGGGCAAATAAAGGAAGCCCAGGCTCCTGCACTCAACCCCGCAGAGCTCGCTGCTGCTGGGGCGCTTTGAGCGGGTGAGGTGGGGTGGGCAGGGGCTGGGCGACCTCGTCCCCTCCCACCGCAGGAAGGAGCGCGAGGGGAGACCTGGGGGTCTACACCCACCCTCATGCAGGTTAAGACATCTTTCAGGAAAAGCGTTCCCGGGTGTCATTGGCAGAGGCTCAGGAGCGCTCTGATGCTGAAGCCAGCCCCATAGGCTGGTCACCGTCTTTCTCCATCTTTCCTTCCTTGTGCACTGGGAGCCCTTGCTGGACTTACAGCTCTCTGCGCGCACTCAAAGCTGCAGAGATTCAGCTTGGTTGTTTCTTCCCATGATCTTCACACAGGGGTGAATGGGGCCACACGGAGCCCAATAAAATGCCCACAAAGCCCTCAGGTTCCTGTGATCTGAAAAGCTGAAGTTGGATAGATATATTTGGATGACAAACAGCAAAAGCAGTGCTTGAAAGCAAATGTTTTTGCAACAAAGAAATATTTAGCAAAAATCTTAATTTTTAATGTCAAAAAATGCCGATGGAACCACTTACTCAGCATCCATTATGGGTTCACAGGTCATCCTGGCATCTGCTGAAAGGCACCCAAAGCTCTCCTAAATCTCACTGCCAGGTGCCTTCAGAAGAAGTCTTGCTAAACTCATCTTTGTAAGCTCGCTACTTTTATCTTTTTTAAAACTAATAGCTTGAGGACTAGGACTTTAAGGGAAGGGCCTCTCCCCAAAAAGGCATCGATGAGGAAGTTCCGACGAGCTCTCCAGGAGCCTGAGTTTCAGGCTGTAGCTTTTGGCACCGGGTGGAAGGCATAAGCTGTTCTTTGCTTCCTTGAGGAGCCACGTGAAACACTTACTGCATGAGCAGGTTTTCAGTTTCAGGTGTTAGTACTTTTGATCCAATTTAGTATAAAAATCTCCAGTAAGACGGGGTCTGATTTAGCCCCAGCTGACAGAAAGTTGCCCAGAGATTTGTAGGCTTTGAAGCAGCCCCGTAATCTTCTGTTCTTACCCCATCGCGCAATTGATGTCTCTTTCCTCACACTTTCCTCTGCTGCCTGAGCAGTCTGTCAAGGCTGCACAGATGCTCCCTGCTCCCGAAGCAGAGGGGCCGTATTCTCCTCCCCCCCACCGCCACGCTCCCAGCACTGCTCTTGCCCCCGATGCCACCGCCTCGTGCTGCAGAAGCACAGGAGGGCAGCAGCAGCAGCATCGCTCCAGGAAGGAGCTGTGCTGCGCCAGGCTCTGCTGAACAGCCTGCCCCAGGAGCAGCAGCAGCTGGCCAGGCGCTAGGTCCAGACGAGCTGCGCTCACCTGAAACCTGGTCGAGATAAGCTTTTCTGCCCAGTCTTGTCTTATCCCAGGAGTAAAAATAATTGGGCTTTGTTCTTTTGGGTGGGTACAAATCATTTCTAATGGCACCTTGCCCACTCCAAACACACAGTCCAGACTATTTCAAGCAGTAAAAGCAGGTCTGCCAAGTCCAAGTGCTAATCCTTTATCTGCAGCTATTAAAATACTATCATTATTTAAAGCAGAAAAACAATGCTCCCTGCCAGAACCAGAGTTATCTTTTCTTATCATTAAGTCATGAAGAGAAGAAGCAATAAATAGAATGGTACACCAAAAAATGGTTGTTCTAACAAGTAAAAATAGCTCTGTCAGAATAGGTACACATAGCAGATACTTATCCAAAAATACAGAACTGAATATAAAAATTCAGTGGTTTTGAAATGAACGCGTGCGCTGGTATGTGCCTCTGCAATACCAGGACGCTGCAGGGGGGCTGCAGGACCAGGGTGGGTGCAGGATCTGGCCACCACAGCTCCCAGCTCCTTGCCACTGGGCCAGGCACACAGCCCCTCGCTGGGCACCTCTCCAGCACCAGGCTGGACGCCCCACGCCACCCGCGCCTGCTCCGCTGGCCCCAGGGCTGGCCGTGGCCACCTCCATCACCCACAGGCGGGGACCCCAAGCCATGCCACCGGCATTTCGGCTGCTGCTCTTTCTTCAGAAGCAGAGCCCAGCCCCTGGGGCACCACCAGCGGCAGGGGCCGCACAGGGGCAGAGTCAGCAGAGGGCAGCGCTCTGGTGCACTTTTTTTTCTTTTTAAATATTGGCAAGCAGAAATTTCAAGAATTTTTCATCATTATAATACTCACTTTAAAAACATACCATGCATCTGAAGCAACATCTTACCACAGCGGGCTGAGTATAAATCTATTGCACAGTTGCGGGTACTAGCATCCCCTCTCACTCGACGTGTGTTTAACAGTCAGGCTCCTGGCCACCACGTGTTTTGCTGGGGCAGTCCCATAGCAGCGTTTGCTGGCTGCAAACTCTATGAGGTAACTTTGTCTTCATCCTCAGGAGTATATAAGATGCTGGGGAAAAAAAAAAAAAGTAGTTTGAAAATGCTTAGTTGGTGTGATCTCCTGAAAGTTCTTCAATCACAAGCAAAAAAAAATATTAAAACACCAGTCAAGATTCATCAGCAATTTCCATGCTTCGGTTAAGGTTGTCCATGTGCAGATTTCTTTTATAGGCTAAGTCTTTCTGATTTTCCCTACAAGCAGAGCCTCAGAAAAGATCTGGTTTAAAGGTTTGTCACCAAGCAACCACAGCTCAGTGCACTTGAACTCACATTTGCTTGTCATCACACATCACCACCCTCTGCATAATCAGGACTAATCTCACCGTTTGTTTCTAACAAGAAAACAAGCAATGTCAGAAGTCCCAGTGCTCCTCTCGCACAGGGGCCGGTGCCGGGACCACTGCGCCTCTCTCCCGTCTCCTCTGCTTGAAAAGTCTCCGTGTGTGGAGGGGACGGGGCAGGAAGCTCCTGGAAGGAACCAGGAGGGCGAGATCCACAAGCTTGCATTATTTCGTAAACCAACTGCCTGAATCTCAGAAAATCTGAAATGGTTTTAGAACTGATATAATGGGATATTAAATAAACAACAAATCAACTCTACATGTGGAAATGCACCAATTCTGCCTATAGAGGAAATTCAAAACTACTAAGCAAAAGTATTCAAAGTATTTAACCTTAATCTGAATGATTTTACCCAGTATGCAGACGTGTTCTTATTGTGTTTAAGCTTGCCTCAAGGACAAATGCAACATCCTTCCATAAAAGTGCTTTAGGAACATTCTTACTAGTTGCAGCTTCCATGTGAGCTACATTTTACATGGTTTTCTTGGTGAAATTGGGTGCCACGTAACACACTTCAAAGACACATTGTTTGGTGTGTTCACGAAACTGGGGTAAAGTTTTCATTCAAGATAAAATGTAACCTTTCCTGAAAGTGGGTATTTTACAAACACCTTCAACAACCACATGTAAAGTTATGGCCGTCACTTTTCAGTGCTACTTTGGTAACACACCTCAGAGAAAATGAATTTGCTGTATTTAACCCCAAACGGATTTTATTTTCCCGAGAAATAAAATCCGTGAAAACAGATCTTGATGAAAGCAGCTTGTAAGTGACTCACGGGCACGCAGCTCAGAACGCAAGCACCTCCACGCGCCACAAGAAGCGGCTCCGTGCCGAGCCGANCGCCAGGTGGTGCTGCGGGCCCGCGGCAGCCCCGCCTGGGCCCGCTTGGCCGGCGCCCTCCGGAGGCGGCCCTGGGCGCTCCGCAGCGACTCGCTTCCGTGCCGTGCGATCTCCGCAGCATGGAGCGGTCGTGGGAAAGGAGCTGAGAGCACGGACCCGCCCCGCGCTGTCCGGAGCACGGACACGCTCCCGGCCTGACCAGCCTAGCAGCGCCTGCCCGCGAACGCACCCGGGCTGTCCCAGGGCCTGGGTAACGTCGCGGTGCTACCGAGATTCGGGCACAGAGGCGACACCCAGACAGAGGAGGCAACGCCCCGCCGACCCTCGGAGCATGTCGGGCCTTGGGTCCCCACGTCCATTTGGAAACACGATGGGAGATACAAGTTTGGCTTCGTTCTGAACCAAAAGCAGCCCACTGGATTCCCGAACAAACGTCGGTCAAATATTCAGGCTTTTTGCTTTGTGTGACTTGTTAGGTAAAGTACAAAACACTGTGCTTCGAGGGGGAAAGTCATTTCCAAATCAAAGGCTGAAATATTTTGATTGAATCAAAATCTCCCATGCCCAGATCTGCTCTCCCATACTTCATTGATCCAAAACAAAATTCTAATTAAATTAATCCAATTTGATAAAACATTTAAGGCTAAGTGATCCATCATCCAATTTTTTTTTTTTTTGATCAAAACACCTAACAGTACCTCTACTCTGCAGTCACCTTAATGAAAGATTCCCCTTCACTTTCTTTAAAGAGTCTATATAAAAACTTTTTAAAAATAAAAACTATTTTATAGGCATACTACCAGGAAGGGTGCTTGGACCCATCTTTAAAGATTTTCAGCCTATCACACTTTTCCACTAATACTGAAGATTTGAATTAAATGCATGAACAAAAATTCCAGGATCACAATTTCAGCTCCAAATAAGTACAAATTTAGGGGAACCTTCCCAAAATCTAGTCGGTCAGTGAATTCCTCATACCTAAGTGCATACCCCAGTTGCTCAGACCCATTCTACAGCAACCAAACTTCTCTGTCCTTCACCATTTAGGCAAGAAACACCGCCTGTCTCTTCAAAAGTGTTGCTTTTCTGATGGGCAAAGAGAAGCCGCCTGCATGCCTCGCATGGCACATAGCGTGGTGCTTTGAGGACCCTGGGGCACCCAGCCATGGTGATTTACCGGCCCGCCGGTGGCCCCCGAGGTGACGTTATAACATTGAGCCCCGTCCCAGAGGTGACATCACGTTAAGTCAGGCAGAAAGTGGCTTTTGCTCAGGAAGCCACCGCTGAGTCCTGCAGGGTGAGACACGGTGCGTCGCCGGAGGGTCCTGCTGAGCAAGCCGCAGTGAGGTGCGGGCTGCAGACGTCCCTCGGGGGCCGTCCTTCCGGCCCAGGCAGAGCAGAAACACAGTGTGACCCAGCATGGCGCCTGCCCTGAGCAGTGCCCGGAGTGGCAGCCCCAGCCGGGACAAGGCCCGGAATGCCCCCCGGCCCCTGACACAGCCCCTGGGGACGGCCACCAGCCGGCCCAGCAGACAAGGGTTGCCCAAGGACTCCTCCAGCCCTGAGCCGCTCTCCTCAGGTTTCAAGTACCAAATCACAGGAAAGAGTTTTAACTCACTCCTCACTCTGCATACACGCACAAAGAGACTTTCTAGAGCTCCTGCACCAGCCGCCACTGCCTTTAAACCACCTAAAATAAGGTCCGGAGTGGTTACATCTGATGAACCAAGACTTTTCTAAACCAAGTAGAAAACCCCTGATCATCAGTTTTAGGAGGGATGCAACACCAGAGTCCACATCAGTTCATTGTAATACTACCTTGTCATATTGCATTAACGACATTTTTAAAGACAGAATAGCCGTCTCTGTGTAATGGTAACAAGGGAAGGAGAAATGTCCCAAACGCACCAAATGCTCTGCAGCAGCAACAGAACAAGCACAATCATGTCTGAAATCTGCTAAAGCATCACTGAAATCAACGAGCATGTCCCTGACTGCAGCGCGTCTCACTACCCGGACTCTAGGCTTACTTTGTCCTCTCCCATCTATTTCTTAAGCTTAATCATCAAGATTTTTCCCCCTTTTTTTTTTTTCTTTCCCCTTTAAAAAGAAAAAAGACTTGAACACTACCTCCATATAAGCCACAGCCACGGTTACCAAGAGCTGCATCAGCAAGTTGAGCACTGCGGCTGCACTGCTGCCCACATGCCGTTTGCAGAGCAGCAGCTACAAACCTGCTTATCACCGATTTTGAAAGATGAAGGCAAGACATGGTGCGTGGTGCACTTCAGTATTCAGACCCACAGGGTTCAAAGCTGTGAAGGAAGCAAAAGGAAATTTGTAGTCATCTTTATTGGAGTGCAGCCACCACCTAAGCAGGACTGCTTTTGATCTACTGTGAATATCTTAAATCCAAAGCTTTCATTTGCACTGATCCAACCCTTTTGGAGCCATCTGGGTCCTGGTACAAGGCCAGCCCAATTTTGGCTCATAAGGTCACATATTTCTTGCACAAATATCGCTATGGAAAGACAATTTTAGGACCTGTCTCCCCATCTTCCTTCACTCAAATGCTGAAGAAACTAAGCTAAGACCAACTCCCATCAATAAGAGTATTCTGTTGCAGAAAAAATCAAAACACCTTACTGCAGGGTTAAATTTGCTTTTTCCCTAGTGAGGAAGCCAGGACAAGATGGGCACAGCGAAACCGCAGAGCTGGGGGGGTTGGTGTCCGGCGGGCAAGGAACCCTCCAGGGCTGCCACCCACACAACCAGCCAGCACAAGAGCCACGACTGCAGGCCAGGACCTGCCTGGCCACAGCCCTCTTGCTCTGCTCACACGTCGTCTCTTAGCTCACTCCCAAATTTCTTCACTTCATTGATTAAAGGTTTAAGTTCACTCTTGCCAGGCCAGCAGCCTCCCTGCTCATGTCAATAGTCATGGTGCAGTTGTTACTCTAAGCCCTTTCCCCTGCTGCTGAAGACTCTTTGAAGCTCTCTGGCACAAGGAGGAGCAGGCGATGTGCATGCAGGGTGGCTGGGGCCTGTCCCGTGCCGTGCATCCTGCCCGACCCGTGCCCTGCTCACCTGCCCTGGCACGGAAGCCAGGAGCCGCGCTGAGCAGGGAGGATCCTCGCCGGGCACCAGCGGTGCTTGGGATGCCCGAGGTCTCGCTGGGAGGTGGCAGGGATGCAGCCCAGCCCTGAAAGGTGCAAACCATCCTCACTTCTCCTGACTTTGGTCCAGATTTGATAGCTCAGCAGCTCTGGAAATCATGCCAACAATGTAGATTGACAAAAAAAGCAGCATTTGGCCCTGAGTCCCTCCAATATTTGTTTTTACTATAAAAGGAGATTGGACTGTAGATGACACATGGGTTAGCTGATTTAGTTACACAAGTAACTGGGAAAACAGAGTGTTATGTTTTCAAACGTCCTTTTCTGCTTTTGACCGTTCAAATTCTTTTTAAACTTCACCTCAGGCTACTCACGTTGTTCCATTTCCAGACCTGTAGCCACGCTGTTTTACACACTAAAGAGCACAATCTCACTACCAGGCACTGCTCATCACAAAGCAGCTCCATCCAATGACCATCCTGAAGATCTTCTCAGGAAACCCAGTTCTTCAGTCTTCCATGCACTCAAAACTACTGTTCTTCCTACAGGACCAACGACACTCTGGAGAGAACAATGCAGCAGGATGGGGCTGCGGATTTCCATGTGGCTCTCGCCCACCCCTGTGGCTGCCTCCATCCCTCCTGCGTGCCCGGGCAGCCCCTCTGCCACCCCCGGCTTCTGCTCGCTGATGCTGGGCTGTGGGCAGCGCTGGGAGCAAGCCCCAGGCTATTGCAGCAGACAGCAGTGCTGCCTCCAGCAGGTGTGGGGCTCAGATCCTCAGCGGGCTGTTCTCATTTTCAGACATTTTACAAAGACTAGCAAAGGATAAAAAGCAAAGCTTCAAAAGCGATAACAGCCAAAGAAGGATGGCTGAGGGCTTAATCCCAATGAACGCAGAGCAATCTGGGAGCTTTGCCTCAGCTCCAGCTACTTTCTGAGTTGGAGATTGAAGCCGAACGGTCAAATTTCTAAACCAGAAACCTGAAGCTGCCCAGAGCTATGGGGGTCATTTTGAGACCATCCCTAGTAGCAGAGTAACAAAAACCCTTGTTTCTAAAAAATGGGGGATTGGGGCAGAAGCTGAGAGCATTGAGACACCAAGCCACACAGCAGCCCCGTGCGGCCCCATTCTCAGCGCAGCCCCATTCCCGGCGCAGCCCCATTCCCGGCAGAGCTCTCCTCAAGCTCACCACCAGCGGCAGCAAGCCTTCCATACCCAAATTGTCATTGTGCACCTGACCAGTCCAGCTCTGCCATGGTGCCACTTAAAGACCTCACCCAAGGGACACCAGCACCTCCTGATCCTCCCCTGCTCACCAGGGTACTTGGCAGCAGGTTTGCCATGGAAAAGAAGGATTTTCTGCCCATACTCACCTGAGATTTAACACTTGTTACTAGACCTGCCTCTGTTCTTGCAGCCCAGCAGCTGTGCAGGTGGAGCAGACACGGCTCCCTCGTCCCACACAGGAGTCGTGCCTGTTGTCAGAGAAAACCAGTCTCAGTGCGCAGTGAGGAAGCCCCAGAAGCGCAGTTTCTCGTGCATGTTACGTACCTGTGTTTCACCTCACTCAGCATCACGAGAAGATCAGATTCAGGTGTATGGAATGAGATACAACTCTGGTCGGGCATCAGTCCATGAGTGGCTGGGAGTCTCTTGCACAAGAGATTCGCCATTTCCCCCCTCCTTACAAGCACAGCTGCTCAGAAACTGGCACCAGCCCCCAGCGTGGCTGTGGCTCCCAACCCACTGTGAAATCACTGGGTGGCCATGGCCTGAGAGGTGGCCCAAGCATCTCGCTGCCCGGAAGCAGAAGAGGCTCCCTGTGACAGGAGGACAGTCACCATCCTCCATCCTCGCTGTGGGACATGGTCCTGACACCGACCTCCTCCCCAGGGCATTTAAGCCCATTTTGTCCTGCCCTGCTCACAGCAGATGCTCAAGCGATCCCTTTCTTGTGCATTGGTCCTCAAAGTACCCATAGAATTGCATTGGAAAAAATCCAGCTGAAAATGTCAAAATTACATTTTTGATTGCTCTGCCTAGGTGGAGGAGGGGCATTTGTAGCCAACAACATGGCAAAACAGGCATGAGCACATAAAATATTCACATGTGTATTTATATTTGTCTGGGAAAGAATCGCTGGAAAATGTTACCCTTCTGCTTATAACCACTGTGTCCTGAGGATGAATAATTTTGGCTTTTTCCAAGAAAGGGCTCCAAACCAACAGTAACAGCAGGGCTTCAGAATACTCTTTGCCACCAAGGGACATGGTTAAGCTCCCCACGTACCCTGCTGATAGGTCAGTAGGGGCAGCTCATCCATGATGGGACTGTGCGTACCCCTGGACTGCTCAGCTCTCCACCTCTGCTGCAAGGACCTGGTGGCTAAATCTCAATACCCACTGAAAGCCAGGTTCACCACATTGACCTTTGCTAGAACAGGGACCCACCTGCTCCTCAGGGCCCGTGTCACAGCACCAGGTACCACTGCCCACCCATAGAAGCATATTTCAGCACCCCCTGCCCTGCGCATCGCCTCCAGGCTCTCCCTTCTCTTCCCAAGGGAGGACACACAAATAGACGAGATGAGACCATGTGCTGCAGCTGTCAGACTCGCTCCTTCCCCTATAAGGAGACAGCCGGAGCCAGACCCTTCCTCTCCGCAAGAAAGCGCAGCAGCATCTCCCTCTAGCACAGGTAACCCGAGGCACAAGAGCCCTCTCTCCGATGCCCAAGCTGCCTTTGCCAGCTCCCTGTGGCCACGGCACAGCACTTCAGAGGCTGGGGCATGCTTTGCTCGCTTGTTTTCTTCAGGGATGTGCAGCTTTCCCCGTTCCTCTCCATATCTAAGTACTAAGGCTTAAATGATGGAAGATGTCAATCTTTGTAGTGATAAAGCTTTCTCACAAAATTCTTTCTCTTATTATAAAAACAAGGGAAAGAATAACATTTATTCAATCACATGGCTATTAGTATCTATTTTTCTGGTATTCTGGCACTGCTTTCCCTGAAGACTGAGCATTTTCTTCATGAAATACCAGCGAGCCTTGGGCATGACTTTCGAGAGCACCAGAAATAGTGTGTGGAAGAAGAAAAGCAGTATCACTTTCTTCCACATATGGATACTGGTTCCAATGAGGGATTTACACTCACAGATATAATCCCTTTTGATTCTGACACAGCTGAGAGCTTGTTATACCCTCTTCTGCTTTGTCTTCCATCTATACTGTTGTTGATTCTTCTACTCTCTATTTTTGCCTGTCTTTTCCCTCCCCTTCAGTGTGGCTCACTCTCAGCATTTTTCCTCCAGCACCTGCAAGCGCTCCCTTCTCTCCTCCGGTGCAGACAAGGCCATCGGGGCGCCACTCCTGGCCCTGCTCCGCAGCCCAGGGCCAAGGCAGACACATCTCTGCGTCCTTGCCACCCGGCCACATCCAGGTGCCGCAGCTGCTCTGGGACCATGGTGGGCTGGCTGCAGTGCTAGCATGCGCTTGTACACTTTTCTATAGGAAATGGCCTGAATGTCCATTTTAACATCCTGCAGGCCTAAAACCAATCTGCAAAGCCCCTGTGACTCCTGGAAGGCCGCTCAGTCCAGGGCTGGATCCGATAGCCCAGAAGTCTCCTGCTCGTTACATCCCCGCAGCTCAGGGGCTGAAGTTACCAGCATGTGCACCGAGGGCTTACATGTCTGCAGGAGGTTCTGCACGGCAACAGTGCCAGAGCTTAGTCCAGCTCTTCCTGCATCATCCTGAGACCAGCAGACTTGCTCTCACACCGCTGAAGGCAATGGCAAAGCTCCCATTTGTCTCAGAAGCCCAGAACTCTTTCAAGAAAGGTTAAATTTGTGCACAAATACTGTCCAGCTAAGTCTAAGCAACTGCCATGCTGTGCTTTGAACGAGGGCACGCTGTCACAACCATTCACGATTTATATGTATAGTCAGGGGAAAGTCTATGAATATTAATTCAGTTGGTTCTGCTGTCATAAATAGCCCTAGACAGCCAACACCCATAAAAATGCAACTAGTCCTGTGTTAACTCCCGGAAAGCTCCAGCATAAAGCACACTCAGGGCTCTCCAGCACAGGCCAGACCCCAGCTGCAGCCGCTGGCTGCCGGTAGCTTTAACCATGGCAGATACAGGGTGCAGCACGTCACAGAATTTGGCTCTTGGATAAAGACAAGGAAAAATCTGTCAGCTTTTCCAGCCTTCACCATCTCGTCTTGCAGCTAAAATGTTCCTTTTAATAGAGCACAGCCTGGTTTGTAGAGCAGCTATCCATCACAGAGACCTAGAAGAGCTGTGGGCTCTGAAGCAAAAATTAAAACTTAGACACAGAAAAATAAAGTCATAGAAGAAGCAACTGCTTCAGTAGCTACAAACCTATCAGGTACCCAACCATGTTCAGCAACTGCAGTTCTGACCATGAGGATTCCTGCACCAGACCGGGGTCCACCAAGCACCGCATGCCCCAGCCCAGCCGAGCGGCACCCAGCTGAGCTCCTCACTGCAGCCAGCGGGCGATGGGGAAGACGCACGGGGCTGCACTGCCGGCCTGGGGGGATGAGGCTCCAGCTGCAGACCCACCTCCGGACTGCACACAGGCTTGTGGGGGCACACACCTCCCTGCCTGCTCTGCTCTAGGGCTGCGGGCAGTCCGAGCTGCAATGAGGGAGGGTAGGAAGCAGGCATGCCCAGGACTGAGAGCGTGCTACATGAAACAGCTGATAACAGAAACCAGCACTGAGCACTTCTGCATAACTCTCCACTGGGACTTCTCCAGAAAGTCAGCCTCCAGAGCAGAGGGGGAAGGTAAGCTGCAAACCAGAAAGACAGCCCTGATCCCACAAAGCTGCAAGATAAAGTCAACAGAACAAAATAAAGAGTATTTCTTCTATTCCCCCCTTTTAACCTGAGCGTAGCAATCAATTTTATGCACTGAAGAATGTTTATCTTAAATGGAATTTCCCTTCTTGCCCTCATGAGCCCCCACCTGCAGCGCTGTGTCCAGCTCTGGGACCCCAGCCCCAGCACAGGACCTGTTGGAGCGGGCCCAGAGGAGGCCACGAGGATGCTCAGAGGCTGGAGCAGCTCTGCTGCGGAGACAGGCTGAGAGCTGGGGGTGTTCAGCCTGGAGAAGAGGAGGCCCCGGGGAGACCTCGCTGCGGCCTTCCCGTGCCTGAAGGGGACTTATAAAAAGACAGAGAGCAGCTTTTTACACAGGCAGATAATGACAGGACAAGGGGCAATGGTTTTAAACTAAAAGAGGGGAGATTTAGATTGGATGTCAGGAGGAAATTCTTCCCTCAGAGGGCGGTGAGGCCCTGGCCCGGGCTGCCCACAGAAGCTGTGGGTGCCCCATCCCTGGAGGTGTTCGAGGCCAGGCTGGGTGGGGCCCTGGGCAGCCTGGGCTGGTGGGAGGGGGCCCTGCCCATGGCAGGGGGTGGCACTGGGCGGGCTCTGAGGTCCCTTCCAACCCAACTCATCCTCTGTTCCTATGATCCTCCATTTAAAGACCTGATATGCATCTTTCACTTTGCAGCTCTTCTTAAACAGGCACTGGCAAAATCACCTGGTTTCTATACGTTCTGAATTGTCTTCTGTGCCCTGTTTACACTAAAACAATACAAATTAGGTACTAGGTACTGGCTACACTCCAGTGGACATGAGAGCATCTGCATTCCTACAGAGTTACAATGCTTCCTCCAAAGACTGAATTTATACCCACATCCAAACTAAATAAATCATGTACCACAGTCCCTAAAACAACTCACTTATCACGCTTAGTGTGAATAATGAAATGTCATAATATTTGTTCAAGACACGTGGTTTATTTTGTTTTCAATAACTGAGGTTTAGCTGAAAAAAATGGAGGTAATGCTTCCTCTGTGTTATTTGCTATCTCCCAGTGGAAACGGGCTCTCTTTTGACGTGGGCTGCAGAGGAGGGAGGTACCTGGGTATCCAGCCTGGCCCCACAACAGACCGCCTTCTGCTCAGCAGACCTAGATGCGGTGCAGGTCTCCAGGTGACTGAAATTAAAGCAAAGTTGGAGGAGGGCAGCACCAGCAACACCTGCGCTCTGCCCATCAGAAAGCCCCCGCCGTGGGGTGCTCGCCCACTGGCAGCGCAGCCCCAGCAGCACCCATGGAGCCCGGGCAGCCCCAGGGCCACGAGCTCCCGCCTGTCCCCACGCAGCTCCTCTCGGCCTCCAAGCAGGCTGGCACAGCAGTACTGCAAAGGGCTGCTTGAATTCCCCCGCTATCATTATTTTTGGCACAGAAGCCTCTCGGAGTGCCTGCGCTGCACAGCTCCCACGCTAGCCCATGGCTGAGGTGTGCAAAGGAGAGGAGCCATCGGCACGGCCGGGGCAGCCACAAACAGGGATCTGCTGCTCCCCAGGAATCGGGAGCCCAGCACAGCCGGAGCAGTGGCCACCTCTGCCAAAGCCACCCCTGCCCTCCTCCTCCTGCACCGGCGCTCCCACCACGTACCCACCTCCGCTCGCATGATCGTCTTCGGCAGAGGCAGGACCCGGAGCATGCCAGCGTCATCGTTTCGATTGCAAGACCACAGGCAGGTTGCAAGGGCACACACTACATCTCGGCTGACAGATGAAATGACAAACTGGGAAGAAAATACTTGTAGTGCTATCATTTATCAAGGGCAGAAATTAGAACATAACTGACATCAGGTTCTAGCAATAACCACCAAGTTTTCATTTCCACTCCAAAACCCATCTTCCCAAGCAGTAAATCAAACTGAAAATCATGAACTATATTGAAACTCTGAAATAAGTCTGGCTTGCAGCAGGATGAGGAATACGCCTGGATCTCTCTTGCTGCAGAGTCCTTACCTCCACAGCATGGCAGAAGATGCTGAGTTTTGCAGTACAAATGGCAACGACAACTTAAACCTCAGGGCAGGAGCATGCAGCTGCCAGCAACCAGCAGGGAGCAGCCAGAGAGGCTCAGTGCCATGCTGGCCCCCAGCCCCCTGCTGCTCAGGTGGGTCCTTGCTTGTTGTTGTTTGCTTTGCTTTCTCTGCCTGCAGACAACCCTCCCACTGCTTTTCGTGGCTGCAGCCTCTGGTCCCTGGAGAGCAGTGCTTGAGATGCCCACGTAGGCAAGGAAGATAATTGCTGTCTGAAGCTAAATCCTTGGTCACCCTCCAGGAAAATCAGAGAGGGCAGCAAACCAAAGGAGATGAAAACCAACTATCTAAACCTAATTGTGATCAGGAATGATCTCCAGAACAGCTTAGATTGGATCAAAATCGCAGCTTGCTTTCCAGTGGCAGTCATACCCCCAGAATCCACATAGCATGGCACCAAATTGCAGTTACGACCAGGATTTTCTCCTTTCCCTGCAGAAGGAAGAGAGCACAGCAGAGTTTCTAGAAAGCTTGCTGTGCCCCCTGGATGAGATTACTTCTGCCAGCAGACACCACTGACACTCCGCCAGCTCCTTCGTGCTGCACAGTGTAACCCAAGGAAGGACGAGGCAACAGCAACCAGAACGGTGTCGTGAGGACACCAGCTGTGTACCTGAATGCTGAAGAAAATCCAACATAAAAGGGTTTTCTGCTAAAGCGCAGAAGGAAACAGGAAAGTGACTTGGAGCAGAGCACAACCAAAAAGCTATCCTTCCTGACAGCCTGAGCTTTCGTGGAACAGAAAGCTCCTTTCATGTTCAACAGCGACTTAAGGGACTGAGCCATCTCTGTGGCTTTACAGATTTGGGCCATGGTTTTTAATCTGTACTTCATCTGAGCAGTATTTTTCCAGCTGCACGTTGCCATGTGCAGTGCCATGGATGGAACATAGAGGAACAAAGAATAGAGGGAGGTGGGAAGCTCTTCGCATGGTGCTGTGCTTGCTGGTCACCTTAGCACTGTTTTTAAGCAGCTACCAACCCACTCAGCTGGGATATTTGGTACTCCTAAGCTTGTCTTCTTTCCTAGTTTAAAGTAAACCCACTCTCACTGTCATGCTCACCCTACCTGCAGTGCCCACCCAAGTCCTGCCATCCAGCTTACTGGTGCCACGGGAACCCCATCTGTACATCGGCTTTGGCTCTAAAATTGCTGTTTTGTGGGGAATATAGGTTAGATGGGAGCCCAAGTCTGTCCTAGTATTTAGCTTCTAGACAGCCGCTGCCAGGCAGAGGGAAGCAGCTACAATGCTACGATGTTCTGTCAGAACAGGAACAGAACAGGGAAGGGCAGCTGAAGCCTTTCACGTGCAAAGCTCCCAGTGCTAGAAATAGGCTTCTATATTCTGCACTGTTATTAAGAGACTAACCCCCCCCCTCCAGGGCTTGAAAGGATGATTTTATTTGTAGGCATTAAGAGCCTCTTGGGCATGCCACAGCCAAGCAATATCGATCGACACTGCAAACATCGCTATGCACATCTTTGCAATGACGTCATCCAAAGAGCAGTATCTTCTCTTATTTATGAGTGGTAACACACCTTGCTTTTCAGCTTTGCATTTCAGTTTTGGCTGCCTTGTGCACTACAATTCATGTAGTGCTTTATTCAAACCCCAACTTAGTCTAGGTTCTTTCAAAGAAGGACTGGGCTTCTGAGCCCTGGTCTTTGAACCACACTGCCTCGCTGCTGCACTGATGTGTAAGCAAGAGAGCACCACAAAACCCCCGGACTGGGAAGGGGACATGCCAGCCATTCCTGCTGCAGAAGCAAAGGGCTTTCCAGATGCTACAGGCACCGGCACTGCCAGAACAACGCACCCAGATGACCAGGTCAGACACCTCGCAATGTTGCCCCACACCCTGCTCACCTCATTGGACCAGTGGGAATTTCCCCTGATCTTGCTTGGACAAAGAGTAAAATGCTTGGTCTCCTCCCTCTCAAATCTGTTCTACGTTGTCAAAGAATGTCAGTCTTGAGGAAGAAACTGGAGTCCTGGAACCATCTGTAAGACCTTCCTTTGACAGCAACAGGTTTGCTGCCCCCAGGGGAGGCTACAAGTGCTCCAGTTCTGTAACCCAGCCTCCCCTCATGCCCAAAGCGGTTAATGTGGTCCTCCAGCTATATATCGGCTCATACTGACGAAGGAGCAGAACCACGGTTGCATTTACGGTCTCTCCTTCTAGCACAACGGGGCTCTCTGCACTGAAGCAACTCAGGGCTGCAGAAGGAGAAAGGAGCCTGGGGGCACCCAGGACAGGAGCCAGCCACCAGCATCACATGGAGCCTGACAAGCCGAGTGGTACCGACCCCAACTCCCCGACGTGCATGGAAGGCTCTTCCCACTTGAACTGGCGGAGCTGGGAACCTGAATTTGACTTGGCCTTGCCAGGGGAAGCGGCCCCCGAGCGCTGCTTTGCGCCAGCTGTCAGCGAGCTCCTGCAGGAACGGCTGCTCCGATCTGTCAGGGGAGCGTTTGTTTATTTTTACAACTGCAGCTTTGGTTGAGCTTCGTGTGATTTTGGCAATAGGTGCTGCACAGCAAAGCTAAACAATACAGGAGATCCAGACAGCTAAATTAGCCAGTCCTAAAAATACAGTGAGAAAGTAGCAGGGCATCACGCACCGCCAGTGCTCCCAGGCTTGCCCAGCTGGCCCCCGAGCCCACGCTGCATCCCAGCGGATTCACAAACACTGCAGTTCCCTGTGCATTGCCACAGGGGCGCGTGCTGCCACAGAGCGGGTTTTGGAGCTTGGGCTGAGCCCAAGTGAGCCCCACTCTGATGGCTCAACCCAGGCAGGCTCGCTTTATTCTCACCTTAAAGCTGTGTTGCAAAGCCCCTGTTTTGGGTCATTTTCTTGAGAGCCAGACAGCTTTAGCTTCCTGGTTTCCTATTGCTTTCATCATAGCTTGATGCAAAACACCCACCTGAGCAGTGACTGCAATCTTCTGCACACTGGCACTGTCCTCCCTCATTACCTGACCCCGATCTTACAGATTGCAGCAGCGCATCTCTTTGCTGGAAGGGAAAACGTTGTTCTACAGCCACATGGTTTTTGATTAAAGAAAAAAATAATAAAGCCTTGTACACCAGGATAAATAATAGCCAAAGGCAAGTTTGGACCCTAGTTCTAATCAGCTGCACACAAACTAGTTAAATCTGATTATAAGACTACCCAATCGGGTATGTCACAAGTGATAAATCAAGAAAAGACTCTTGCTTGATAAGGCAAAGCCAAGTGAAGCTATTTTAAAATGAAAATCCAAAGGAATTTAGAGTGCTGGTGTGAGAGAAAAGAGCCAAGACTAAGACGAGCTGTAAAGACGAGCTAAGGGGTCTGCTCCTGAACGGCCCACGGTGGGTGAGGGGGGACACCACGAGAGCCCCACGAGCCGCTCACAGCGGGCTGCTCTCCAAACAGGCATCACCCAGCAGCTGCCACGGCAGCCCCGGGACCCCGCTCTGCCATCCCAAACAACCCCCAGGCCCCGTGTGACGCTGTTGATTCATCAGCCAGAGTTTGCACCACCACCGCAGCCACTGAAATCACAGAGCCCCCCGGCTCTGCGGGAAGGCAGGCACGCAGCCAGGGCAGCACCGCAGCACCCGCTGGGACCCGGGGCTGCAGGTGAGGCCATGTCAGAAGCAACTGCTCTGCTGAAACACCCCAACTGCTCCACCACTGAATTCACTTTTTTTCCTTCCAATCTGATACAGGAAATTTGTTCAATATTTAAAACGTAGTTTTGCCCACAGCCATAAGAATGTGATTAGGAGGGAATTAGGAAATAGCTAGCAGTTACAAGCTCAATTAGTGCCTGATGAGCTGCTATGGCATAACAAGAAATGCAGCTGTACGCATGTCTCTTATGACGCGCAGCGCACTGGCATCATTAAATATAGCCCCTTAGTACCCGGATGCCTAATGCCACCTGGCCTCCTCAGCCCCCCCGGCAGAGGACAACCTGTCTCCCTCTGCCACTGGGGCCAGCGCATCACTGCACAGCGCCCTGACCCGCTCAGGCCGCCACAGCGGCCGGGGTGTCCATGAGAGTCAGGACATGGACATCTGAACCAAAAGAATCTTGTAACTACCCAAATTCAGGAAGAATTGTTGTTTGTAGATCATATTTCTACAGTGCTTTCCCTTCTCTAGCCCCCCATTGCACAGAAATAGGACAGATGATTGCTTTGTTTGATGCTGAAGGCTCAGAAGTGAAAGGGTTTGGAAATCAGCTCCTTGACCCACCCGGGGCTCTGGCTCCCGAGGCAGAGGTCCCACAGCCAAGGCCGGGACACGCACCGGGGTTATGGCAGCTCCTTCTCATTTCAGAAAGATGAAACAGCATCACACATGTGCCACAGCCGAGCTTCCCCTCCCCACTCCATGCTGAGGTGCTCCACTACAACAAAGTGCTGCCACCAGGAGAGCCCACCCTCTGCTCTGTGTCACCCAAAGCTGTCCCCCTGCTGCTCGTGGCTGCAGAAGCAGCAGCAACTGCTCGCCCCAAGCACTTGTGGCAACCACCACCCGCCACGTTTTGCTGGGAAGTTCCAGCTCCTATCCGAGCATTTGCAACACAGACAGGAGTGCAGAAAGACACGGTGTTCGTGTCCACAGGGGCATGAGTTTGATATTCATAGGCTTTCTCTCTTTTAAAGGGCAATCTGCTTTGAATTGAAACAAACTAAGGAGAAGACTTGAATGATAAATGAATGTTTTTCTGTACCTTCACCTCAGTGAAATTTAATTTTAATTGATATTAGACATGACCGAGCTCCTGCTCAAACTTTTGTTTACAAGCCACTTATTTCAGCTGCCTCTCAAATGATAATGCCATTAAATCCCTCCCAGTGCATCTCCTGTACTCCCTAGCACCGGAGTGCTGAGGAGCAAGCAGCAGCCTGACCGCATGAGACCCCTCGCAGGGGGCCAGGAACCGGGCTCCAGACTGGTCGCAGGGCTACCAGGTCTTTCGCCCGAGGACTCCAACACCAGCCACTCCAGCGAGGCTGGATTCCTGCTCCGTGCCAACAGGAGAGGGGGTGTAGGGGACAAGGTGCTGCTTGCGAGGAAGGAACGCTCTGGTTTACAGTCCCTGCGAGAGAGGAGGGACCCAACAACAGAAGGGAAGATCAAGGGGGACTGAGACCTGTCCCCTTCATTTTCTCGCTTACTTGGAAGCGCGCACATTTCCCTAAAGTATTCTGAAGTTGACCAAAAAGTATGCATTAAGTGGTTTCTTACCTGGAGCTTTGGTTCCTCCTGTGCATTTTGATCTGGTTTGTTTGCTTCAATAATAAGTATTTCTGTACACGAAACAAGGTGCTGCATAGCGCTTCAAGCCTCACGTGGCAGAGCCATCACCCGCGTTTCATCCCGGTGCTCTTTCAGGCCAGCAAAGGAAGACAAGGAGAGGATCGGGTGTTTGCAGATCCATTGGCCAGGTTTGTACCCAAACAAGAGAAAGGCACCCCCAGCACAACCAAGGGTGCACACACATTCATCTGCCGCTGGAGGAGGCCCAGCCTCTCGCTTCTGACTTAAAGCATCACAGTGGTAATATGTAAGAGAAACCAGACAGATTCACACAGCCTGCCAGCTTTATTTCTGCTTTATTCTTCTCTACTCTAGAGAAATATATTTTACTTGCTGGGTCTAAGCAGCAGATTATTTTTCTGACCTCTAGAAGGCTTCTAAATTCTCAGCACCAGTCCTACCAGCCCACAAGCCAGCTTAGGTGTTGATAACCTGTTTAGAAAAAGAAATACTCTCCTTGAGAGCAAGTGTAAGGCTAATCTGTGGGGCAATGGTCATTATTTGTTTCTGCAGAGAGAAGCCCATCACAAGGTTTTCTAACAAATATTCCCAAAAGGAAAGGTTCAGATTTCAGTGCAGCTGGGCTGCAGCTCCCTCAGGTGCCTGCAGACACCCAGCTCTAGCACCAGAGGTGCACAGAGAAGCGAAGGGAACCATTCCCCAAGACTCAAAGGTAAGCCCAGCATTTCACAGCGCCTGTGTTGGAGAAGGTCTGTCAAGCAGGCAACAAGAAGCAACCCCAGAGGAAACCCCTACTCTTCAACTAAATCCCCTTTCCTATATCAGGGAGGCTGCAGAATGGTGTATGCGACTCATCACCATTTTCCTTGGAGAAAAAAGCCTTCAGAGACTTAGCATGCAGGGATCGCAGGAGAAAAACTCCAAGCTCAAAGGAAGCACTGGATCTCATGTCCTAAAGCCTGGCAGGTTGGGATTGTTTCGGGGTGCAGAGCTGCCTGAGCTCTGGTTCTCTGCTAAGGTTCACATGCCTGAGCTCTGGTTCTCTGCTAAGCTCCAGACTGAAACAGTGACCACAGGACCAGGTGAGTGACATGTCCTCCTCCATCAGAGCCATGGCTCAAAGCTCGGGGCAGAGCTGCCCCTAACAGGGAAGGAAACATGACAGAAGCAAAGAGTCAGCTGGGCAAGAGGCTCCCCACAGCCGCGGTGCAGCACTTGGGGGCAGGAGCCATGCGCTGACAACGGACTCACCCCAGGCCTCCACACTTAAAGCACCACATGTATCCCGGATGCAGCACCACTCGGTCGCACAGACCTTTGGGTGAGCCTGAACCCCTTTCCTGCATGCCCAGAGCCAGCCAGGTGTCCCCGCGAGCGCTGGCCAAGGACAGCTGTGCCCAGGGGATGAGAGGAGCAGCTGAGACCAGAGCTTGCCTGGAGCCTGGGCAGGCCAGTGCAGGAAAACCTCCGCAGGGAGAAGCCCCTGCTTTGGAGGAACGGGTTTGCTCTACATGCCCTGGAATTCCTATTGGAGGACACTTTATTGCCATGCAGCTGAAGTGTGGGCTGCTGCCAGCAGTGAGCACTGCTAAGAAAAATCAAAGGCTCTCACATAGCCAGGCTGAGAGAAGGTCTCCTCAACAAAAGCCATGGCCAGAAAGTTCTTTCAACACATCTCATCTATATCTATCCCCTAGGGATCATAAATATTTGCTAAAATTTCTATTGCTTTACTGCCTATACTCAGCAATTAAACTTCTGGTTGTCATTAATTCATAACAAACATTACTGTTAGCCCGTTGCAGACTTTGGGCACCAGAAGCTTTTACGTGGTGTCCCACTCATGATCTTAAAGTACTCGGAGAGAGATTTATTTATATACTCTGTGGTGAGACAGAATATTCTCATCGCTACCTGAGACAGCTTCCTAGCTGCACGCTGATGACTCGGGTTCACATTTTCCTCCTCCCACGCCCGAGACACCAGAGCCGCGTGCCTGGGCGCAGGCAGGCGAGGAGCAGCCCAGCCCCAGCCTAAAGACAGCGCGTGACTCACGCCGTTGGACACCCCCAGGGGCAGGGAGCACATGCTGCACCCCACCGCCAGCTGGGAGAGGAGGGCAGGTCCCCGGCCCCCCCTCCCCAGCACAGAACCCCCTGCACGGGCCACAGCGCGGGGTGCAGCACAGCAAAGCTCCTCCGCCGCGCTGCCAGGGGCAGCGCTGCCTGCAGCAGCTGCGCCTCCTAAATTCGGCGCTGGTTCCCGGCCAAGCCAGCATTGCTCTTCCATGAGATGGCTGTTACTCACGCTCGTCGCCTCCACGCTCCCAGAGCCCCCCACACACCAGCAATGTGTTCCTTCAGCTCAGAGAAAGGGGAAAGCGGCTTATTTTGTAAGAGTACCCTTCACCATCCTGAAGTTTAGCTTTGGTAAAAGCTCAGCCATGGCGGCAGTGGTGCCGCTAAACTTTGTCAGAGAGGAATTCAGCCGTTACAGAGCAGTTCTAGCCTAAAAGCCAGCGCCCAAAGCTTCTTAGCATTGAGGGGCTTTGTCCTTGCGGCGCCATCCCATGCCCAGTTCGTGCTCCCGGAGCTGCCACGCGACCCCTGCTTTCTCAGGGGGAGCAGGAGCCCACAAGGGAGGGGACAGGGCCCAAGAGCCCCGCTGAATCGCAGGGACCCGCGGGTGGCTTGCTGGGAGCCCGGCTGTGCAGTGCTCTGACATCCAAGCGTGCCCTACCAACAGCAACACAGCCCTGCCTCCGGACATTTTAATGCTCCAGCCGTGCCAGGCTCTGCACTGCAAGGCAGGCGGCTTGCGTGGTTACTTCCTGCCCCGCCATTTTGCTCCTTCCTCACCTACAGAAGGTGAGCCAGGGACATCTCTTACAAGCTATGGTCATGGCAGTTTTAGCCACGGATATGCCATACCCCAGAGCATCACCACACCTTGTTTGGGGCAGCTGGCAGCCTCGGGTCACAGGGGTGGGCGCCCCAGGTCCTGCTGCAGCAGCTTCTTCACCACTTCCCTGGTGCACCTCTGTGGTCTCCGCGCTGCACGGTGAGATACCCGCACCCTTCACTGGCTGGAGGAGGCCCCCATCCCCTCCACACACCGGCCCTGTGCGGGTCAGCCTGCTGGGCTCCTCAGGCTCCCCTGCATGGAAAAGCCAGAACCGAAGGAATCCAGGTGTTACCATAAGACCTCTCCTGGGCTCCCACAGGGACCAGGGCTTGCCTGCTGTCCCAGGACAACGTGGCTTCTTTGGGTGGTATTTATAGACAGGATTCCCATCTCCCTGAGTCCCTTCATTTACAGATTCCTAAACACCCATTTCCCTCATTGACAAGTTTCTCCCAGGCACCTGAGGCCTTTTGCTCCCACGCGGGCTTCATTTCTCCCACGCGAGGAGAAAATCCCACCCGCACAGCCAGGCTGGGGCAGCCACGCAGCTGCCCCCAGGCCACCCTTGCATCATCAGGGGCCACTGCTGCAGCAGCCAGGGGCCCCCAGCCTGTGTGCCCTCAGTCCGGTGACACTGCTGGGGGCTCTCCCCAGCGAAGCCCCTTTAAGGGCTGCGCGGGAGGCACGGCATTAATTTTAGCCTGGAGTGCAGCCAGGGGCGCGCGGGGGCTGCAGGGCAGCTGCTCCGGCGCCTCCGCACCCTGCCCTCCCCCGGGTCCTCCCCCTGCGTAGCCCCAATTTCACTGCTTTTCGCCTGACCGGCGCCCGCCTGGCAGCGGAGGAGCGATGGCAGAGGAGCAGACCGAGCTGGAGGAGAGGATCATCATTAAGGACCAACACACCAAGGAGATCGACCTGGTGAACAGAGACCCGAAGCGGATAAATGAAGACGTTGTAAAGGTACGGCTTTCTAAGTGCTATTTCCAAAAAGCATCTTCCTTCTTATTGCAGTAAGTACATTGGTAACTCCACTCGGCATCTGGCCCAACTTCAGCCAGGGCTTTAAATCACTGGTACCTGTGCCTCAAGAAGAGGCACCACCTCGGGAGGCAGGGAGGTAACCTGCTCTAAGACCCCAGCCCGAGGGACACCCAGACACTGGCTGGACACCCCCGTGGTGTGCATGGCTCCAATTAATGCAAAATTCCTGATTCTTTGAATGCACTGTCCAACTCCATCGCTGCAGCTTGAAAATTTATGGAGACGCCCTCGTTTGTAACAGCAAGTGGGAAGCCAAAAATAAAACAGGGTCAGCCCATATCACTGATTTAAAGGGAACCTTGGAAAAAAGCTACTTATGATCAAGACTTGACGATCTGAGTACCAGAGCACTTAGGCATGTATTGTCCTATTTGGAAGAAAATTGCTTCTCCCACGTGCCAGCACGAGGGTGCAGCAAGCCTTCTCATCTATTTTTGATCAAAAGGAATAACACGTCTCTCTGAAAAGGGAAGCGTTTTCATAAAGGCTGACCACTGAAACTTGACTGCTCTGTCAGTCGTGTAATAAGATTTGTTAGACTTATGCCACAGATAGGTTCGGCCCAAAGGAGGACAGGAGAAGAGAGAAGGGTTTTTATTAAAACTATTTGAGAGATCAAAGTGAATGACACACCAGGAGGCACAATACGCACCGAGCCTGCTCACAAAGGCTTTGAGCAAGCCATGACCTTGACTGTACTGGCAAAATGCAAGCATGCATTTGTGCATTAAAATGCTTTCTATTACAGCTAAAACCATGGGCATAGTCAAATCAAAAGTCGCCCAGATGAGCCGGGGCAGTACCAGCCACAGACGGGCACCTTCCAGCAGGGCAAGACATGCCTGCAACAACTGCCGGGCAGCTCAGTCCCCGAACGTGCTCCCCACAGCACGTCCTGCCCCGCATCTGTGCCTCCCTTGTGCTGCTTCTGCCCACAGAGGGCTGCAGAGAGGCCTGGGGGCAGAGCAGGGCATCCTGGGGGCACGGTGTGCAGCCCGCAGGACCACAGCTTTGGGAAGGGAGCGCACCCCAGGAGGGGAGCCTGGAAATGGTGGCCCCAGGGCTGGGCTTTGTCACAGCGAGCCAGGAGTGACCACGCTAGGTAAGGGGCAGCTGCCCCCTGCCATCAGCCATGTGGCCTGCACAGCGAGGATGGGCTCCAGCATGGCTCGTTCCCAGGTGCCGAGCAATACCCAGGCAGACCTACCTGCTCGCAAGCTTGCGATGTCACCAGCTGTCACCGGTGGGCAGTGTCAGGGCACGGCAGGCCCTACTTAACCTCCTCATGCCATTCCCCTGCCTGTTCCTACCCTAGCTCCAAAACTCCCAAGAGGATTTTCAAGCTCACCAGCTTACATGACCACACTAGTTCTTCAACTTTGGAAGCTTTCAAAGCATTTGCTCAAGCTACCTCATGTTCTTCCAACCTTAAAAATAGCCCCAAAGATAAGGCTCAGCAGGGAGCCCGCCTCCCTCTGCAGTGGCTGAGAACAGCAAAGCCAAAGCCTCTCCCTCTGCAGTGCACAGCAGCAAACTGGGAAATACCCTGGGCACTTAATGCTCTTAAAGCATCGCAGGTAGGGAGTCATCGAGCCAGGATAGGCAGGAAAGCAGACTCGCTCGCAGGCAGCAAGGCTCACCCTGCCATAGACCCATACCTGCACGTTAAGGTGCACCAGTGGGAGCTGGAGACCGCAGCACAGCTACAGCAGTGGCACCGGCTATGGGGACTGGGCAAAGCTCTTAGAGCCTCCTCCCGGACGTAGCCACAGAGCATGCAGGCAGTGCCCATGGGTGCTACACCCTGAATGCGCTGGGGCAGAGCCCAGGCTCAGCTCACAGTTCAGCCTCTCTGCCCCCATCTCTCCTTCAGAGCCTCTTCTGATGCCCTAGAAGCAAAAAAAGCAGAGAAGAAGAGACTCCTCCCTTATAACCTGCTGCTTCCATCATTAATTGATCCCCTGATTAGCTTATCAGGCAGCTGGGATCCAGCACTTTGTTATCAGCCCAGCTGGGCAGTGGGGCTGGGGGAGCTGCTCACCAGCGCCCGCCAGCCTGGCTGTTAATTCCTAATCCATGTCAATATTTGTCCCGGCATCTCCTGCCAACCCCAGGAAATTAAAGATGATACAGAATGATTTTATGATCAAAGTGCTTCCAAAAACAGAAAGAATATTGCAATTTGACATAAATGTATAAACAGACACATTAGCCTCACCAATGAAAGGTCATGCTTTTTTTCGAGACAAATAGCTTGGCTCATGCATTCCCTAAAAATGAGCTACACCACAATAAGATCTCTATGCATAGTTCAGAGGCTTTTAAGAATATTTGTAATGCAGAGACACTCCCAATGCACGCATATAACACAATATCCCTGTAAGGGCACGACCAAGCCGATCTCTCTCCCTCTCCAGGCAGAATGCAAACAGGCAGAATTGAGTACCTTGCCTCCGAATATATAAATAAGTAAACCATAAATCAAGAGGACTGTTGGGGTTTTATTAGCACAAACCACCTTCCCGCCGAGCAGGCAGCCCATGTCCCTGAATGCTAAAAAAGGGTAGGAATGGGCTCTGGCTTCCTCAAGAGTAAACACGTCCACACACATCTCCAGTTCCGAGCGCCCGTGGTGGCTCCAGCCCCGCTCCGCGCTGCCACAGAGCGAGGGCAGGCGGTGCCGCCGGCCCTGCCCCATCTGCCCTCGGGCCTGGGCGCGGGGCACGGCTTCCCGGCGCTGGGATTTGTCCCCGCGCTGGGGCTGCAACCCAGCTCCCCCCTTGCGGGCCCTCCCCGCGCATCGCAGCAGCTTCTCGGCCTCGCGCTGCAGCCGCGCTAGCCCCTTGCCTCCTCTCCTCCCAGGTGGACTTTGAAGATGTGATCGCCGAGCCCGTGGGAACATACAGCTTTGACGGCGTCTGGAAAACCAGCTACACCACCTTCACCGTCAGCAAGTACTGGTGCTACCGGCTGCTTTCTGCCATCCTGGGAATCCCCCTGGCCGTGGTCTGGGGCTTCCTTTTTGCCCTCATCTCCTTCTGCCACATCTGGGCTGTGGTGCCCTGCATCAAGAGCTACCTGATCGAGATCCAGTGCGTCAGCCGCATCTACTCCCTCTGCATCCACACCTTCTGCGACCCGCTCTTCGAGGCACTCTCCAAGATCTGCAGCAACGTCAGAGTTGCTCTGCGGAAGGAAACCTAGGTCCTGACAGCCACCACAACCACCGTGCTGCACCGGTTTCCCTGTGCCCGCAGTGCGCCCGCCTCGGTCACGCTGCCATCTCACCTGGGGGACCTGTGCAGCACATGGGCACCTGCGGCACAGCTGGCGCTCGGGACGCTCCCCTGAGAAGGAGGCACGCCGGGCTGCCCCTTGATTCATCAAGATCCATCAGACAGCAGCAGAACCCCAGCATCACGCCCTGCTACCATGGGAGGGACTGCAGCATCCCCCCGACCACAGCATCCCCCAGACCACAGCATCCCCTGGACCACAGCATCCCCTGGACCGCAGCATCTCCTGGACCACGGCCCTGGGCCACCACCTGCAGCTGCAGAGCGAGGAGGGAGCAGCAGAGCCACCGGCATGCTGCCGGCCACCCCACACAGCCCTGCCTGCTCCGTCCCCTCCCTCTAGCATGGCACTGAGAAAAATACTTGCATATGAATTGTTATTTGCCACAAATAATTGCTGTTTTGGAAGCTTCCCTATTAAATTATGCTGCACAAAAGGCTTATGGATAGAATAGTGAAAAAAAAAAAAAACTCTTTTTCCCTGTGTGCTCCCAATTCAGCAAAGCTTTGAAATGCAGATTGATTAATGCACGAAATGCTGTGTCTGCCTCCTGAGAGGATGTGAAGGGCCTGGGCTGCCGACAACTGCAAAGCCATTTGTGGCAGCTCAACACTAAATCACAGGGCATCGTCACGCTCTGTGGGCAGGACGCCACTGAAGAACCAAACGCGGGGGCAGCTGTGCCGGGCGGTTCCCGCAGACAAGCTGCGCCTGCAGAGCGGGCAGCCGGGCCCCGGCGCGAGGAGCCAGGGGACGGGGGGCTCCCAGCTGCCCGCGGAGCGGCGAGCCCGGCCGTGCCCCGCGCTGTGCCCGGCCGCTCACAGAGCGTTCGCTCCGTGGCCGCTGGCCCGGCCGCGGGTCGCCACAGCCCACAGAGGGGCGTTTGTCTCACACGATGAGTTTGTTTGGCCCGTCTTCAGCAAAGCCGTGTTTTAGCTTTGAGGCGCTTTATTGGCTCTGCCCTTAAGTGCTTTGCTGAATTGGGGCCCAGGAGGTCTCATTGTTCTGATATTATTCTCAATTGTATTCATGTGCTTTTTTGCCTTGGCTTCCAACAAATACTTGAAGCCAAAGTGTCTTCCAGTGCTATGCCAAGGACAAGAAAGAGCCAGATTTCCTATTGGTGCTCCTCCAGTGACTTGGGACTGTGGACCTTGGTTATCCCACAGCAATGTAGCACTGACGCTCCAGCAACGGCATGCCTCGAGATGGATGGAGTTACACACAAGAAAAAAGATACTTAGATGTTTGTAGGAAAAAAAAGTTTCCAAAAACACTTTATCACAAGCATTTTTTAAAGCTTTTTGTGGGAATAAAAATAATTAAAAACAATGCTGGAATTACATTCTTTCTAATTTTGTTGTGGTTGCTGTTGTTCTAGTAGTTCATATCCCAAACCAGAAACCCTCCATGACACCAGTCTCCCCGTCACAGCGGTCTCCAGGTTCCCTGCACAGACAGCACACGCCTCCCAGCCATCAGCACCTCTATTTCCCTTTGGCCCCCTTGAAGCAGGTTTCGGCCCCGTGGTCGGTGTCCCTTTGCCGTGACAAGCCCCTGGCTCCCCGCCCCGACCCCGCTTCCTGCAGCCTGGCTGCGGCCGCAGCGCGCTCGCCCTACGGCACCCCCCACCCGCTCCCCGTGGCCGGGATCCCGCTGGCACTGCCAGGCAGTGCCCTGCCTCTCCCGGGCCCCTTCCCGCGCTGCACAAAGCTCGCCATTGCCTTGCGCTCACCCTCACAGAGCAGAGCGAGTGGTCCCGGGCGCATCGTGCCCTGCCGTGTGCAGGCAGAGCAGAGGGACCCTCCGAGGACATCCCACCGTGCGGGGGGACACAGTCAGAGAAGAGCAAGTCTGAATGAGCCCCCATGTGTTAAAAAGAGTCCGAGCACATTAGGCTTCCCTTCTTGTTCTGTGCAGGAGCAAGTTACTGTCAAGGAGAAAGAAGACAAACATAGGAGGAAAAATAATATGCTTTCATAACGATTTAAACCAGCCTGGTAAAATACACTGAGACTGAACGTGCTGGGTCATAGTCAGCACACGTGCAGAGAACTCGCTTGAAGCTACTAGAAAAAAAAACAAAGGAATGCCAGAATATGAGCGATGAAAATGTACCTGTGATGACAGTGAAAAAATAAAACTAATACATATTTAAGTGCATTCTTCACACTCATTCCCAACACGTGAGGCCAAATCACGTTACCCTTTGAGTGCACACAGGCCTCACTGCTGCACCCCGTCCTGCACCCGCCCGCGGGGAGGTGACACGAGCGAGGGTGGCAGCGCCCGTCTCCAGCGCCAGATCCCTGACTGCCACCACGGGAAAGCTCCCAGCGGCGCGGCTGGGCCCGAGCTGCTCCGCCTCCAGCGGCTGGGTCACAGCCAGCTTCGTGCACCGTGTGAAGCGGTGTGCACATCTCAAGCGCTAGGTGCAGTGCTCTATGAACAAAAGCATCCTTACACTGAGCATACCCAGGTCTTGCGTTGAAAGTGTAGCATCCCAGCAGTGTCCTTCGTTTTTTCAGTATAGTGCTTCTGAACTTCCCCTCCCGCTTTCCATCAAGACACAGTCAGAAAATTTTATTTACAGATATTTCTTAGCAATAAAAAATCCATGCCATAAGCATGACCTTGTGCGTTACAAAGCAAGAAGATTGCATTGGTGTAAAAGACTAAAGGCTATCTACAGTAAACCCAAAGCAAAAGCTTGGCCTCGGGGGACAAGATGGGAGTTTTTCAGTCCCATGGAGCCCGGATGCAATCCCAAATGGCTGCCTTAGGAGAAGCTTTGAGTGTGCTCAGCAAATGTATTATTGCACAGATCCCCTGACCCTACAGTCGCGTCTGCTTCCCTTGCTCCCACAGCCCTGCATGCACAGCCTCACCAGTGCCACAGCCAGGCACAGCTGTGGGTGCAGGGACACCCGGACACAGCATGGGGGTCCCCATCCCACCCCACCCCACCCCACTGCACCCTGCAGCCCAGCGCTCCCTGCTCTGTCCCGGCCGTGCCACCTGCCCCACGTAGAGGTGCGGGGAGGGGGCTCCCTTCAATCGGGGTGACCCCAGCTCAAGCGGTTGTTCAGGGCAAACCCTGCCCCTCGTGTATGTAGAAAGCCACCAGCTTCAGCGGTGAATGGGCTCAGAACCAGGTTCATGCTGCTCAGCCCCACGCACCACTGAAATTCTGAGTGCAGAAGTCTTCCACTCACTCCTGCCCCAGTGGAAAAACGAACGCTGCACATGCTTACCCTCGCGCAGACGTATATACACCTATTTACATGGGAGTCCCCTCTCTTGTCCGAGTCACAGCTTTTTTACAGGGACATGCTGAAGGCGCTCAGCACGGTGGAGAAGCAAGTCCGGGCTGGCGGTGCCCTCACGTCGCGGCGGGCTGCATGAAGCTCCTCTGGCTCGTGCTCTTGCAGCTGAGGACGACAGAGGAGGAGTTGCTCTTCTTGCTGACGCCCAGGTCGCACGCCGGCCGCGACTTCAGGTAGCGCGTGGAGCAGCAGAGGAAGCGCCGCATCAGGTCGTGGAAGAGGTGCCCCGTGTACAGCATGTAGATCCACGGGTTGCAGCAGCTGTTGAGGCTGGCCAGGAGCATGGCGATGATGAAGGGAGAGGCTGCAAGGCAGAAAGCGGCGTCAGGGTGGTGCAGGGCAGGGCGAGCACCCGGGGAGGGCACCGGGCACAGGGCACCCAGGCACGGCATCACGGTGCCTCCCCCGCGCCGGGACGCATGGCCCTGCCTGCAGAATCACTGCAGCAATTGCACTGGTAAAGATGAGGTGGGACACACAAACAGCAGGCAACTGAGTCCGGGTTTAAGGAATTCCTGCTTAGGTTTTTCACGGAGGAGCTGTGCTTTCCCCGCTCGGCTCCCATGCTGCCCATTCAGCGTTAACCCAGAAACACCCCGCAAAGAGGCAGAGCTGCTCCACCAGCTGCACAATCAGCACTCGCAGTGCCCGCCTGGGGGCACGACAGAGAACGGGGCCCAGAGTAAAGAACCGGTGGCTCAAACAGACCGGGGGGTCTCTGCCACGCTCCCCACCGGCCCCGGGGTGTCCCTGAAGGGGCTGCCAGGGGCACCCATTCCCAGGCATCCCCGCCAGCAAAATGCAGCTGAAAGGACAGTGCCCGCCAGCCTGGCCACATCCACGCCTCTTCGCACAGCGCTGTCCCAGCCCCTGAGAGCAGTGCCATTTTTCTTGCCCCCCCACCCCGGACTAATTTCCACATACAAAGCTCTGCCATGGGAAATGACAGCCATTTCCATTTAAGTAGTGAAATCCGGGAGCCTGGCAATGGCTCCTGGCTGCAAATGTGGCTTTGGGGACGGCGGCGGCGGTGGCGGCGTGGTGCCAGAACACGGTGTCTCCGGTGGCTGTCCTCCATCGGCACAGCACAAAGCACCCGAGTCCCACCCAACAGCCGGGAGCTCAGACCGGCACCATATTGTCCCGTACCGAACGGGACTGCTGGCCCAGACCCTAGTGGCCACGCCATCCCCAAACGCTGGGCCCCGTGGGGGTGGTGCGCCCTGTGCCAGCCCTGTGCCCATCTTCTGCGCTCCTTGCGCACTGCCCGAAAGCGCTAGCAGCAAGGGTGGGTACTGGGGCCTGGCTGTGCCTGTTCCCTTTCTGCCAAAAATCCACTCGCACCTCTGAAACTAGAAGAGAAGCACAAATAGTGAGTACTAGTTTCCAAATTCACCCTTAACCCACTCACGCATAACTCCTGCTCTAGTGATGTCTGGTCCAACTGCTTTTAATTTCAAGTATATGCTAAAAGAAAGCCATGGGGAATTGCTTAAAAATCCTAGGTGCAAGACCTGAGACACATCGCAGCATTTCAAGTAGCTTAAGAAAAAAAGTAATCATCCATCCATTGCTGACCCAGCTCTTCTAAGGCACATAAATTGGGTTTTGTGGAGCTCACTGTGCACAACAAGCACCACGGGAGATGCCCCAGGAGTGCCTCAAGAGCCAGCTCTGCCTGCTGGGGACCTCCTGCTCCCTCCACCTCTGGATGTCGGCCCCACTGCTGGCATGGCGGTGCTGGGGACAGCACATGGCAGGGCTGGGGACAGCACATGGTGGGGCTGGGGACATCCCGTTGTGCAGAGGGCACCGGCAGAGGCATCAGGCTGCACCGAGGGGAAAGGCTGTCAGATCTTTGTGCCAAAGCTGCTGCAGAGGTGACACGGATGACCCGTTCACTTGATTCCACGTGTGGGCGGATGCTGTCACACGCAGCCCCCGTTTCAAGGTGCCAGCCCCCAGGGGGATGGGACGGACCCAGCACCTGCACTGAGTTCCGCTGCTGCGCGGCTCATCCTCACCTCGGCTGGCGCTCGCGCCAGCTTTGGCTTGAGGCTCGAAATGCCACGTGTGAGGTACGTGACCTGTGAGGTGTGTGCAGCAGAAGGCTCACTCACGCCGGCTGGCACCCCCAGCCCCTCGGAGCAGAGCCCGGCCCCGCGCACCGCTCGCACCGCAGCAGCAGGTATGAACAGTTTCCCTTGCCAGGCGCACTCTTTATGACATCCTACATGGAGCAAACAAAAATTTTCTTAAACAAGCAACCGCTCATCACACAGCCTTTCTGACGTGCTCGTCTCCTCCCAGAGGTGCAGCCCGTCGGCCGTGGCAGGGCCCTGCTGCTGCGTGGGTGCGCGGCGAGCGTGCTGCCTCTCGCCTTGTCCAGTGCACCGCCCGCAAGCGCTGCAACGCCTACGAGATGAACAGCAGCTAAGTTCACTTTCTGCTGCTGCATACACCTCTGCACCAGCATCCTACGATTCTTCCCATCCAGGACAGCCTGAGCCTTGGTGCAAAAAAAAAAAAAAGAAGAAATCTGGGACACAGGGCAATGCTGTCAGAAACGCAGAGGCACAACCTGCTGCTTCTGCAAAGGGTGCTGACCCTGCAGCCCCTCTCGTGCCCCAGGGCAGCTCACGGGGAGGAGGGAGGGGCTGGGGGGAGGGCACCCCGGGGTGCTGCAGGCTGCAAGCCGGGGAGGAAGGGTGCCATCGCACCACCCCAGCCCTGCGCCCCACGGCACGGCCACCCCAGGCCCTGGGCTGGGGCCCACCAGCACGTGCTGCCCGCAGTAACCCCATGCACTCCCCTCCCCGTGCCAGCAAAGCCCCAGCGAACACACCGACAGAACTGCCACCTGTGCTGCAGGCACGGCTCCGCAGCGACAGCCCCGCACAGGGCTTGGTGCGAGGAGTGAGGCTGCAGCCTTCCTCGCCAAGCCAAGCAAAGCAAAAAAAAAGCATGGCATGGCCTATTCGACAGAGCAGGCAGGGGCAAGTCTGCCAAACAAGCGAGCATGGCCGCGATCCGTGAACAGCCCCGGCTACGAACCCGACCGCCCTGTGCAGCCCCACCAAAGGAACCGGCAGAGCCTTCGCTGGCTGATGAGATAGGCGAAGCCCTCGAGGCTGCAGGCTGGTAATACAGCACAAGGAAGAGACACAGCTTCATCCAGTTTTTAAAAACTAGAAATTTTGACTAGCCTAAATCAGGTAGAAAACCAAGAGACAGCTGCCTGGACACCTAGGAGGGTCTAAAAAGCCGTGTTTACGTCTCCACCTGGAAGGAAAGGAACAGAGAGACGCAAGAAAGGCAAAGTGAGGCAAGCTGAAGCCAGGCAGGATGGCTGTTTCGGCCGATGGGAGGACAGATGTGCCAGGGCTGCTGGAGACAACAGGTTTCCCACCGAGCAATGTATAACTGACAGAGGTGAAAGACAAGACACAAGTGCGTGGCGCAACCGAGCCGTGCGCTGGCTGCAGAGCCCCTGCCTGGCAGGGCTGCGGGGCAGGTGGGGACAGCCGCAGCTCTGCATCAGTCTGTGGCACCCCCAGGCTCTGCGCTTCGGCTGAGTTTGGGGCAGTGTGTCCAAGGAAGAGTTGTCCCCGAGCCCACTTTTTTGTCCTTTTTCCTAGCTCACAAAGTTGTGCAGAGTTTTTCTTGTTCTTCACCTCCACGCAGGGACAGCACAGACTCGCACAGCTACAAGCACGCGAATCCAAGGAGGGTAATATATTTTACTCTGCTTGCAACCTTAGTGACAACAGGAGCAGCCAGCACCAAGTATAAAAAATGGCAAATCAGTGACACCACATCCTTTAGGAAAAGCCTTTGCTCATAAATCAGTGGGTTTCCGGAGGAACCGTGCTCCAGCCAGAGATAAAATAACAGCAGCACAGTCCCTGGGTGGATGGAAGCAGGAGAAGAGAAGGAAAGGAGGGCAAAAGAGTTGAAAGCAAAGAAGTCAGTGAGGACAAAATGACACTGCAAAGGAAAAGAAGTCGGGCACTGCGGACGAGCAGTTTCTGCTGCGGGAGTGGTCGCGCGGAGCAGGCGCGAGCAGCCGGGGTGGGTAACTCAGACCCGGAGGTGAACCCTCCCCGGCCACCGCCACCCGCACAGCCCGACCTCGCAGTCACAGCAGCCCCGGCTTTGCCGCAGGCTGAGCCAGCCTTCGCCCGGCACCGGGGCAGCTCAGGTGCGGTCATCGCCACCTCTCCCGTTTCTTTTCCGCACTCAAAACTTCTCCTTGTCTCCCTCCCAGCCCCCTGAGACCCGACCGAGCTGAGTTTCTGGCTGTCACTCGCAGCCCACGGGGCTGCTGGTGGGTGTCCCCGTGGTCGCTGGACTAAGAGGTCCACGCACACGTACAGGCACGGGGGGAACAGGACATACCTTCCTGCGGAGCGTTCGTGTCCCACACAGACCACATCTGCACAAAGAAAAAGGGCGTCCAGCAGACAATGAAAGCTAACACTATGATGAAGGTCATTTTGACTGTCCGGATCTTGGCTTTGGAGATGAGCCTCGTGCTGCTGACCCTGGCAAACGCCATCCCGCTGCGGGTGTTGGAGCTCAGACCCCCACTGGGCCCGTGAGCCGTCTTCAGCTTCACGTTCTGCCAGATTTTGAAGCTGATTAAGCCATAGCAGATGCTCAGCATCAACACAGGGATGATGTAGACCATGAGGGTTATCCAGGTGACATAGGCTTTGGGTCCCCAGGGCTGGATGAAGTCTGCCCAACAGTCATAAACTCCATTCCCCACATCCCTCAGAGAAAATATGTGGATCTGAGGGATGCTGACCAGCAGGCACAGCAGCCAGGTGAGGAGGACAGAGACCCGGTCCGCTCTCCTGTGCAGAGACCTCAGCGGCTGACAGATGGCCAAGCACCGGTCCAGGGACATCAGCAAGAGCATATAGGTGGAAGCAAACATCCCCACTACCTGCAAGTACTTGATCAACCGGCAAAGGAAATCTGGTCCGTAAAACCTGAAGGTGATGTCCCAGATGAGCTGGGGCAGGACCTGGAAGATGGCCACGACCAGGTCAGCGATGCTCAAGTGCTTCATGAAGAAGTACATGCGGGAGTGCTTCTGCCGGGTGGTGTGGATGGCCAGCAGCACGCACAGGTTGCCGGTCAGGGCGAGGAACAGGATGAGGCAGAGGACCGTCACCTCCACTTTGGCCATGTCCTCGTTCCTCTTCAGCGGGTCCGTGGTGCTGTTCCTCCCGGCCGTCTGGTTCTCCGGGTGGAGGCTGCCGTTCCCCAGAGAGCTGTTGATCGTCCATAGGCTGCTCCCCGCCAGGTACAACTTCTCCATGGCCGGCTCCGTCCCGCATAGAGCCTGGCGGCGGAGGGAGGCTGCGGAGCCCTACGAGCGCGTCCCGGCCGGAGGCAGGCGCGGCCCCGTCACAGCTCCGCTCCCCGGCGCTCGTCCCCGCGCCGCGCTCCCGCGTCCCCCCCCCGGCCGCGGGGGCAGGAGGGGCTCCCGGACACC
>VXAA01005409.1:315411-411341 GCA_013399115.1 Anseranas semipalmata
GGGAGCGGCAGCTCCGCGCTGCCCCGCGGCCCGGCCCGGCCGGAGCGGCGCCGGCCAAGCGCTCCCGGGCGGCGGCGTTTGCGCCCGATGGCAAGTGGGGGGACGAGGCGAGGCGCTGGGCTCTCAGCGAGCCCCCTGTGCGCGGCTGCAGGCAGCGGCAGGTCGAGGGTTCCGCCTGCCCCGCAGCCAGGCGCTGCACAAGAGGGGCAGACGAGGGAAATGCCTCCCCGAGCCCAGGGCTCTACTCACGAGGGACAGGTGCCCGCTCCCGCCCTGGCGATGTCCCAGGGCTTCGGCGGAGGCTGCCTGACAGCTGAGCGGGCGCCTTCAGCAGCCCTCTCCTCGCATCTCCCAGCGCTTCGTGCTTCAGCTAGCAGCATCGCGCTCGCGCCACTTGGCAGCCCAAACAGCAACAACCACCAAAGGCTTTTTTTCTTTCAGGAGAATTATTTCAGAGTATTACTAAATCATCTCTATAACAGAAAAAAAACCGTGGTTATGTTTGATATCATTTGCCATTCATGCCGCTACCTCAGCCTGCACATTTCAGAGAGGAGAGGAGCGTTTTCCCCAGGCGCGCTGCCCCTACGAGGGATGCAGGCACCCGGCACTGCTCGCGGGGCTGCCCAGGAGCGCACCCAAACACCTCAGCCGCACCTCCCCGAACCCGCTGCAGCAGCCCCAGGGCGCCGTTCCCAGGCCTTTAACCAAAAAGGCGGCTGCAGCACGGAGCCGCCAGGCACGGCTGCTTCAGCCGCCGAGCTCGAAGCAAAGCGCACCACGCTGGTGCTCAGTCCGCTGTGCTGCTTTTCCCTGATAACCACATCTCAAACTCTACTTAGCCTAGCCTTAGGCCTTGAATAAACATCCCTGCAGTTATTTTTAAAGATTTTTGGGAACCTTTAGCTCTATGCAAGATGTAAAAATGTTAAATACTTTGGCAAGTTCTTCCCTCCAGGGTTCATGTTCTTCCCCCTTCAGGCAATAAAACGGCTGTGGGAATCGCTGAGGATAACAGCTCACCATGTGCAATGCTTTTTTTTTTTTTTCATTGTTCTGACCTTTTCGGGAGAGTTCTGTAGGAGGAAATGACCTTGGGTGAAATCCTGGCTCCAGCAGAGTCAAGGAGAGGTTTGCCGTTGACTTCAGCGCTGCTCCTTTAGCATCTTGCAGGGCACTCGGAGATGGTGCGTCTGTGCCCAGCAGCAGCCTGCGGTCGCCTCGGGACCCAGCTGGGACGGCCCCGCTGGCAACACGCACCTCAGGTGGGTGCCCTGGGACAGAGCAGCCGCTGCTCCTCTTCGCTGTCAGACGGAGCGAAATTCACAGCCACACAGATGCTCGGTTCTTCACGGAGTAGAACTGAACCACTGTGAATGCAGACAAGAGCCTTATGCCAATTGTATTGCTCAGGAGTGTTCGCAGCCTCAAAGAGTGGTGTGTAATTGTAGAACACATTTTATTTCAACAGTGAATCATAAATGCTAAACTGTGAAAGAGCTCTCCTAGGATTCATTCTGTTTGTCCCCTTGCCAATGCTGAACTGTTCCGCGTGCTGCGTTATTCTAATGCTCTGCCTGGTCTGATGTAGAAGTGCAGGAGCAGCTTATTGATCTGTTTAGGTGAAGGTGCACACTCCTGGAGGACTGAACTTTGGATTTAAAATGCTAAGGCATGGAAGGTTTTCATTAGACCCCCATCAAGTGTTTTGGCTACAGCCTAGGCTCCTTGCTCGCGTCCCGCGTGGAGGCACAGGGTCCACCCCAGCCTCGTGGGCAGCAATGGCACAGCCTGGCCGGGAGCACTGCAGCAGCGGTGGCAAGCCAGGGGAGAGGAGCACGGAGCCAAACCAGCTGGGAGCAGCAGTAGGGAGCAGCCCCGCTCCCTCTTGCGGGGGGGCAATTTTACAGCTCCCCCCCCCATCACAAAGAGGGGACCAAATTGTGAGAGTGGTGCAGATGCTGCTGCATGCCTCGGGGCGTGCAGCACACGCCAGCCATAGCTTTCATCTCGTCTCCTATGCACCCTCCAGCTGCCCAGCAGCCGCTTCCCTCGGCTTTGTGGCTGGACAAGCTTCACTCGGAGCTTTGTCTTCAAGTAGTTTGCCAGCTGCCAAGGAGCCAAAGCGCTCCTGCTCCCTGGCCATGAGGACCTGCCTGAGGAAACCGGGACCGACAGCATCTCCATCCATGAAAAAAGTTTTTCTCCTCTCCTGGGCAGCTCAGAAACAGAAATCATTCACTGGGTTTTGGCATCTACCTCGCCAGTTATACAACATCTGACTCTCCAACGTATTTTCTCATCTATTACCCTGTTTTCTGGCTGTCACAGTTTGGCAGCTTACATGTTTATTTTACTAAGCTGAAAAGATTCACCGAAGGGCAGAAATGAAAGCAAACCTCTTTGGCTGAGGATGAATTCGGTAGCCACAAAGCAGGTCTCTGCCCCGCTGCAGGCTGCCAGCTGCAGGCCGCTGCGGGGCTGCTCCCAGCACGGCACCATGGCACCACAGCACCCAGTGGCCCCGACCCAGCACCGGGAAGGTGCAGACACTGGCTGCCGGAATTCGGTCAGGTCTGGCCCACACAGGTGGGCTGCCGGCACAGGCCGTGCTTCCCGTGGCGCGGCTGGGGCTTGCCGGGGCACGGCCGTGCTCCGAGATGCTTCCCGAGATGCCGGAGCCTGGGCACGTGCTGCGGCCAGGGCAGGCTCTGACACATTCACCACGCGTGGCTCTTTGCTTGGCCATTAGCCTTCAACAGAGTCCCAGCACTCACTGGTGGGGCCAGGGAGAGGGCAAGGCTTTCAGAGGAAAGTGCTTCTTCACCAGGCCCACAAACGAGCTTCTCGGCAGTACCCCGACACCAGCTCACGCTCACAGAGAAGCCCAGCCAGCCGCACCCTGCATGGAAACTGCCCTATTTTGAGCCCTCCCTGCAAGCCCTGCGCAGGCACCGGGTGCTTGTCCTGACCCCGGGAAGCCTGTCCCTGTCCCTGTCCCTTCCCGCCCAGCCGGGGCTGCACTTTCCACCTTTGGGGCGCTCGCCAGTGCCGCTGCCCGGGCAGCAGCGGGGCCCCAGTCAGTGCCAGGGGACAAGCACAGCTGCCAGGGTGCCCCTCAGCAGCAGCTGTGCTTGGGGCATGTGGAGCAAAAGATGCGACAGGCAGAGAATCACAGGCTCTTTTCCTTTTTCTTTTGAACCTTCCCCTGCTTATCTTCTTTTTCTCGGTTCCTGTTAAAGGAAAATCTCCAACCAATTCTCAAAACCACTCAGTCTGGTCCAAATAAACTCACTCTGCAATTGCCTGCTGCCATAATAGCTCATTTCATTGCACCTATAAACACTAATTTGAGTCAATGAGGGTTTCTGTACGAGGCATAACCCAGCACACGTAGGCAGTTCACCGACAGGACCTGTCCCCGTGCAGGGCGCAGAGCGGTGCCTGTGGGCGCAGCCCAGGGCAGCAGCACCAGTGCCCAGGGACGGGGCAGCTCCCGGAGCTGGCTCGCGGTGGCACCTCCCGACCTGTGATGACAATAATTGCACTGTCACTGTGAGAAATTAAAACTCTTTACTGTTAACTGCGTGTGGTTGCTGCCTGCTGTGTGTCTGTACACTGGAGAAGCAATTCTGACTTTGCAACTCCAAACTGTATTACTGAAAGACACCAGCACTTTTTATTTCTATTTTCTTCTAATTGGGAACAGTCAGAGATGCATGAGAGTTGAATGCCAGATTTCATCATTTTATCCATATGTCAGTTTTCTCACATAAATCAGCGAGCACCGAATCCCACGAGGGGCTCGGTACAAAGGCGCTTGCAGAAGGCAGGCAGCCACCGCCCGGGCACGCTGGCACGGCGGCGATGCTGGCGGCTGGGCGCAGCACGGCGCGACACCCAGACCTCCACGGGTTTCGACCGGTCGCAGCTGGGGGCTGTGGGTCTGTGTGCGATAGGATTAGGGGTCCAGCCATAAGGTTTTAATTGCCACTGCCTTTGTCTGTACAAGAAGACACTGAAGGAAGCTGCAGATGGAAATGTCCCACCTACGCAGCACAGGGCACTGGTGGCTCTGGCAGCATCCAGCTGCCGGTGCTGCTCCCCTGAGCACACCCCCAGCCGCAGACAGGCATGGAGCAGGAGATGCTCGCGGCGCCCCACAGCTCGCCAGCCCCTATTCAGGCCAAGCTCTGGCAACTTCGGCCACCCAGCAATTAAAAAACAAACACGATTCTGAGGGAAAGAATCTTGAGAGAATCAAAGGGTTTTCTGAGTCACCCCCAGCTCCTTCCAGCTTTAAAATTTCTATGGTGCCACAGAGCTGGAAACATTTTTATTTTAAAAATACATGCTTTGGAATAATCAAAAGCGCAAAAGCTACACAAAGCTAAATTTAATTTCAATTTGGTTTACTGCTGCATCTGAAATAGCTGTTTTTCCAATAGCTGTCTTGAATCCCAACTTTACGGTCCCCATGACACAAGAGGTCTGGCAAAACTTCAAGTCCAGGCCACTGGTTTACAGATGGAGTTACGGCTGCTCATGAACTCTCGTGTATGGATGCAGCCCATAGCAGGCATTGCAAACTAGAAAGTCAGGATATGTTATCTGGCTGCTTTTGCATGGGAAATTATCTTTATCCTAGAATTTCTTCCTAGTCCTTGCCCCCTGCACTCAGTCTGCAAGAGGCCCAACTTTGGTAAATTCACTAAAAATACAGAGATGTGCAGTCCCACGCACACACCTCCCTGGAAAAGGCAGACCATTGCTTCAATAAAAAAAAGCTGCTGAATGTCATGGTCTTTAGATAAGGCTGGGAATATTCTAAGGACAGAGAAAAGAATGAGTGTTTTCCTGTGTTTCACAGATGTGTGCATGAATAAATCTTCTAGTATGATTTAAAATTCCTATGTAGCTATCCACTTGGTATACTGATTTTTAGAGGAATACATACTGAGAATAAATATTGTAAAATGTACCATGACCCTTAGGTTAACAAGTCTTTGGAGATGAAACATAGAAACACAATCATTTGGTCTAGAACACTCATTCAAAATTCATTATGTTAATGAGTTCAGTGATTAATGGTGACACTGCACAGTACTACACCTTAGAAGATGCAGGTAAAATGCTGACAGCATGACTTACTGTGTCTTACCGCCAGTGACATCATCTGGCTGCCTAAAGCATGCTCTAGGACATGGTATTTCTTTTTGTTAGTTAAAAAAAAAAAAAAAAAAACTAGTCCCAGATTGATAATAGTAAATAAACTCATGGAAAAATACAGTTGAAGCCCACTGTCATTTCAAGCATTCCTGCTCCACTAACGCACAAACTGGCTTGTTGTTGCGGCTCTGCATAAGAGCTGTTCTGATAGCTGTTATTTTGTTTTGGAAACTATATCATCAAAGCATTACTTGGGGGAAAAAAAGCCAGAAAAACTGGCTTGCACACAGACAAATGTTACAGTCTCAAGCTTTAGAAAGCATTCTCAGTAGAAAAAGAGAATTTCCATGAGTTCATGCAGTGTATCAAGACCATTTCTTCTTTTCCCTTTCTTTTGTTTATCTAGGAACACTGAGTCTTAACCACTCACTCAGAGAACTCCGTGTTAAGATCCTTTTCCATCATGTCACTGTAAGGTTCATGGGAGTCAAACCGCTTCCTTCAAAGAAAGCCTCTACTTTCTGAAAGCTGTCAGCCTTTGCTCCTGTGGCCTCCTGCTGATGCCAGCGCAGAAGCCCAAGTAATGCTCACTCAGCTTTTGTAGATGCCTTGAAAAAGAGCCTGAATTTTGCTGGCATTAAGCCAACAGCATTACCAATTAAACCAATAACCATTACTATTAATAACACAGCACTGCAAGTAAGAATTCCCACCAGAGCCCCTGAAGATGCACTCCTGTTTTTCACTTGATGCCAGATGCAGAACGATGCCAGCTCCTGCTCTAGGGCCCAGATCTCCACTGAGATAAAGCAGCAATGCCCCATTCAAATCAGCAAGCTTAAACTTATTTGAACTAGAGAGGTTCTGGATCACTCTGACCCTATGAGCCAGGCTGACCTGTGACCCAGGTGGGCTGTGGCAGAGCAAAATCCCTCAGACCTTCACAAGGTTTCTATGGGGAAACCCACACACTCCCATCTTTTGCCTGCCACGCGCGGGCTCAACAGTAACCAAGGGCTCCAATGCCCGCCTGCCCTCGGGCGAGGAGGGGACGGGGCTGCATGGGGTCGCTGCGCCCCCACTGTGCTCCAGACCCAGGCGGCACAAGGGGAGCGCTGGTGCTGCCGGGGCGCGACCTGGTCCCCCCCGCTGGGGGCTTTCAGAGGGCTCCGCGAGGGCATTGTTCGTGCCGAGTGGTTTCTCTCTTTACTTCACTATGGCCTCAAAGCCCATAAAATCAATGGAGCCTGCACTGACCCTGGGAATAACAAGCTGGCCTAATACAAGGTGGTGGGAATATGTATACATAAAGATTTTTTAACCAACAAAGATTTAAAGTTTCAAGCTGTTGGGAGATTATATAATAGTTTTACTACCTTTTATTATTGTTGTTTGTTTGATTGCTTGTTTGCTTTCCTGTGTTTCTGTATAACTTCATGCTACTTATTTCAGCTGCCTGAACTGCCTGGAGCAACTGGCTTTCTTTTGTTTTTCCAGCTCGCTATTTGTCATCTGAGCCATTGGCACAGCGAGGACATACATATCACCACAAGAAGACTTAGTTTTCATGTGTGCAAAATAAACATGCTTCCAACAATGATTTCTGTACCAAATCAAATCCTCTCTTATCCCAAATTACTGAACAAAAAATGAAATCTGAAAAACACAGCCCAAAATTCAGAAACAAGCTAGAGCAAAGGAAAAGGACAAAGGATGTTAGGTGCTGATGAACAGCAATCAGAAAAATGCATACGTAGCAACAAGTTTTATGGGACCTGCAAAACCAAGGCACAAAACAACATATTCCTGAGCATCACCTCCCAGCACTTCAGATATAAAGTAAATATTTCCCTACACATAGGTATGAATCATTCCTGTAACGCCAAGTACCTGATGTGCAAGCACTGGCCCCGTACTGCAGATGTAAATTCCTGCACACGAACAGCTACAGGAGAATGCTTTTGTCCATAAAAATGAGGTGCGTTTATATTTGAGCATAACATCTTACGTTGTTGTGGCAAAGCTAGAGGAACCAGAACAAAAATGAAATATATACTTACAGATACTTATTTTAATATATATTCATATGTAAATTATGTAATTAATATACACACACACACACATATATAAGGAAACTGAACCAACTTTGCTGCTCATCACTACTTCAACACAATCTATGCTGATTGATATGAAAGGGACTGCAGTCCTTCTCAAGTTAATTAAGTATACATACGCACACATGGGTGCACACAAACATATAAGCAGGACTATGTCTAGAAATGTCCGTACAGGTGTACTTGTGTGTGTGTGTGTGTTTACAGACCCCCATCACTCGCACACTGCTGCCTTCCCATCCAGTACCTGCCATGCAGCCCCGGCTCCGGCCCCAGGAACGCAGCGGTGGGGTCAGGTAATTACCCAGGGCAGCAAGCTTCGCTCTGAAAATGAAGCCCAGCTACATTTATATGAACTTTTCTGCGTCACCAATTATCCCCCATTTGCGGTAATGTGTTTACCTTCTCCTCCCTGAAGTTAGTAATTTGCCCTCCTCTTTATTGAATTTCAGGTGGCTGATTTGGAGCCAATTCACCAATTTGTTGGAATCACTGCGAATTCTGGTCCTCTCCTGCCGAGTGCTGCTAAGGGCTGCTCCGCTCAGCGAGCTGCGGGGCGGAGGCGCGTACCAGTGGGAAAGCCACATGATTATTGACTTTCTTTTGAGCAGAAAATGGCTGGCTTTAAGCATGCCCGAAGGCCAAGGGTGAGGATTTACTTTAAATCTCTGCACCTGGGCAAGGCATTCAAATTCCAGAATATCTGTTCTTCCATCAAAGAGGGCTTTGCTGTGTGATTCGGTTTGTTAATAAAGCTTATTACTGTATGAAAGATGAAAATGCTTTCCAAGGTGGATGCTGTCTGTCTGTCTTGCCCCGTTTCCCACCTCCAGTAAGCTCCGCCAGGCTCCGTGCAGGGAGTTTCACAGCAAAGCCACCACGCTGGAACCAGAGCCTGGGCAGCGCTAAGTCAGCGTCCACGCTCAGCCCTCTGTTTCACCCAGCCAGGCTCCCAGCAAGCTGCGGGTGCTGGTGGAATGGCTTTGCCACCAGCCAGGCCTCCCAAGAGCTCACGCAGCTGCTGGGACGTGGTGGTCTCCCCTCCCCACAGCTGCACGGAGGGGAGGTGCTGAGCAGGAAGGGCCAGCCCGGCCGCCCCCCGCCTCTCCCGGCTGCAGACCACCAGCCGGGTCCCCGCTGCAGTCCCCGACCCTTTGCTGCAGACCCAGCCCTGCCGCAGCCGCTTCCCTCCTGCTGCCCGAGGTGCCTGCATCCACCCCACACGAACAAAGGGGTCCGACCACAGTGGTCCCCGTAACAGGTAAAGCTATGTAATCGTGATTACCTTGTTCTGTTTTGCATGTGGGTTTTTCTTTTTGTAGTTCCTCATATTGGGTATTATCAGTATGACCGTTACTTTAAAAGTCAACACAATGGAGAATTTTTCTAAAAAGCCCCAAGCAGAGGTCCTTGTGTGTGTACAGCAGCCTTCAGTTATGCAAACTAAGACAAAATGAACTAAAATCTTTTTTTTATACTAATTATTCCTTATACATCTAGACATACTCAGCAGGCTTTTACAGCAGGCCCTTTCCACCAGCAGCAGTGGTAGGGCTGTCCTCAGCTGAATCTGGCCCATTACTCCTAAAAAGAGGTAGCGGCCAAAGGTTTCTTGATAGGCGTGAATGAAAACTAAACAAACAAAAGCAGGAATTAATGAGTAATCAGAAAACCAAGCTGTGATTTGTCACCCATAATCGAGGCTAATTAATTGTCACTAAGTGCAAACTGCAGCACGACGCATTGCAGTCTCCTGCCAAAGGCTTTCCAGAGCACGGGCGATGAGGCATGGCCAATAAACCACAAACCATAGGAAACTGGGAGCTTGACGGGCAACAGGAAAACCTGGGGGAGAGCCATATGGCAGCCCCCAGCACGTCTGATTGCAACCTTTGAGGTCTTTTCACTGCACGGGTACATTACTACTGTTCTCTACATGGACTTCACCAGCAGCCCCAGGTCACAGACATCTTCACAAAGCTGCTCATGGGGATGATGGGGCCTTCGAGTCCCAGTGGAAGCCCCAGTCTGATCTTCCTGAACTTTGGAAGGGCTCAGGACAGCACGCTAGGAGATGTGACTGTGCCGCATGCCGTCCTTGCTGCCTTCCCTGCACCTGCGGCCAGGCAGCGGTGCTGAGCAGGGCATGGAGCCAGCCCTGCCCGGGGCCGAGCCGCGCGGTGGCACGGCACTGCCAGTGGCCCCGGGTCCGGCTGGCCGCGAGGGCTGCACGGGGCTGCCAGTGGGGACAGCAGAGCAGTGCACAGAGCGTCCCCAGGAGACACTCGCTTTTCTGGGAAACGAGCAAAATATGTTCCCTTGTGCTCCACATGACAAGGATTGTTAACCCAAGCAGGCGCTGGGTTTGGGCTGGAAGTTGCAATCACAGGAACACAACCATCGGGCTATAAAAAGAGACATGACTCAGATGTCAACCTAAAAACAAGGTTCTTTTTAACCGCATGCAGATACAACTCATTTGTTGAGCCCACAATGTGACCAGGATATTTTCAGACCCTCCTGGGTGATGGAATGAGGGGGGGCTCGTGCATCAGCCTGACCTGGACAGCGGAGCCCTGTCTCGTAAGCAGCCCAAATCCCGTGCACCCTTGGGCCCCCCAACAGCCTCTAGCACAGCACACCGAATTCCCTACCCACCTGAAGGTCCTGGCGTGCCCGTGTCTGTCCCTGTCCACAAAGACCCATTGGGATCACAACCAGTTTTGGGGGCCGGGACCTGTGTACTCATTGCCGCCAACAGCCTCAAAGCACCTCTGCCTTTGTTGCCCAGGAGAGATGTGCTTATGACCTATCTGCCCCAAAGCTGGTGAAAAGCCAAAAAAAAAAAAAAAAAAGAGTATTTTGCTGTCATTTTTAGTGGGAAAAGACTTACAAAAATGTTTCACTGAAATTTGATCAAGACACTTCATATGCATGAAAGTAACTGCCCAATACGTACAGCCAGAGGGGAGTAGCCCAGAACAATGAGATGAACCAGGCACAAAAACACCACAGGTGGTTAAATCCCAAATGCAGACCCTCCAAAGTGCTCAGCTACTGCCTTTTTCTCCAATTATATTGCTTAGGGAAGGAAAGGTTTTGCCCCAAAGACTTCCTGTACATACAGCTTCACCTGCCACATTACTTCATTTTCTGTGAATCAAATACTCCAAACCAAGTGAGGCCAAAGCTAAATCAGGTGCCAGTCAGGCTAGGTGTGGTTAGAAACCTTTCTGAATGTCAGGGCAGATTGCATGATTAGGATTAATGTTGCATCCTAAACGTGAAGGAGCTGCAGGTGCAGCGCTGGGATGGCCCCAGTCAAGCAGGTAGCAGCAAGCGAGGATGAGCTTCATCTGCCAGAGACACGCTGAATTCCAAAGTGCTGTGCGGGAACATCGCCTTTGCTGCCAGCATCTAAAATTTCCCTTTTAGTTCAATCTGCTTCCTACACATGATATTGCTCTGAGCATAAAGCCTCTGCTACATGACTAATGTGCTGCCTACCCTGCGAAAGGACCCAGCCAGGAAGCGGAGAGCGAGAACAGAGCAAGCACCTGCACTCACCCGCAGGGCAAAGCCCACCGCGGGCTGCAAACCTGTTCTTTGCTGCAACGTGGAAGTTCTTCCCCTTGAATAAGTGTTTATGAGTGATTGCAGGACTTGGTGCATGACCTACTGGTGAAGATATCAAAGTATTAATTACTACTAATTGCTTTCTTCGGGAGGATGGCAACTCACCAGAATAAGGCAGCTCAGGGCAGGCTCTGCTCCCCCTCCTGTGGTGTTCCAGCCAGGCACCGCACCGCCAGCCTCCCCCCGCTGCCCGAAGGGGAGGCAGGAGGCGATGGCAGACGGGAGCGGGGCAAGCCTGGAGCTTCACCTCGCTGACTTGTAGCACGTGGGAAAAATCTGTCTATGACCGGCGACTGCAACCCCTCCAGACAGGGCTGCAAGAGCACCTTCACCAATCCAGCCAGAGAGGTTTTTAAACAGAAAAATGAAAAGAAATGTAATCTAAAAGAAGCAGCAGCAGCAGCATTTTCCAAAATGTAATGAGTTCAACCAAATGTTTAAGAAATGTATCTGCTGCCTCAGGGTCTAATTACGAAAATGCAGCCGTAGTGAGTGACGTGCTAGAGAAACTGAGGGGAGGGAGCGGAACGTGCTACAGACCAGCACGTAACGCCGGGGGGGTCCCACTGCACCTTCCCTCCCCCTCCTCCTGGGTCTGCCCGAGAGGGGCTCACCCCAGCGGCTGCGCTGCCCGGCCGGCAGCACGGAGCCCGGCTGCCCCCGGCACACTGCGAGCCGCGTGCCTCTCCCGGGGGATGCTCAGGGAGCCACCTGCACAGGGCACAGTACAAGGCTCCGGGTAAAGCAGCATTAGCAGTGGTTACAAATGTCATCCTGAAACGGGGAAGTGGTGACCCACATCCCCTCCTTACGGACGTTTATCCTTCACCATGCCAGCGCCATTTCAAAGGTTGGTCTGCCAATGTCGGTGTTGCCACGGGTAAATCTTTACAGCAGAACCCGCAGCAGGAGCCAGGTCCGCTGCTGGACGGGAGCGGACGGGAGCTGTGAGCAGGCAGAGTCTGTCCTCAGAGCCCCGGAGCCGCAGCTCTACCAGCCTAAAGCAGAGAGGCGCCTTGCCTTGACCTAAATTGCAGTGCAGCAAATTTCAGTTGTGATTTGCTTCCTTGAAAGGCCTGTTACAATAATGGTGAATAAATACGCTTTTGCCACAGAGAATATTACCTGTTTGTCTTAAAAAATGCGAACAACCAAAATGTAAAAAATTCAACCAGACATTAGAGCTGAAAAGTCAATGAAAAAAAAAAAGTCAGCATTAGCTGAAGAAAGCAAATACTTCCTGTAAAAGTTTTCATTAACTGGAAAAGCCAATTTTTCCAGTGATAAAGTTGAGATGGAAAATTTTTAAATCATCCGATCCTATACCAGTTTTCACAGAATTAAACCATTTGTCATCTTGTTCAGACTCCAAAGCATCTACAAAGCACAGCTGCTATTCTATTATTTCTGACATAGAACATCAAAACAAAGACAGGAAAAATCTGACAGTCAGTGCGGTTCTGTTTCAGAATCAGACCTCTTGGAAAACAACATCACTTCGGCACATCGACTGCATTGCAAGCATATGGTCTGCTCTGGAAAAAAGAGCCAGCCGTGGTGAAACAAGTGAATTCCTTACCATTGCCTCCAAATCTCGGGCACTGCTGGAGGCCAAGAGCAATATTAGAATAACCTCTGTTAAGTGTGTGAAGTGGATCAGCTGCCGCATTTGCATTTTCCCCAAGCCCTGGCGTTTGGAGGCGCCTGATGGAACAGCTATGGATGTCCTCGGTGGTGGTGATTCCTTTCATCTCCAAAAACGCACTTGCCCGCAGGAAAGCAATCTGATAGGAACTCCCCATCATCTGCAACACAAAACAAAAATAAATAACCCTCACCCTTTAACGCTCTGTTTAAAAACGCCTGGGTATTGCGTTTCAGAGAGCAACATTTAGTGGGAACAGGCGGGCCCCTGTGCCCCGTCAGACACCACTTCTGTTTTACCGTCCCCTCCTTCCCGGGACGCGCTGACTTTTCGCACGGCTCCCAGTTACAGCTTGGAGGAAGGGGCACGTTTTATCATGTCTGTGATTATCTTGTTTCAGCTTCTGCCCTCGCGCCCTAGCCCGAGGGACCCTTTGGTGACGGAACCGACTTCCTGGCAATGGGTTTCCTGCCTCCACAGCTGTTCCCAGACCTCGTGGACCAGCACCTCCCGGCTGCGGTGGCAGCAGGTGCCCAGGGGCGATTTCCCCCCGCCCGCAGCCCCCACCGTGGGTCGGGAGCCCCTGCCTGGCAGGAGAGCCACGGCTGGGGGCTTGGGGAGGGTCTGCGACAGGCGCGGGGACGCTGCAGCCGCCAGCACCAGGGAGGTGTTGGGGTGGCCATAAAACACGACCGACGCTGTGAAAAACCAACACCAGGGAAAGGTGCCAGAGAGAAGAGAATGACCCCACTTGACAATTACCCACTTCAAAAGCATGATTGTGTTTATTCTGCCTTTACCACTCTCCTTCAGGCTAAGTGGCTGAGACACGGCTCTGCTCTATGGAAAGCAAAGGCGGTGCTCAGGAAGCGCTGCTCGGACACCAGTCAGCGTACTGCTTTTGCTGAGCACGGCAACTTCCAACAGTTGCCTTTGCTCCTCTTTGCTGTGACTCTTGTCCCAAGCCCAGTGGTTCACGAGTCCCTGTTTGTCCCCCAGCTGTCCCGGACGCGGCGCCGGAGGTCTGCAGCTGCCCGGGAGAGCAGCGCGCTGAGGACGCTGTGTCTCCTCGGGCTTGTCGGTTTTTCCCTTATGCTATCCAATTTCTGTGAAATTAGGGCTGGTGAGAGGAGAGCAGCAAACAGCCCCGGAGGAGCAGTTCCTGGCCCGGGGGGCCAGCAGGCACCGGTGGTTGGGATGGCCCCGCCGCTGGGATGGCCCCGCAGCCCCTGCCTGTGCCCCTGGTCCTGCCCGGAGTCCACGGGCCAGGGCCCCCACGACGGCACCCTGCTCTGCCCAGACTGGAACAAGAGGCACCGCACCGACAGAACCACATTTTTCCCAAGCCTCCGTGTTTTCAGGGCTATCTGCTCCATGCAGCCTCTGCCTGCACCTCCAGCACCGCTTCACATTTACAAACACCGCACTCAGGTTTTTCGCATGTGCAAACAAAACCACCTGCCTTTGATGCTGACTCACAACCCATAAAGGGGAGAAAAAACGCTTGCCTCAGGACCCACGCCAATTTTCCACTTACCTCCACGCTCCCTGCTCGCTTGTCACGCAGCACAGCAGGTCTCTGCAACGTGGCTGTCCCCGTGCCACGTGCCGCACGCCTCCAGCAGGCACTGACCCCTCGGCGGCTGCCCCAGGGTCCCACACAGCGTCTCTCCATCACCAGCCAGGCCTGCGCGCAGGCAACGTCTGAAATGGGCGCACGTCCATCCCAAAAGCCGCCCAGCAGCCGGGGCTGAGTAACAACAGCAGTCCCTGGGACCCAGGTGCAGCCTGGAGAGATCCCAACGCTGTTTCTGAAACTCAGAGATCTCTAAGTATGTTAGTGAAGACGCTTACAACAGATATATTATATATAAAATATATCATATATAGGCATTATACAAAACCTCTCCCTTCAGCAAAGATAACTGTTTTAGACTACAAATGGTGACTTCAACAATAAGTGATATAACAAATGAATCTCAATAGACAATCAGCAAAAGAGTTTGATTTATGTCTGTATTTAACATGCCATAGCTGTTCTGTCTCTATTCTATTACACCAAGTAATTGCTTCATTATCTTAACACTCCAATTATTGTGGTAGCAGGGCTCTTTAGCTTGTTTTCAATGAAACTGTAATTATCTGCAGCCACACCAGTTCACTGATCAAAGATGTAGGGGGACTGACGGCCTGCTTCATCCCTGCATGCAAATGTCTTCCAGGGTCCACCACACAGCAACCCGGCTTGTTTGCCACCACCTGGAGAAAACCCTTTGTGATATTATTGTTCTCCAACGCAAAAGGTTGACGTGTTTACCAAATGATGCATGCCAAGACATCGATGACATCTGAATGCATTACCGGTTCGCAAATATTGTGCCAGCATCTGAAGCCTGCAGGTCCAGGTTTCATGGGATGCTCCTGCAGAATGGGAAAACTTCCTGCAGAGCCAACTGCTCCTGCAGGACAGCAGTCGCTGACAGACCAACACAGAGAAGCTCGCTCCACCGCGGGGCTTGCGCGGTGCTTTGCACGGGAGGCTCCCCACGCACGGCAGCAGCAGTGATCCGCAGGTGAGTGGATGTCCCAGGGATCTCCAGCCGGTGGGATGCCTTCTGAATGCTCCAGCTCACCGACAGGCCATCGAACTCCAAATGAGCTGCAATAACAATCCAGGCACATGGTCTTGCCCTGAAATACACGCATCTGACTTGCATCATCCTCTCAGTTAATTGCCTGGCACAGGCACCGAGTGCGGCACAAGTGGGGAATGCGCATGGGATTTCGCTCAACCACATGAACTCAATGGGGAGCCGCCAGCTTCTCACCACCACCCAGAAGGCCCCAAACCCCAGCACTGACCGACATCACTGCCCTGCTGAGAAGTTCACACCGTGAATTCCTGGTAGCTCTCCTCCTGACTGCAATAATAGGAGGAACCAGCTCAAAAGGGGACTTCCCAAGGCTGTTCCAGTGTTCATTGTTTAGCTACTTATAAATCCATGCATCAAGAAAGGCAGGGCTTGTTTGGGACAGGACAGGAACGGTGACCTTCAGTAAGACAATGAACGTTTTCATCGCACGCTGGTTTGCTGGGAGTGTGGTTAGCAGACATGCATAATGCCAGGCCGATGAACCAACGCCAGTTATCGATGGTGATCGTCCCGAGTGAACGCGGCACTTTCAGTCCAGGATCTCACTGTGTTATTTCAACAAGTGCCCGGCGCGCCGAGGAAGCCTGCAGGGACCCCAGTCCCATGGCAAGAAGCAGCTTCCCGAAGGCTGTGCAGGGGACACGTCACCGAGCACAGTGAGAACCTGGCACTGGGTCAGGCCCTGCAGACAGGTCCCGGCCCCTCTCCTGCCCATGGAGGGGGATTTCTGCTGAGCCCAGACCACATCAGGAGGCTCAGACATTTATGTACGTGAATCTTTGCTGACTTATTTTAAAACCACGGCAGTTCGGGGTCAGGTGGCTCCACAGGAGGAATGAAAGCGCACACGAGAGCAGATTGCTAATGCTCACCTCTTAACCCCACGGTACGCAGACACCGGGGTGTCGAGTCCACCCTTAGGGGTGGGGAGCTCTGCTCCGGAAGCAAACAGGCTGGCCAGGGCTTCCATGCAAGATATAATATATTAGATATAATACCTGCCGCAGCATAATAGGGTAACCAGCCCGTGGGGTTAGCAACAGAGATAAAAGCACACAGTGGGGAAAACGCACGTGGAGCCGCTGCCATGCTGACTTCGGGGCGGCACGAAGCCAGTGAGCGCCCGCGCCATGGGGGTGGGCTGGGGAAAGCACAGCCGCTCACCCGGCACACGGGGCGCAGAGCGGGCAGTGGGACCATGCTGTCACCGCCCTGCACCACCGGGCTGGCAAACAACAGAGGAGAAAGGGGCTGTTTAATTCCAGTGTGACGTTTGAAAATAGTCTCAGGTTTTGCTGGGTCTGGAGCACAGTGCCTAAGAAGCTTAAAAGGTACAGGATGTATGCGCACATGCATCCATTTTGCAGTAATTATCACCCAAGTCATTTTTCTTCTTGAGTAATTATTCCTAATGGTCAGATTAGTTTCATTTTCCCTCATTTCACCATGGAACACAATAAGCCAGATCCCTGGTTGGCAGAAGTCAGAGTAACTCAATTCTGCCTTAATGGAATTACTTGAGTTTACTGTACTTAAAAAAAAAAAAAAAAGAAAAGAAAAAGAAAAGAAAAAAAACTTCAAAATGCTTTGGCCTTATTTTCATATACATTTTTATACATTAGACACACTACATTGTTATCCACTGGACATTACTGTGCTCGGTGCTGTTTGCATTTCAGAAGTGCTCACAATGGGCTCAGGTCAGAGAACAATACTTATTTACAGACATGCTCCGAAGATGCCAAGTCCCACATTCATGTCCCCCAGCCTCGGGGACTGGCACACATCTCTGAACTGAGGAGCTCAGTGGGACCGCAGCCCTAACCCAGTGCACCCGGAGGGCTGAAGCTGGCTGGGGCGAGCCCGGGTCGGGCGCTGCTGCGTCCTGGGAGCCTGACCTGCGATGCCACGCCGCCTCGCTCACGGTACACCCGCAGTTTTTTAAATCACTGGAGGTCAGTGTGTGCATCTTTTCCTGAACACCCACACTTAGAGTCTTCTCATTTTCCCTCATCCTGGCTCGTGCTCTTTTCCGCTGGGAAGGGAAAACCTCCTCCTCCTGCCCAGCAGCAGTAACTCACCGTGACGTTTGTGCACAGCACCAGTCCCTCCTGCTTTGGGATGGCTTGGTGCGCCCAGCCCGTCCCCTTTGAAGGTTCACTAATTACCGTTCCTCTGCCCTGGCATGAGGCTTGGCCGGCAGTGCTGACAGAGGCACTGCGTGGCTGTGCCCTCCGCAGCCCCTCCACGAGCACAGCATTTATCTTTTACCTTGAAAAGAGGCATTTGAAGGGTTTGCAGAATTGAAATGCCTCCTTATTTTCTGAGTTCACATCAGCTGGCACTGTCTTCACTATTCCTTTACTATCTTTTGCCATATGCAGAAAAAAACATTACCTGCATTTACCTGAAATCATGATCTTTCTCCCCGCTTCTGCCAACCTTGCAAGGACTTGTGCTTCCGCCCTCCTTCGCACGCTGCCTCCAGTCTCTCCGGGTGAGTGCTCGGACCCAAGCAGGCAGCGTCCGGTGTTGCCCCAGGTGAACGACCCAAGCGGCAGGCTTGGAGCACCCCGCAGAGCCCGCAGCTCGGGGGGACGGAGCGGTCCCGCAGCACCCACCAGGGGAGGCTCTGCTCGGGCAGGGCAGCAGCGGGGCCTCCGTGGCTGTGGACCGACAGGGTCCCGAAGAGCATCGGTGGGAAAATCATGGGAGCAAGTCCTTTTAGACTGGAAATAACAAGAGGGAGTACAAGATTTCATGGCATGTCGCTCTGCGTACGTCTAACCCTGAGAACAGCAATTAGATGCCCTGGCAGCTGTGCTTTGTCTCCTATTTGCATGTTCTGCAAATACTTCAGCCCCAAATCTGGTGCTCAGGGTACCTGTTGCAGGAACACGTCCACCTCTGACTGGAAGGATTCCAGGGCATTTCAAGCAAACTGAACTGTGCTGCAGGACAGAGCTCGCTTCCTTTGCACGAACCCCTGTGACCCGCAGCGAGGTGCACAAGCCCTGCAGCTCCCCATAGCCCCCGCGGCTGGCACTGGTGGCCCCCCCTTCCCTGCCCCAAACACTTAAGACCTGGGGGCCACCCGGTTCCTCCCCACTGGCACTCACCCCAGCCACCAGGCTCGAGCTGGAGGTGGGAGGAGAAGGGACACAACGTGCCCACAGCTACCCAGAGACCACAGGCTGGCCGCTGGTTTGCAAAACCCCAAAAAATCCTTTTAAAACCTTTCAGTTGTTCAGGAACATGGGAATGTGAAAGACACTGTTCAGAACAGTGTCCAGACCTGAGATAACGCTAACACAAAAAAGCAAAATGAAAATTTGAAAATGGGAGTGTAAGCCCAACCTTGCTGCTACAAAAAGGCTGTAAAACAACAGCAACATGGTTTGAAAATGGCAAGGGAGATCATTTCTCTTGCTGAACGGCTGAGGATGCTATAAAAGCTGCCATTTCCACAGCGTGTACACATCATTCGTCACCGAGTTCTTTAACTGAGCAGACATTCGAGAGGGGGAATCTGACTCGGGTAATTGAAAAATTCCTCTTTGCGCTCCTACCTATACCATTCAGCAGTAAAGTGAAATTCTCCCTTTATAAAACCTTTTTGCAAGGTTTCTATGAGACTTGGTTCAAGCTTGGACAAGACACTTCTGGGGAGCTGAGCCACCAGCATCCATCCAGCTTTCAGGGGTCCCACGGGCTCTGTGCAGCCCATTAAACATGCCATGCAAAGTTTCATGGGAAATTAAGCATTTTGATAATGACTGCAGCTTTAACACATGCACGTGCTGTAGGAGCATCGGGGCGGGTTATGGGGACAGGCCTCTCCCAGCAAGGCAAGGCTTCGCACCGCAGCCCCAGCCCCTGGCAACATCGGGGAACTGCAGCAGCCCCGCGGTGACAGGCGGTGGGCGCAGAAACAGGGGGACCCAGGAGCCCCACGCCTGGTCCCCAGGGGCACGGCCAAGACATGCCGCGTGTGCCAAAGTTCCAGGGTCCGTATTGGCCTGCCCAGCCTTCTATCCGCATCTGCTGTGAACATGAACAGAGGGTACAAGCGATTAATCATCTGTGCAAAATACAGCTCTCCTTTTGCTACGTGATTAAGTACATCGAGGGTGCACAGCTCGTGCACACGCTGAGCAATGCAATGGAAACCCTTCAGCCTATGCCAGAAGCAGAAGCTTCGTATCATGAGAAAACATCCCCATGCATCACCTGCTTTGAAACCTGCTGTGGCAGCCGGGTCTGAACAGGCTCCCTTTATTTAACACATCCACCCTGAGGGAACTCCCTGCTCACAGCAGGAAGGTGCTGGAGGTTTCGAGCCCAAATCGCAAAGAAACCAAAGTAACATCGAGGTGTGCGGGGACGGTGCCTGGAGCTCGCCACTTGCCTTTTTGACTGTCACTTTTCCCTCCTCGCGGTTTTCATGTCATCCATCGATCGTCAGCCGTGTTCTTCTCGCACCTTCTCCTGGGACACCCGCTGCACCTTTCCCGGCGGCAGTGCCTGGTGCCGCGAGCACGGGCCGCAGAGCCCAGAGCCGCAGCCAGACCCGTTCCGGCAGCTCCCGGTCCCGTGCTCCCAGCACTCGGTGAAACGCCTGAGCCGGGCCCATGCGCTGCAGGCACCACAGCAGCCGCTGCTCCGAACCGCGGGAGGACAGAGCAAGCCCCAAAGAGAAGAGCAGGGCCACGGGCTGTGCTGTCACCAGTCGCGGCCACCACCGCAGGCAAAGCAGCATCCTGAGCACAAACAGAACAAGAAGCCTAGAGAGGGACAAAAGTCCCATCTGTGATCCGGCTGCGAGCAGAGTTGTTACCGCCATGGTGAGGATGAAAATAACAATTCAAATAATGTCAAAACTCTGATTTTATGAATGAAAAGATGATGCTGTGGGGATCGTACCCCTCTGGAGGCTGCAGGGGCTGGATATGCAGGCCTGCAGAGAAAAATGTTAAATGGCTCCTGCCCCAACTCTGCAAAAACTGAACCGATGGAACCGTTACAATTCTGGTGCATGGATATTTTGGTGCAGCAGTTTACAGGCTAGAGATAGTGGAATTTATTAGTTGGATATAAACCCACAATTTTGTTCAAAGCAGAGGCAATATATATGAGTCACCTACCCAACAAACCTACTCTACAGAGAAATAATTTGTTCTTCTGGGGAACGCTCCTGGAATGCAGAATGGTTTTGCTTTTGGTAGCTCTGTGCTCGGATTAATCATGCTGCGGTGGGACTTGTGTTTATTTTGAGTAGCACCGTTCAGAAGCTCTGCTTCAGATAAATCATCTGCATTTGTAAGCCAAGATCCAAAGTGAATTGCAAATACACTGGTGGAGATGCAGAAATTCCCCATTCCTTTGAGATTTATCTGTGATTTATCCCGTCAGCTTCACACAGGGAAGCGGCACTGCCCATGACCAGGCTTCCTGAGTTCATCCTCCTGGCATCCTGCTGAACTGAGTTACTTCAGCTGCCGCAAAGACCAAAATCATTCCAAAGACAGCGACTACCAGGCACCCACACACGAAACTGCAAGGAAAGAACATAACTGATGGTGAGAGAACGTAAGTGTCCTGACACCTCCCAGAATAACTGACGTTTTCTGCTTATGAGACAGAAGGCTGGTGGTCAACAGAGAGCCACAAACCACTAATTGCAAGGCTGAACGGGTTTTCTTCTTAGCCCTGAGCACCGAAGCCTGTGTTCACATCTTTGTCTTCATGCTAGGCTTGCGGGGAGATTTAAAGGTCACTGCATCGTTGCCATTCAGCTTTTCCCTGGAGGGTGTGAAAAAAGAGCTGGAAATCACTCCACACTTAATGAGACACTGGTGTGTCTGCATGGGAAGATTCGCCCCTCATCCAGGCAGTTCTCTCCTTCAGGCGCTGGGTTATCCAGCAGCGGAAAAACAACCCACGGAGGACCTTCCTATTTACAAGCTGAGAGACATTTATTTTAGCACTGGAAGGAAGCGTTGCTAGCTGTGCTCCGGGCAGAAGGGCAGCACGTGAATACAGGAGTAAGAGCAGCAGACGGGACCAGACACACGGTGAAAGCCCTGCCCTGCAGGGCGGCCCCACCTGCCGGCACCGGGTCCCGCTCCGGGCAGAGGCGGCCCCCAGGGGACACCCAGGCGCCGAGGGGCTCCGCCGACCGCTGCTCCCGCTCGCGTCTGACCGCAGGGCGGCTCGGCCCTGGGCAGCAAGCACTGGGTAGCAAACCAAACGCTGACCAGCAGAGGAAGGCCAAGGCAAGTCTTCCTCCGCAGCTGCAGCAGATGGATGCTGCGGGGTCTGGAAGCAGTGAGCCTGGCCTGGCCTTTCACAGCGACCGGCGGCGTAAATCACGGCGTCGAGGTGAGCCACGTGTCCAGAGCAGCCCCCCAGCGTCGGCTGAAGGTTGCTGGTGAAAATGAAGAACGAAGTCATGGGTGTCCTCTCATGGGCGAGGTGGGGGAGCCACCTCCTAAAAAAACGCAAGAGGTGCAATAGCTAGCCTGCAAAACTGCCCGAGGAGGTGGAAGCCTCCTACTCACATCCAGCAAGACCCGCCCTAGGAGGGCTGACCGTCCAGGGCACTCCCCCCCAAGAAATCAGTCCCCAGGTTAGGGCTGGGGCCCACAGAAGCCTCCACGGGCTGTGAAGTGTTGCTGCATGCCGTGGGCGGAGGTGGAGACTTCGCTGCTCCCTAGGGAGAGCCCCCAGCCCCTTTGTTCCCACCCATCTCCCCCTGCGGGGACCGAGTCTGACGGAAGCTCCCAGTGCTGCTTCTGATGTCTCTTCCAGATGCTCTCCACCAACAACAAGCACTCTGCATTTTTGCTTCACTTTCTTGTATTTTCTTTGCCAAGCACAGCTCGAGGTCAAAACCTGTCAGGGGACCTAGGGAGAGGGTGAAGCCGCTGGGCAGGGCAGCCAAGAGCTCCTCTGCCCCCCAGCGATGCTGCAGCCTGTTTGCCAGCCTTGCCATGTGCCACCACCTCTGGTTACTCTGCGGGTACAAAAAGCGGACCGAAGGTGGGAGAGGAAAACACCCAGCAACGTGAAGGGCATTCCTAAGGCGGGCAAGGGCAGAGCTCACCCAGGAGCCCATCCCTTGAACGTGTCCACACTGATGGGCACCCACAGACGTGATTTTCTGCAGTCTGGTCCAGCCCCGGCGCCAGCATGGGGTGAAGCTGTGCCTGTGCCCACCGCAGGGCACGAAGGGGCCGGGGAGCGCAGCGGCAGCAGCGGCTCTGGCCAGGGCTTCGGCAGCCGCACCGGGGCCTGGGCACAGGCGGACAGCAAGGAGAAGCCGTCACCTCCGAGCAGCTCCCGCGGAGCCCGCGCTGCCCCAGCGCCCCACGACTGGAGGTCCTCAAGGTGCAACGTCTGGGGTCTGGGACCGAGAACGCCCCGTCAGTTTTATGACCGATTCCCACGGTAATCCTCCCGTTGGCCTCTTTAGAGCCAAAATACCAAGCCCTGCCCAGAATAGCAAACCACAGGCCTGGTGAATCTCTGCTCTATGTGCTCAAATTAAATGCTGTTTGTTATTCTAGCTGCAGGGTAGCGCAGGATGAGGAGTATGGCTGAAAACCAAATTTTCTGGAGCTTCCATTAGGCCCAGCCATAGCAGAGTACATTTGAAAGTAAGGTGAGCCTGTGCATTTCCCCTCCTCTGGGAGCGAACAGAAGGAAAAAGTCAATGTCTTGGCATGCAAAGAGAAAGCACCTGACTCCAGCCTTCTAATCGCCATCAAATGTGTTTTCTGGAGATTTATTTCCATGCTGGATTCACATGACTGACTGTATCCAGCTAGGAGCCATTCTCTTAGATGCTTCCACAAAACAAAGAATTAAGAAGTGTGCTCACATTTGGGATGTACCCCCCACAAAATGTATCTGCAGAGACATGCACCCAGACTGCAAAATATTCCAAATGCTTCCTAACCCTGCACCCCCAGCACTACACTGACACCACATCAGACAGATGCATGCAAAAATTACTGAAACCATGATAATAATTTAGGTGGTCAGCCCCTGGAGACTGCCATAGCCTTGCTCACCTCTGCCGGTACCTGCAGCCGAGTTCAAGCCTGCTCACGGGGTCTCTGCTGTTCTTCGTCCTCTCATGCTCCTCGCAGCCATCTTGCTCCTCTTTTCACCCTTTTCAGTTTCTTTTCATTGCACACTTCTCCCATGTAGTTGGGTTTTCATCTGCTCCATTTTGCTTCCTTTCATTCGTTTCACTCCTACATTTGCTGTCATCTCGTTTGTCGCGTAAGACACTTGCCCTTACTCTTGAAAGAAAGCAGTTGTTTACATCACGCTCCCCATTGCTGCCTTTAATTTTCTCAGTTCCTTGTACTTTCGGAGAGGACAAGAAGAGGTCCTGACCTGCTGTGGCTATCTCTGTGGTTCCCACGACCCTTCCTGCAGCCGTGAACCCGGCCATGCATGCCAAATCCCAGCCCGGGTAGCTGCCTGCTGCCAGACCGGACTGTGCGCGTCGTGTCCACCACAGTGTGTCCGTGCAGCGTCACTGCCTGCCACCGGCACCGCCAGGCTGGGGATGGGCTGGGGACACGCAGCGCCCAAGGTGCCAGCGGTGCCCAGCACTCGCATGGGACGGGACATGGCCGGAGCTCAGCGGGGGCATTTCAGACCACCTCCCGATAACGATGGCAACGATCACTGCTGACATCCACGCTTCCTGTGCTCGTCACAACAGCCGCCATTCCAGTCTGGGAATTTATGCGAAAACGTTCCAGATTTCTCAGGAGGAGCCAAGCACCATCCTTCTCATCACCCTTCCACAACGGATGGCTGCTCTGCATTTTTGTTCCTCTCTTGGGCCTTATCCTACAAGTAGGATCATCAACTTCACCCTTAAAAACCAGCTAGCAAGCTGTATTGGCAAAGCTGCGGGAAAGAAGCTGTATGGTGAAAGAGAAAACACTGAATCCAATGCAAGATGTGGATGTTAAAAATATATATATATATCCAAATTTTGAAGATGATGCAATTTGGGACGTTCAGACAACTTCACAAGGTCTAGTCTTCCAAATAACTTTGGTCTCTCTCTTTTGGAAATCAGGTTTCTGGGCACTTTCAGCCTAGTTTGTGGGTGTGTTTATTCATTCACCAAGTCATATTCTTGAGTTAATAAGATGGGGTTTAGTAACTTCTGAAACAAAAGAATGTTCCACAGCACCAGCACACATTTAGCAATGAGGGAGAAACAATGGCATTGGCAAAACATCTCCCTTCCAAACACACAGCTATCAAGGTGAGTTTATTGTAGGTAAGGGAGCAATGCTTCAGACCATAGCATGCAAAATAATCTTAATTAAATGTACTTTCTACCTTCATACACCAAGCGCTCAGATCACACACACAAGTTGAGGAAAAGACAGTTCCCACATTCCAAGTTTTTCAACCAGAAATCCTTTCCTCAGGTAATTATTTTACGACCATAAGGATTAAAAGCAAGGAATCTTGATTTTTAGGAATTTTGGTTAACTTAAATATTAACCTAAATATACTGTAATAGTCTCCTTTTTGAAAAGGATAATATTTCTTATCAATTATTATTTCATAGACCCAAAGATCACCCCAAAAGTATGGCAGATCTATGAATATGTTCAGAAATATTTTTTCTAATTTCACTGTCATGCTAAAGCTTCACGTAAGTCTGTGAAAGCTATTCATTGCTTAAGTTTCTATAAATTAGATTTTTCTAAAAAATACGTTGAAAAAAGTCTTCTCGGGCATATCCTCTGTTTATCATCACAAAAAAAGAAAATACAGGATATGGAGGAGAGGGATCAGACTGCAGGGGGAGGGACGGGCTTCTCACATTCGCCTGCGCGGATGCCTTAGATTATCCCAGGCTATAGAGGGCTGGGGTTTGGTAACAGGAACCACGACTTCCCAGAAGGACTGTTCACGCCTCGCTGCTCCAACCCGCTTCTCCCCAAGACGTGCGTTTCCTGCTCTCTTCCCCGGAGAGCAGCGAGGACTGGGCCGCCCGGCCGGCCAAGGAGGCGGTGAGGACGGGACCGGCCCAGCCGAGCCTCCGGGGGTCTCCAGGCACAGTACTTGCTGCTCTGCTGCAAAATGCTGAACGAAATGAAGATGGTTTTGATTTAGTTCCATGGCAAGGTCAGAGTCATTCCTTGAAAGCTCCAGTTTCCTACAGAAAAACAACTGAGGCACTGTGAGAAAGAAAAGGCTCCTCGTTTCCGCCGTGCTTCCTGCTGGGCAGCCGGGTCTGTGCGAGCCCACCGGGAGCAGCAGGAGGCTTCGCCCGCGGCCGGCCTGGCAGCTCCCAGCAGCGGTGCCCCGGGGACGGCGGCTCCGGGACACGCTGGGAAGCCGAAGTGTGGCAAGCAGCACCGCGATGCCATTAAACCGCTTGGTGGTGATTTTATGAGCTCTTGGCTCGCTTCTACCACCACGCATTAATGAGTCACGGCCACGCTGCTGCTCCTCCGCCGAAAATAAAGCTTGTTGTTTTGTAAACGTAGCTGGTTTACGAGCACTTTTGCTAATAAATTATTTCCTCTGTGGCAGCCGTCCCCACAAACACCCAGGACCCAAGCCCTGCTCGAGCCAGCATCAGCTTGGCTTTGGGTTTCCTCCAGAGTCAAACCGGGGCCAGGCCCGCAGCTGCTCGCACGAAGGCAGAGCCGTGGCTGTGCTCATGGGTCCCTGCAATGCCGCGCGGGTCACCGGAGCTTGTCGCGCCCAGAGCCGATGCCACGCCTGGGCACTGACTGACGGGGAGTCTTCAGGAACCCTTCTGGGGAGCAGGACGGCATTTTCATGAGAAAAACTATTATGTCTCAGCAGTGAATGAATCCACGCAATGTATTTAGCTTTGCAGCTATTTATAATTACTTGCGAGTCATTTCCTTCCCCGTCATTAAGAGTTTCACTGAAATAAATACCCTTCTTTCAGCTGTTGTTATGAAAGGCACCAAAAAAAACAGTCAATCATTTTTCCAGCAGCACTAAAGAAATAAGTCACCCAGAAATAATCCAAAATCCATGCTGGGTACAGTGATGCTACTGCTCAAATACTAGTGATAACAGCAGAGTTTTGTAAGAAGCAGGTCTAAGAACCTCAGCTCTCCACGAGCAGCCCATCATTTCACCAGTGCAACACATCAGTGACATTTCTGCTGGCATACTCGGGTTTCGGATCTTGCTGCTTTTACTTACACCTCTTCATTGTGGCCTCAGGTGTTTACAGGGCTCGGGTTGATTTCTGCATTCAGTTTCTCATTCTGCCATCCCCTCTTCACGCTGAGGTTTGTTCTTTCCTCGTGGAAGATGGAGATCTCCCCACAGAGATCCTCAATAACAGTTCATTCATGACAGTTGGCCCAGCTGTGCTCTCAAAATTAGGTGTCTGTGGGATTTTAGTGGCTTGCTGCTATGGAAGTTCATTGCACCCCATGGAAACAAGCCCACCAGCTCTGCGACTGTGAGCCATGACATAATACAGGTATTCACATGGTCACCATGCTGCCCACTCTCCTTGCTTTTATTTTTAACAGCTATTCTGTTATTGTTTAACGGATGGCAGCCAGACGAGAAGCCACCGTGGACTGTGTAGGTGCCAACATACCACACTGGAGCCTTCAAAAGGTGGTGACGAAGGTGATGAACCCCAGATTTTCAGCCCTCTCTTCAGGCCAGCTGCAGGCCCAGCAAGCTGCCAGGGCCCGGGCTGGGCTCACCTCCCACAGTCACGCCCGGACCATTAATGTCCCGGTGCCAGCGCAGTCCCGCTGGGCAAGGCCACCCCACGGCACGAGCGGCTGGGCTGCGACATGTCCCAGGGGTGGGACCGCGGGTTCACGGACATCTTCTCTGGACCCAGCTCCAGCGGCTCGCCCAGGAGTTGCCTGCGCAGGGACCTTTGCCTGAGGAACATGCCCATTGAGTTATCACCACCATGAGCAGAGGTGGCAGGACGCGTATCGAGGCCTTTCGTGACAGGCTTCTGCAACGAGCCACGGCACATGGCCCAGCAGGTGACGACGCTCGTGCCAGACAAGATGGCCGCAGGACAGAGGCACCCGCGGCGCGCCTAGTGCCCTGGAATGCGCGGCAAGCCCAGACCAGGCTTGTCCCTGGGGAGGAGACCCCTCGGGTCCCCACCCACTGCAGCACGGGACGGGCACCACCACCAATGCTGTCCTCTCCCCGGGGCCGTCCCTCACCGCGCACCTGATGCACCCCGCTGTGCCCGCGGATGCCACACTTGCTCCTGGCAGCCAGGGACGTGGCGGCCACCAAGTGCTGCCCTGGTTCAGCAGCGGGTCTGGACACCCCCAGCCTGTGCCGAAAAGCCATCACCGACCCCTTGCCCCCGCACCAGGGGCCCAGTGTTGGCAAAGCACTGGGTGGGGAGGAGCTGGGGCTGCAGCCGTGGCCCTTGGCCTCCACCACACCCAGGGGTCCCCCACCTCCAGTGGCCCCAAAAAGCCTCCAGGAGGAGCTTGGCAGCTCTGGCCCACAGTTCCTGCAGGGAATTATGCTGTTCCCACCCTATTTCAGAGCCCTGTTCACATAGCTGTGGTCCCTGCTCTGCAACCTCCTGGGCGCAAGTCAGCATAGAGCAGTGAAAGTTACCTGAGCGTGGTAGGACTAAATCTGCCATCTGGAGATGCTGGGCTCAGAATTGAAGGAACCTGCTGGAAAACAAACGAACAGACAAAAAAAAAACAGAAAATGCCTGTGCACAGGAGCCTGTTGGCCTGCGATCCATCCCTCTGCAATGAAGATCAGCTAGGAAAGTGTCCATGTGCCCAAGCACACGGCAAATGAAAACCAGAATCTTGACGCTTCAGGCTGCATTCACGTGCAGGGAACAGACTGAGATGTGAAAACAAGATTATGCCCAGCTGGATGGGAAAAAAAATAAGCTGTGCAACTTTATAGCACTGATGTTTGCTGTACTGAGGAGAAAATAAACGCAGGCGCAACCCCAGGCACAGGTGCTGGATTCCTATTGCCGCCAGTCCGCAGCTTACACTAGGGCATCTTGGTTTTTTTAACAGAGAAGATCACAAACCCCACCCACTTGTTACAGGTTGGTGAAGCGATTCACATGATGCTACCCTGAGGGCCGGAGACGGAGCCAGAACACGAACCAGAGGCTTTCCCCCCACTCCATGTTGCCCGTCACTGCCCCGGGGCCAAGCACCCGCAGCGCCCAGCTCTCACAGGGGCTCGGCCGGGAGCGGGCTCCCAGCAGCCGCTGTGCCGAGCTGCTCCCGCGCGTCCCCGGAGAGGCACCTAGAGCCTTGGCAGCCGTGAGGGGCTGCACCGATTTGTGGCAGAAACAACCACTGGTTTCAACTCTGGTCGATGTCCAGCTACTGCAAATTGGACTTTTTTTTTTTTTCCTGTAATTTTCAGTAATTTGTGCTGTAAATGGCCCTGTCTGTGACAGTGAAACTTCGATGCAGCTATTCTATGACTCGGAGGTCATCAGGCATTTAAAAGCAGCAATTATCACCATTAGTCACAGGGCCCCACCAGGCCTCTAAAATACAGACCCTTGGAAGTGCTAGGATGTGTTTTTTCACGTGCTTTGCCTCCTGCAGAGCAGCTGCTATTTCACAGTCGCAGTGAAAGCACTCCTAGCCCTGCCTGCTCGTCTGGTCCCGATGCACACCCGCAGCAGAGGAGATGGAAAATCCTGCAAGTGGTTTCCTTCAGCACCTACATTGCAGGCGCCACTGAAGCACCTTCAGCTGTAATCAGGGTCTTGCACTCTCATTTCTAGAGAGCAGAGGAGCCGTAAGGGTGGATACCATTAATGGAGAGCAAACAAAGACTTCCAGAAGATAAACAGTAAAGTTGTTATCGATAGTATTTCCAGACAGAAGTGCCTCTCTCTGAGCTCAGATCTCAGTATCACAGTGAATTGGTTTCAAGGACCTGTCTAAGGACTGGTTGTCAGAGCAGAAGCTAATAAAACATTTAAAAATCTAGTGAACCAACATGAACAATAAATAATTGCTAATTACTTATGAGGTAATAGTGGAAGTTCTGTGAGAAAAAGCATGGTTAAGCCTCCCTAAAGAAAATACTCATTGTGAATTATTTGCTCAGCTGTAATCAGGAGGTACAAGTATTTAATAAAGCAATTATTTGAGAAAGATTTTAAAAGGCTTTTGTAAAGATTTACCACTCAGCTAGGGATGCCAGCAGCTGCGGAGGGGGTGGCCGCACAGTTCTGCCGCTGTGTGGGGAAATGTTATTTTTAATGAAGTTACTTTATTACTGCGGTGCTCTCCATCACATTATAAAGAAGGGCTTCCTACGCAGCTCACACCACCGACTGAACCCCCCAGGAAAACAACGGAGAGAACAGGATTTAAAGCAAAGCGTAAGGAAAGTGACACTTATAAATCAGCAAAAGACTATTCCACTGATTTAAACCTTTGCTAACCAACAAATTACTAATGGCCAACTGCTTATGGCCTCATGATAAAGCCTGAAAGCATTATTTGGAAACATTACTTTAAAATGAGAAGCAAAATTGGAGTGTTCAATCGTCGGTACTGTTGAGGTCTGACTTAACAGCCTTAAAATACTGTTCAGTGCCTGGTCACAGGTGTGCTTTCTCTAACCAGATAGCTTTAGTAAATTCTGATAAAATTTCTTCTTCTTTTTTTTTTTTTTGGTAATGAGAGCCTGATCACACAGGGTCACATAAGAGCTCACAGCGTTTTTCAGGCAAGCACAGGACATCAGCCTGCTGGTCATGGACAGCTTAGCTGCCTGTTTCCTACCTGAAAGGTCTCCCATTTCCCAGTTTCCCTCTGACCACACGAGAGGACCCTGGCTGATACGTGCTCTCAAGCAACAAGATCTGCAAACTTGCTGAGGGTGCACTCAAGCCCATCATCTATGTCATTGATGAAGATATTGAAAAGCACCGGTCCCAACACAGACCCCTGAGGGACACCGCTCGTCATCAGCCTCCACCTGGACATAGAACCATTGACCACTACGCTCTGGGTGCGTCCATCAAGCCAATTCCTTATCCACCGAATGGTCCACCCTTCAAATCCGTACCTTTCCAATTTAGAGATCAGGATGTCATGTGGGACCGTGTCAAAAGACCAGACCAAGATAAGTACCTGCTGGGGAACTATCTGCAACAAGCTGGCATTTTGGATAATCACAAAACACCTTCCTCTGCGGCACAAGTGAAGTTTGCAGCAACGGACAAGGAATCTCCTATGCTTGGCCGCAGAGCGTGCCACATGGCTCTGCTGGGATTGTGTCAGGATGTGCAAAGTCACTCCAGCCGGACAGACAGACATCCCGCGGCTCCTTCTGTCCTGCCAGCCACAGACCTTTCCTGTGCTTCCAACATGAAGCATCTCAGGGTCCATTAACTGGGGCCAATGTTCCAGTTGGACACGTTTAAGCAGGCACAACTGCTGCTTCTGCCAGCACGGGAATGCCTTGCCCTGGTCTGCGCTCAGACCTGTCTGCTCCTGGGGCGTTAACCACCGGAGTAAGCAGTACAAAAACAAACCGATTTTTCCTGTAAGCAAGCCAGGGAAGCAATATCAGTATCTAAATACCAGTATTTCCATTAGTCACAGGGGCTGCGCTTCTGCACGATATCAGCCTTTTGTGCCAAGGCAGCCGGCTCTGGCAGGGAAGCCGAGGGATGAGCACCGAGGCTACGGCAGCCCCACGGAGCCAGCATCGCTCCTTTCCCGGCTCTCACCCCCGGGAGGTGTACCTCACACGCTGGCACTGGCTGACCTTAAAAAATCACCAGACAGCATGAGAACGTAAAGGCTAAAGGACCATTTCCTAAATATTGCAATAATCTAGTAAAAATAAAATAGTGTGACTTTCTAGAGCACTTTCCAATGTCATTATTCCTCTCCGTAGATTCCCCTATTAAGGATGAAAACTCCTTTTTAAACTAATGAATTACCATCTTTTGTTGCACTTCCCTCGTTCCAAAGATCTGCAAAATAAGAAATATCTATTTAACTTGGAAAAAGGAATAACAGCTCCTGTAGTACATGAATCATAGTGGTGCCTGCTCTCAGCTGAATAAAGCAAGAGAATTCTTTGCTGGTTAGCTCAAATCATAGCATCTGCTGCTGTTTCAGAAACAAGTCAAGAGCAAAACTAATGCCTTTGCATAATGATGCTCTCAACAAAAAAAAAAAAATTGAGCTAAAGAAATAAAACCACCAGGGTAAATTACTCCCAGTTGTAGATACACTGAATTACACCAGCAGTTTATTTCAGCATACTTTGACGCACCAGACATATTGGAAACTGTTTGGATGCTTTCCGCACAAATCTGTGGGAAAGTTGGCTTTTTTTCCTTTCTTTCTCCAAAAAAGAACAGGAATAGCACATCCTGTCATTACACTTGGGTCACGCCAAATCTGTCTGGCACGGGCGTGTCTCGGCAGACAAGGAGAAACGGCATCGGAGCTGCTCATCGTGCAGTACAACCCCTCAAAGCACGGCCACCACCACATGAAGCGCTTCCTTAGCGGAGGGTGGCAGGGGGAGCGCGCCGGGCTCGAGCCCCTTCGGCGGTGCCCCGACCCCTGCTCGGCACCGCCATCTCCCTGCCCTGGCAGCCAGAGGAGCCGCAGCACCCGGCGCCCACCCGGCACCGCCGCCAGCAGCGCACGGGCCCTGGCTCCCTCCGGGCCCCTCTGCACAACCGCTGCCCGCTGGCCCCCAGCTCCGCCCAACCTCCAGTCCTGCAGCACAGTCCTGCAGCGTGCGTCCTCAAACAGCAGTGCACAGGTGTTCCTCGAGTGCAGAGGTACTTTCCAAATGTTCTGAAATACTCTGTCCCTATAGGCTCTCCAAGCCACCATCACATAAAGCTTATCACCTCTGCTCAAAGACACTGGCAGCGTTAAACCAACTTTATGGCTGCAGGAACTGCGGCAGGGAGAAGTTCAGTGCCCTGCCCAACCCAGCACCTACCCTTAGGAAAAGGCCTCGGGGCAGCTAGCAGAATGCATTTGCTTTTCACCAAAAGCTGACACCTACCTAACACCCGACTGCTCGAGAACGTAAATATTTTCGCACTAAAATCCTGTAGGAGTACGCTGTGGGCACAGTGCTGACGAACCCAATGTGCGGGCTGCACCCGGCCGAGCAGACCCGGGACCGAGCAGCATTTCTTACACGAGTGCTGTAAGGCGGGACAGAAGCAGCCCGCGGTGCAGCTGAACAGGCAGAGTCGGCCCTGGAGGCAGGAGGTGCCGTACCGTGCGCGCAGCGCAGCTCTCGTGGGACGCTGTTGCATAAGGCTGACGTTTCAGATGGGGCTTGCTACAGCGAAATTGGCAGAACACATCCAGAGAAGATCTGTGTACAGCAGATCAACAACAGAGCTAGAGAGAACAAAACAATTACGTGTCCCAGTCCTGTGATACCCTTTCCTTCCTTTGGCTTTTAATGCAGAATAGTAATTAAGGCTTGGGGCAGTGGCTATTAAACCTTCATCCTTCAGACAAATGACAAGGCAGAGTGGATGCAGAAAGGAGGCTGCGCTCAAGATTTGGTGAAAGTGGCAACGCTACTAGTTTGTTTTTAGATGCACAATCTGACGATTTGCGTTTTGTAAGTGGTCTCCAGCTGCCTGCAGAAAGTATCAAAGCAATGATTTAAAACACATTTGCAAATGGCTCATTTGCTGACAGAGGGTCCCCTTCAGAAGCCTGTCGGGGGGCTCCTCCCTCCTCCAGCAGAACACCAGTGCTCACAGGAAGGAAGCAACAGCTGAGCGTGCGCTCGGCAGGAACTTTTGAAGCTACTGAGTCTCTTCCCCCGCTATTTCTGCACTGGACCCTTCTAACACTAAATGTTAAGGCACCTCGACTCCTCCCAGTAGGCTTCTGAAGCCTGTTTCCACCTCTGAGTTTAAATAGATCCTTAGGCAAGCACGCACCGTCTCATGCATTTCCTTCTGGCTCACGCAGCCCTCTTCCCCCGGTGCCAAACGCTGCAGCAGCCGGTGAACGCAGACCTCCGCTCGCGCGGGTGCTGGCAGCCAAGCTGCCTGATGGTCCTCCATGCAGTCTTCCCGCCCGAGCCATGCAAGCACACCAGCACGCCGAATTTCCTGCTGCAGGAGGACTTTCCTGCAATGAGGATTAAGCAAAAAGGCTTCCAGCCACTCCGGATTACAATGAACTGTCCAGAGCCATCACAGAAGTTACTCTACTGCAAACTGAACTCTGAATTGCCATTCTCTTTCTTAGTGACACAAGGCAAAGTATTCATTTTGAATTTCAAAATTGCTTGTTAAATTGCTAGTTTAAGCAAGTGTATTTTGTTTATTGAGGATATATATTTGACCTTATATCATCAAAAGAGAGTAAGTATTGAATCTCATGATATTTTATTAATTTGCATCTCAAAGTAAAAATTCTCTTCTGATGCACGCAGAAATGAAGGCTTCATCAGTAAGGCACCAGACACTGTCATAAACCCAGCTTGTCACAGCCGTCTTCCGTGTGTGTGTGAACACAAAACTCCAGTTCAATCCAACAACCCAGGCAAAAGCCTAAAATTCTGCATCTGGTTTAGCGAAGAACTGTACAAATGATTTATAATTATGGAGTAAACAAGAGCTTTACACAGATGTTCATCTGAAGCCAGCGTGCACGCAAACACAGTTGGCAGCAAATGGAAATCATAAGGTAAAATTAGGAAACCAATTGTCGGTTAGGAACTCATTTAATTTCACATTCCAACTTGAAAGGGAAGGCTCCTCGGGGCCTTTTCAGGTATGCGTGCTCATATATGCATATAAATAGCATTACTGATGCAGAAATGATAGCTTTATTTATTTATTTTTATAGTGTATCAAGCGCTCCGTGCTGTAGGCAGAGACCTTTGTAGTTATCCAACAGCAAACTTGACTGAACTATCACTTTCTTCCTACAGCCCGAAAATTTAATTTCCCTACTTAAAACCTTCCTGGCGATGCTTTGCCTTGCAGCTTAGCTTTCTCCATATATTTACCATCACAAAATATTGTGCAAAGAAGTTTTCTTGTTAGCAACTTTGCCGCCAGTACACTATTAATTGCTGGAAGTTTCTACTCTCAAAATTACCAGTGATCAAACCGTGGCACAATGAAGCATGCAGGGATTTTCCAGGATGACTCAGGCCTGCCTCCTGCACCTGGAGACCCCCTGAGAAGAGATCTCGGGCTCCTCTGAAACGCGTGCAGAGGGCAGCTGCTGCCCCAGCCCGAGGAGCTGCGGAGCTGCGGCTGAGCCTCCGGCTGCGGACGGCACCACGGGACCTCGCCACGGGGACCCCGCTCGCCCCAGCCCTCGCGCACCGCGCTCGTCGCCGTGAGCTGGAGATGCACCAGTGCTTCTGGAAGGGAGCAGCAGCTGCGTGCGAGAAGGACTTCGAGCTGCAGCACTGATCCAAGATGGAATTTTCTGTTTGAACAGACCAGACAAATTGTCAAGAAGAAATATCAGTTCTGAGCATTAGGAGTCATCAGTTGAGACCTCGCGTGGTTCACATGAGTCAGAGGCATTTGTGATGGACAGGCGAGGAAGCTCCCCAGAGCTGCTATTCAGAACGTGATGAACTCATCAGCAAATCATCTTGCTATGCCCCAAGTCGGGCTGAGCTTTGGAAACTATGTTATCTTGCAAAATTATGCTTTACATAAAGTACGTCTGATGGGGGGGGTTAAAGGTAAATGAAGAGTAAACATTTCAAACCAAGTGGAAGCTGAGATGAGAAGGTATCTAAATATCCACCTAAATGTATCATTGCAATGATTTAATAAATTTAACCAGGTGCCCAGGAGTTGGAACTGTTCAGCAGCAGCAGCAGCCCTGTTTCCAGTGCTAGCCCAGGACGCTGACCCAGCTCAGCCTCTTTGAAGGACCAGACAGAACAATAACACGGGGGGAAAACAAATTCCTTTGGTGATGAGCAGATCATAACCCTCTCACTTGAACCTTCTCCCTAAAAAGAAGGCACAGTTTTCAGCTCACCTATGTCATTCTTGCATAAGTTTGCACTTTCGTTAGAGAAATAACAAGATTAGTAGAAAATCTGGTACCCATGCAATGAACTGTGGCACAGCACTGTACTGAGGCAGCATTTGCCCTCTCAGATTCACTAAGCAATTGCTAATGTATCAAAAACATCCAAATATTTCTCCCTGTGCATTTAAGCGCAAGCTCACAAATGCTTTCTGAACAAGAAGCTCATTCAGCAGCTGCGGGTATGCAGCTGAGACGTTGCTCAGCATCACAGTTGTGATGCCAGAGACTGGAAATGATGCTCAGAGAAGCCACTGACACCTGGGCATTTCCACGGAGCCTGAGCAGACTCAGCCTTCCCAGGAGACAGGGAGCAGGCCTACCCCAGCGCCGGCCACAGCCCGCAGAGACGTGGCCACAGCACCGGCAGAGCCCCGCACGTCGCAGGATGCGCCTGCAGCCAGGGAGCGGCACGCGGCTGGCCACGGCACTGAGCGGGCATTTCAGGGTGCGTGTGCCTCTAGCGCCGGTATCGGGGCTGGCCCTTAAGCTCCAAATCCTTCAGGTAGTTATTTTGAGAAATATTTCAGGTAAAGGGCTTTTTTTCTGTTTTTTTTTTTTTTTCTTCCTTCCTTCTTCTTCAAATGCATCTTTTGAGCTTGTTTAGAAGGAGGCTGGATTGCAAGGTTTCTTTTTGCTGAGTTGTATTGTAGCAATAAAAAAAAATGTAGAAAATCTAAGCATTTTCTAACAGATGCACAAAACGATCACCTGTCAGAAATTAAGATGTGGCAGAATTTGGTTCTGCATCATTCCCAACACACGGTGCAAACACAGGCTGCAATTTACTAACCCCCAAGACCAAAATTAATAATGGCTTTTTTCAGCCAGAACAGTAAATACACCAACAAGTGAGTATTTGGGAGCTCACTAAAGGCACACAACGCATTAGTGTCTCACTACTCACTGCAATCTTGAACGCATGAGCGTGGCTGAACAGCACTGCTGCCTGCAGCCAGCTGATCCAAAACCTACCAAAAATCATAGCAGCCCTCCTTCCAAAGGAAATATTTGCAGCACATTTCATCTCATTAACAGTGTTAGCAAAGTGGCATTTCCTCTGCATTGCAACCCAGATCTTCATTACCTGAAGATGCTTTACGAACTGGAAAGGGAGACCAAGATGTGTCAAAGCAGAAGGGTTTCATCTCGTCTGATGATCGGCAGGTGATCGGCAATTGCCTGGTACGCAACTGCAGATGCAGTTTTCAGATCTGGCATTCAGCATCACACAGCACACAGCAGACACCAGTGAAACGGCCACACTGATGATGCAAGTGTCAGCTTTAAATGCCACAATCGATATAAAAGAAATAAACATCTGAGGCTTATATTTGCAGAGAGTGAAGTAGATGCACATAAGAAATAAACATTTTGGTTTTTATTGCAACTTAAAACAGCTCTTTGGGGAAAGCCCTCTGTAAATTCAAGTTACCAGGTCACTTTGTGGTTCACTGCAAATGACAACACAAGGGTTTAAATTCAAAACATTTGCAAGGAATTAAAAAATTATTATGAAGGTTAATGCTGCCCGGGCTCGCAGGACGAGGATCCTTAGAAACACACCAAAAGAGGATCAAACTCTGGCTTTCTGCTTAGAGAAAATTTGGTTGAATGAACTGAAGGAGCACAGAAATTTCCAAAGCTTGAGACTTCTTGTACATTCAGGAGTATAGACTGGAGGGCAACACCTTTTCTCGCGTTCTTCAGACACGGGGACACACCATGCAGCCACCACGAGCACCAGGATTACAGCACCGCAGACCTCTGCCACTGGCGTGGGGACGGGGTCATCGCCTTCCTCCCGCAGGCAGGCGCTGGGACGTCGACACCCCGCACCCCAGGCCTGGGGGCACGAGAATGAAGCAATGCTCGTGCTGCCTTATCGCCAAGCGGTTGTCTTGTACTGAGGCATCAAACACACTGCGGCAAGGGACGGCTCTCCCGCTCCCTGGATTACCACCTTGCAGACAGGACGGCCGCAGCCGGCTGAGACCCGAACGCCGCGCTGCCCCATCGCAGAAGTGGAAGGGAATGAGACCCTGCGCAGCGCCCCACGCCCCAGCGGCGCCTCGTGTCCCACAGCGGCCACCACACGCCCCAGCGGCCTTCGGCTCCGCTGCCTCCCCGGCCTCGAGCAAGCTGTTACTTACCGCCACGTAACGTCTTCCTTTCCGCCCGGCCCTGAGTCGAGCACCGAACAGATTATTCCTCTCCTGAGAGCTGTTACCGAGCCTGCCCGGCCTCCTCTTCCTCACAGCAAACAGCCCCAGATCACTCAACCCTTCCCCCAAGCACACGCTTCGCCGCTCCTCGCCCATCCTCACGCCGCCTGCGCTCTCCCTCTGGCAGCCCTCGAGCGAGGAGCGCCGTGCGGGACCGGACACGGTGCTCCAGCTGGCACCGCGCCCATACGGAGCAGTTCGTGCGTCCCTTTATAGGTTCTAACGCAACCTGGTATGGCACTTGCCTTTTTTTTTTTCTCCTTTCAAATTTCCTTTGATTGGTTGGTTGGTTGGACACAGTTCGCTCCTGACATACCCACACAGCTTCTCATCTCGTTCTGTTCTGGATGCTTGCAAACAGTTCGGCCATCTCCTGCCAGACCCCAGGCACCCAGCAGAAAGTTCACCAGCCTCACAATACTCCCTATCGGGGATGAAAAGGCAAGTACAAGTACTTACATGGTTTATTCACCTTCTGTATCGATTTTTCTAAGTACTTTCCAGCCCATACTTACTTAATGAATTAGACTATTTATCCTTACTGGATACGGAAATACATTTTCATCTCACATCAGTATTTACTGCCATTAACTTCAAATTGAACTCTGCAAGTGGCACCTGGTTTCAAAGCTAAACAAAAAGTGTCTGCTATTGATACAATTACACAGGTATTAAAAAGGAAAGCTGCAGTTAGCTAAGTACTGCAGAATCTTAATTTTCCCTGCTGATTCAGCAGAGTTAAAGACCTCGTGCGGTGCACAGCAGCGAGACTACAGTTTTCAAGCTGACCTCAGCAAGATGGTCATCACATAATGAATAAGCCGCATTAAGGGCTCTTAGCCTTACAGCCCACACTGTTTGAATTTGTGATTGCATTTTAAAACCAAGATAGAGATTGTGTAATTTCAAACACCTGCTACTGCACCAGTGTTAACAGGTGAAAGGTATTTTTGACTCATCCTGAACTACAATGCACTTACATCACATCAGGCTCAGAGCTTCACATAAGCACAACTCCTGTAAACTGAGCAAAGCGTAGGCCATTGGAAAGGCCAAAAAGCATACCTCTTCAAATCTTATTAGAGGTATATTCACATCCCTCCCTACAGCCAGATCTCATGTTTATGTTCTAATATTACTGACAGAGTTTATTGGGGCCATTTTGTGTATGACAGTGAATATCATTACAGTATCAAAGAAAACAAGTTACTGCTAACTCAAAGCATAACAATAAAAACCTCCAAGGGATGCCCAACAGCTGATGGAACTGATCTGCCTGTGGTGAATTTCAGACACTAACCATTACATACACAAACGTTTTTATTCTTCTCTGGCTAACTGCACAAAATGTGTATCTGGCTGGTATTAATTACTATGATTAGAAGGCAGACCTAAAAGCATAAGCCAATACTTACTCTTTTTCAAAAGGTACAGTTTTAGTAAACAAACAAACAAAAAATCAGCTTCATATTTTTCCCTCTGCATCTACTTACTTCACTGGAATTGCCACAGTTTATATTTACCACAGATTTAGCCTCCTCCAACCAAAAATACTGCTTGCTTCCATGGCTTGTGGAGGAATGTTTTTGAAAGCAAAATGTGTAGTCCCAATTACAGATATAATCTAAAGTCAAAACACACAACCCTCAATCTTACATAGATTTTGTGCTTTCTTTACAAAGTTCATGGTGAAAGGCTACGACCAAAGCTTTAGAGTTCAGCAACAATATCTTTAAAACTATAGCTTGTAAGCAAAATACATACCATGCAAAGTAATCAAAAACCTACTCTTGCTGTTCAGGTTTACTTTCATTTGTATTGCTTTATTTCATTACAAAGCTCTATCATCTTCTAAGAAAGATAAGACCTTTTAAGGCTAATATTTATTTTAAAGCTAGAATACTTGATGTCCAATCACCTGGCAATTTCTTTCAAATATAATGACATTAAACTGAAATAATGACACTTACTAATGAACAAGTTTACAAGGATACATTCAAAAACAGTGTATTTCTGTACAACAGAAATGGTTTGAGTTAACAATTTATTCCACTTGCAAAAATCAAATTATACCGAATCAAAAAAAATCTATTACTCCTCGGACGTGCTCTCTTATTTTACGAGGGCAAGGATTGTCATACAGTCACATACAACCAGCCTCGAAGCATCCCACTCCGGGGCAGAGCTGGGGACTGTCCTCCCACACCTCCCTCCTGGCCAAGCTGGAAAACAGCAGCACAAGCACCAGCTGACCCCGAGCAAAGCGCTGTCCCGCGCTTACTTGCAGCAAGGCAGAGCAAGCTGCTGCTTGATGCCAGCAGGAACAGGGCCAAGCACAGAACCACTCCTCTGGCTGCAGCACGGTGCGCAGGAGGAGAGCTCACTGAGCATCTCGAGCAGGAGTCCATCATGTTATCCCAGGGTTAAAGTTAAATGGCACGCAGTGCTGCTAAAAAAAAGCGCACTCATCTGGTTATTTTAAGGCAGTTTGAATGAAGCTATGCAAAAATTCAGCGCTTTATTAAGTACCCAGATACACTGGAAACAGGAAAAACCTAAGAATTATTTCTCAGTCTTAATCCTTCTGCACTGTTCTAAGCTCCACAGCCCTGCAACACTAGCTCTTCTTCCGCTTACTCTTGGGCAGCAGTTGATCTTTTCCTGGCCATCTGGAGTGACACGACTTCCTTTTGTTAACTCGCAGATCCAGAAGACGGCTGCTGAAAAAAAAAAAAAAAAANGCCAGAAAAAAAAAAAAAAAAAAAAAAGGAAAACATGGTTTTGAAGATGCTCTAAACCTGGCAGATAGTGAAGGCTGTATTAAAGCACTGCAAGCAGCACGTAGGCACGCACACACAACACGGGTGTGTTACTGGGGGTCACGAACAGAGGTACTACTTGATCTGCTTGTTCGAAGACGACAGCACCCAGGAACTCGCCTGTCCCCACCCAAGCACACTCCTGGCGCTGGCTCGCTCTGTCTCCACGGGCACTGGGGCAGCCGACGCAGCACCTCGGGGCAGCCCCGGTGCTGCGCAGGCCCCGGCCGCAGGCAGGACAGAGCGTGCAGAGAGCGCTCCTCACCTCTCCTCCGACACCAGGTGCGGGACGGAGTAGGAAGGAGTGGCAGCAGCCTTGCAAGTTCTTTATCCATAAAAGAGAAGAGCCTCTGGCGAAGCCACAATTCCGTTATATCAGAAAAGGTCTACCTGAAACAGAGTGACCCACAGCAGCACAGCCACTGAGGGAAAGGACAAGTGGGTTTGGTGACGGCTACCCAACAAGGAAAGTGTGTGGGACTCCCATCTTCAAAGAGGCTCTATTCGCCAGAGGTTCTTCTCATTATGGACAAAGAATTTTCCACTGGAAACTCAAAGAAGTGTTTTCTTTTTAGTCATAGACTTAATTTAAATAATAATAATAAAAAGTTAAACTAGCTGTATTTAAATTAAGCAGCTAATTTCCATCAGCCAGCCCCAGAGCTTGAAACTCCACGTGGTGTTGACATGAAAGATATTGCTCACCCATCAATAGCTATTACTAATTAAACATTCCTTATAAAAGCATTCTTATTTTTTTAAACCATTTGCTAGGATGAATACATCCTATGGGGACTGTTCATTTGGCTTAAATTGGAAATTCACAACTGGAAGTAGCAATAGAAAACTCTCAAATGCTCAAATGTTGTTGACTGCAGCAAGATATATACTAGAAGCGATTAGCAGGAACAACTTGTATCTCAGAGCTCAGTTCAGCATCAAGATGGAAACAGAGCTCTTGCCTCTATGAAATCATTAACCATGTCCAGGAAGATCAGCGTGCATCCTGACACCAAGGTTTAGCCTGTGCTTCTGCAGACAGGAGTGCGATTAAACCCGCACCCCTGCAGCGCTCAGGAGGCACAGATGAGGCATATGCATCACCTACCCAGTCCCGCCCGGTCCTCGAAGCTGCAAATCTTGCACTGTGATTTCTGTAAGGCAGCAAGACGGAAGCCGAAGGCCTTCCCCTCTCGGCTTTACCCTCCATTCCCCAGTTTCAATCCCCCGCATTCATTTAGAGGAAAGGATCACTCATTTTAACCTAAATAAGTTAAGGTTTTAAAAGTTAGTGAAATTAGATATTAGCAAAACCTCTTTATGTATGTGCCACCCTTTTCTCTGCTACAGTTCACAATTTTCCGTTAATTAAATTCAATGCAAATGCAAAGGCTGAGTTCTGTGAAACATCTCAGTACAGTTGTGCACTGCCAAAGGCAGCCCCACGCCAAACTAAAACACACAGGCTGATGAAAATCATAAATCGATGCACAGATGTTTTAAGAGTGCCATCATCCAAATGATTTTTTTCCCTTTAAATCAAGCTCTAAAGTAGCTATTTTCAACCAAACTCAAGGGAGCTGTTGCTCTTTGTATCCGTCATACCCGACTGTTGCATGTGGGCCGCATCTTCAGTTCTAAGTCGAGGAGAATTTGCCTGTCTCCTTCCAACTCTGCAGTTGCATGACAGAGCAAAGGAGAATTAACCTTTGTGGTTTAGCTCGTTACTGAGCCTCTAATGAATGACACCAGAGAAGCGCGTTCTTTAGGGACAGTAAACACATGGAAGTGACATACCAACCACTCTGCAGAGCACATGGTTTTGGCCATTAATGGATAAAGGATGCAGAGCTGGATGGACAACTTGCCTGATTCCGTGCATCACCTATTAATCACATTTGCTTTTCCCATCCTAGGGCGCTTCGCTAGCTCATGGGCACGAGAACAGCCGTGCCGCTCCCCGAGCCAGCTGGAGCACTTCGGCCACGCACATTTGGTACCCAGCAGCCACGGCCTTGACACGGAGCTTCCTGCAAGCAGCAATAACTCCCTGGCCCACGCGGCCAGCAGATATCGCTCCCACCACCGCAGCTGGCGGACGAACCGGCGAGTAACGTTAACTCCCGATGGTCTGCAGAGCACCCACTGAAGGTGAGAGCAGCCTGACAAAACAGCGTCGGGAACTTTTCTCCAAAAACGAATTGCATTAAACAAAGCTAAAAGCATATTAAACAATGTTTCTTTCCCTGAAAGTAGTTGCTGCAGTTGCCCAGAGACATTTTTGGCTATAAACAAGCACAGATGATATACACATACAAGGCTGTGAAAAAGGAAAGTTTCTTAACAAATTTTTTAAATTTGAGATCATCTTGTCAGATACAATTGGCACACTGGAGAAGTTTGGGAAGAACTGCATTGCTGATTTACTAATGAATTGTTGAGGGTTGAGGTCTAGCTTGAAATGTCCTCTCTATAGGTGGACAGAAAACTGCTAAGTAATTCCTGACATTCAGTAAATTATTTCAAATATGAATATATAATTAATATAGCAAAGGAACATTTAGGAGCAGGATTAAATGTAAATGCTATGAGTATTTTAAAACAACTTTAGTTCTTTTCAGCTATCTAGCAAGACTTTTTTTTCTAGATTAAACATTGTTATACTTGCTTCTCAACTCCACAAGTTCCTATGTTTACCGCTCCTTCTGCAGATTCCAGCAGTTTCCCAAGATTTCTTACTGCCTGGCCAGAAGTAAATGCGGTATTCCAGATCACAGAAGAGTTGATTAGGTAATTCCCTCCCTGCTCTATTATTGAGTATTTCTGACAAGCAACATGGCAGCACAGACAGCCAAGCAATTTTATTTTCTAATATGATTGCTCATCTAATTTGCTATTCACTATTACCCTTCAAGCCTCTCGGTATTGTTTTCCATTTTCTTCACTGATTTTGTGGGCACTTGAGATTACTGGCTCCACAACAAGTCAAACTGCTTCATGCTGCCTTCCACAACACTACGCAATACAGCCTTCACAAGGACCCAGTTATGCCACAAAAAAAAGCATACCAAATAATGGTCTTCAGGACTCAGTAGCTGCATCATGACGAGTGGTCAGCAACGCAATAATCTCTTCACTGAGGTGCGTGAAGAGGAAGGAGACAGCTCCGCACGTGCCCATGGGCACGCGAGGCAGAGCGGGCCCGGCAGCGCTGCAGGGGCAGGCAGCAGCCCCAGGCGGTGCAGCTGGAGCTGCAGCGATCCTGCAGGGTATGTTCGAAGCCGCAGAATGAAAACCCGAAGGTGCATTCATTCGTACTGTTTTACGTTCGCTTTGGCACAGCAGTGTTCTCTGCCTCGAATCAGCATTCTTCCTCTTCCACTAAATAAAAACCTAAGCTTGATTTACCTACTTAAATCTGGAGAATATTATCTCAAAGTATTTCCAAATGTCTCCATGGCTTATGATAAACTCTCTGTAGCAGCTCTCATCTCTTCATCACCAAATATCCCAGTGACAAAATAATTACATTTGAGTCTAAAGTGCTTGAAGACGAGCATTTATTTTTACTGACATACTTTTTTTTTTAACAGCACTGCTACTGCCTATGCTTAGAAGTATTTCAACTACTTCATAGATGACTTTACAGACATCACTTATATCCAGATTTTGTTTTATAAGCAAATATCTCATATTTTCTACCTTTCTCTGAATTTAAGATAGAATGCAAACATCAGAAAAACATAGCATTGAATTGGATGAGAAATAATTTTCCATGTAAATTAAAAAGTGGGGGGGAATAGATTACAACTTTTAGTAATCTAAAGCATTGTAACTACCAGTAAGCCAGAGAAGATATTGGTCACAGAAACCTATTCCAAGAAACAACTGATTAAAACCAGTCTAAAGACACACCCTGCAAACACTATGCCCTTTGTCTTAACTGGGATTGTTCACATGAATTATAGTTGCTTATGTAAGTTCAGACATACACAGTACTGGAACCCTAAGAATGCTGAGAAATTTGAAGCAATGCCATAGCAACACCTCTGCAACTTGCTGGAATACCCAAATGTTACGCCACTCTAGTTAGATACCATCAGGCCGTCTGAGTGCCACTGCCATTATGTATTTCTAATATATTCTCAAACCTTTCAAAAATAAACAAAGAACTAATGCTTTGTAAGTAACAATTTAAGTTGTTAGGAGACAGAATCCAAGACCAGAAATCCAAGACCCTTTTTTCCCCTGGGTGAAACCAGGGGATTCTAAAACCAGTTTGCACCTCAAATGCCAATGTATACATTTGCATAAAAAACAACCAGTAACACCTCTGAGAAAGCACAGGTCTGCACTGCAATCACTCCACCAAAGAAGCGTGACATTTTACTAGAAAGAAAGGCAAGGATGTCCAAAGATATTCTCGTTAATGAGGTTCCACTGTATTTCAGGGAACTTGTGAAATAGCAGGAGATCCAAAAGATTGAAAAGGGGAAACAGAGCACCTGGGGTAGTGGAGTGCAAAACAGACCACCTTAACATCTGTACTTGAAATGTGTTTTTCATATAATGCCATTAATATGTAAATATGTAATATGTAAAAAGAACATGTCTCTGATATCTGCAGATAAGAGCTTATGGACCACTATGCAAGAGAGAAGAAAGGGATTACACAAAAATGGGTTAAACAAGCAATTATTAAACGAAATCTCCAGGCAACAAGACAATTTCTGAATGCAGGGTCTGTGTCAGTATAATATTAAATGCTTACCAAGCCATGAACCTGCAAAGTCTTAGGCATTTGTTTAAATCCTAGATGCCAGCAAAACACTGAAGTCAACAGAGCTATTCATATACGTAATTGTTTCCAGGAGCAGGTCACACGTGATTCAATTATTTATGCCTCAACTATTAATGCTTACCTGCACAAAGATGCTTGGTTAGGATAAGGAACTTAATTTGTATCTGAAGGATTAAAACCTTCCACTATTTCTGAGCTTGAATTTAAAGCCACTCGTCTGCCAATATTTCTACAAAAACATTGTCACCAACAGCACAGACTAATAAAAACTGTGGTTCATGGGAAAAACGGGCAATGATTCAGGTATATCTATTTCAACTTGGGGAATGGGAGGCAGAGACCATAGAAAAAGTTGAAATTTAGTTGAAATGCCTGAAGGACTTGGTTTGTGAAGCCAGGAAGGGATGAAGTAAATGCATTCTTCTATAAACAACGACTCAGTTGTCTTTCGCAGATCAAACGTCTTCTTAAAATGCTTGATATGTACTATCTTTCTAATGTGGGACTGCTAATTCAATATTCTCCGGAAAATTAAGAGCTAAAGGCGATTTTGATTCAAGTTAGGTATACTCCTCACCCAAAGAAAAAGGAAGTCTATTTTAATAAGTAACAACTGAAGAGCAAAGGATCATTGAATTCCTGCTTTAAACTGTCTTACAGAAGAATATTTTAAAAGCATGTGGAAAAAAAGGCTCTTTACTGCATAGCTCAAAAAGACACAAAAGAACTAGGACAAAAATGAACATGTTCTGATCTTTGATAATCTTTCCACATCTAAGAGTTTTCTTTCTAAGAACTCAGGCAGTATTCAGAAGTCTTCCTAACTATGCACAGTGCCGTTAGACATTTCAGCTCTCAGCATCTTCAAGCAGAGAAAGCTATTCCGTGGGACTTGGTACTTCCTGCAGAGCATCGGGTACCACACAGCGAGCGCCTTGAACATGAGCAGGTCGCTGGAGCACCACAGAAGGTACCAGCTGCAGAGCCTGGCAGCCGCACCATGCACCCTGCAAGCCAGGAAGCTTCTCATCTCCTTGTACAACAAGGACAAAAGACTGATTTCTTAGGGGGTTTTAAAATAGATTCAGCTTTGGGTTACATTCATTTTAATTATGATAAGAACATTTTTGGACTCTTAGGCTTCGATCTGCTGGTTGCATGGCACAGTGCCACCAATATTAAAAAGACAAAACAAACGTGCTTGACCTTCTGCAGAAATGTGCAAATTTTAATCCTTTGGAAAGTTAGATCCCTTCCTGTACTTTTTGGTTCATTTTGTAGTAACGTAGTTGGCTTGGTCAGGGACAAAACTACCCTGACAACATACTACATAGTCATTTATCCCCATCTCTGGTAAAGGTATTTTGCAGTGACATTTCTAGCATCCCACACTTGAGAGGGAGGAGGAGGAAAAAAAAAGTTGCCATCCTTACCTTAAGGGTGAAGTGAGCTTGTTGTGAGGTAGGCAGGGATCTTTCATTGTAACAAAGCACAATTAATGACCAGTTGTCCTTTTATTTACTTGTTTACGTTCATTTCTCCACAGAACACATTCATATAGGAAATATATCCACTTGGCTTCATCTCTGGAATTTCATTAAAAGCTCTCCAGAAAAGCAGTAGCTGAGCTGTGAATGGCAAAGTCACTACAAAAGCCTTTCATCAAAACCCACGTTAATTTTCAGGCATTCAGGTTTGATACTGCCCACAGAGCCAACCAAAACCTGCAGTTCCACTGGCAGTCATGCACTACTTATTTGATATGCACATCATAGAATCCCATAAGACTTCCATTAAGTGGTCACCAAGAGGTTACTGAGAGCCTGAAACATGGCCTCAATTTCATCAGATACAGAGTAATATGAATTTAAGTAGCCCCAATAGCATTGTTCCACAGCAAGTGGATTTGTTTCTTAACAGAGAATAAGAAAAGCAAGGGGGGAAAAAAACAACTTTTGAAAGCTCAGAGAACACTGAAATTGTGCTTAAGTAAGTTTCAGGAATGGGATGAAGTTTTGCTAAAAATATGCTCCAAATTGCCACAAAAATATCCCTAATCTGCTCCATCTGTGCACTTTCATAAATAAACAAATAGCAAGTATGTCATACAAAAATACTTGGGTTTATTTTTTGAATATTACCTTTTAATCCTTTTGTGTCAAAATAAGACAATTAGTAGAAATCAGAGAAGTCTCTAGGGAATTTATGTAATGTCTCAATTTTCATTAAGTGGTTCATAAACAGACAATTTATTTTAAATGCAGGATATTAAAGTTTATTGATTCTTTATTAGATCTATTATGCAAATTAAGATGCTCAGGAAATCACTGTATCCACTGAAAAAGGCGCAACATCCTGCAGTTCAGAACTGTGTCTGTTCAAGCACATCTCCGCACCTGAGAAGACACACTACAGCTAGAGAAGCTGTTACACTCTGACTAACTCCAGCTTAACACTAACAGATGAGGTTTCTTTCGGAATCTGAAGACATGGATATCAACGGAGACCCAAACATGCCATATGACTTCTGCCATTTTCTCTTCTGCTTAGGGAGAATAAAGCACTAGCATGACTTTGAAACTTCTTTTACAGCATCCAATTCTCTTTTAGAGACCTTCGCTCCAAAAGCATAAGAAGCCTGTAACTCGCCTAAGACCGCTGGCAAACACTAAGAAGAAAAGTGCCATAAAATGGCCAGTGGAACGATCCAGCCCTGCTCATGTCGCCCTGACCTGATAAACCTTTGACTAAGTAATGTGGGGGAAAAGAGAAGACAAGTAAGCTCCATCAGCATGACACCACAGAGACCATCGCCAGGGGTCCAGATGGGACTACTGAACGGAGTTTTATCACCAAAAATATCCCAGCACGTGACTGGCACATGGCAGAAGTACACCAGCTCACTGGTGAGTGGGGAGGGCTCGATTCCCTGCTCCCAGGAACGCACTCCCCAACTGAAGTAAAGTAAAACTATCGAGCCATGCTTTAACTGATGAGCAAAGAGCAGCCCGTTCAGATTTCTTCTCCTGGAGCTTTAACTTGAATTTAACCCTCCCAGAGGCACAAGAAACCCCAAATCCCATCTGTAAAAAACATGAAATAAAAGATACTGTTTTAAAAGTACTGAAAAATCGTACTTGACAAAAACAAGTCTTCTACATAAAGAAAAATAATTTCCTCAATTTCAGTTAAAGCAATCCTGCTTTTAAGATCACACTGTGGAGCAATACTAGCTTGTCCTTTTGTATGCTAAACTAAGAGCAATAATAAGGATTTGTATTTTAAGTAGTGATAAAGTATAGAGAAATGTATTCTCCCTGATGCCATCCATATCTAATTAGAGACTCTTTTCCTTGGTCTTGCCCTGAAGGAAGCCCCAGCAAGGTTCACAGCTAGACCTGTCATCAACATGGTACTTATCTCAACAGTGAGAGTATCTAGGGCTGCATATAGTAACATTTTCCAATGTTCAGTCCTCATGTCCTAATGTCAAATAATGTCATTTGGGATTTACAGATATTAAAGGATATAAAAGTCTGCAAATATGAGACTATTTAGAAGTATTCTCCTCAGTACGAAATTTGCATTTGAACCTAAGCCAAATACAGACCATCACTATACCTTTCAAACTTCAGCAAGAAACTTCAAACAGTTAATGAAAAGGCATTCCAGTATAGGAATTCAAGTTGGCCATTAGCCACTGGCTTTTATTCTGCATGAAAAAAATCTTAGTTCTGATAATATTCACTCATTGGCAAGTGTTCAATATACTCCAGGTGCAAGACAGCAATGCAACTCAAAGCCAATAGTTTAAGTGTCTGGAAGGCTACACTATAACATAACATACAGCCAAGATAAACAACGTTCAAACTACCATTTCTGCCACTTTTTCACAAAGAGGTTGTTTTGTTTTGTTTGTAAATTTGCAAAGTACAGCTACCCTTGCAAGAACAAATTATTTAGGACAGAGAATGAAGCAGAAATCTCATTTAGCAAAGGGCTAGCTTTACTGTTTTAATTACAGCCCATTTCTAGCTTTGGTGCCTACATTTTTCCGAAGCAGAATGTTAATTATCTTATGTTCAAAAGTATATTAAAATACAATGCCAAAAGCTGAAACTTCCATATAGTTTGTTTTGCAAATATCTGATTATTAACTCTTACAAAAATAGAGATTATCTTTCTGGCATAACTCAAAAAAAATCTGTGCTGGTCATGAAATACACCATCTGCGTGTTCTTTGGTATGCTGGCCTATGCCTTCACATATTAAGCTTTCCAAAGTAAAGTTCTCATTTGACTATGCACCTACTGTACCACTCTGCTACCTGCAAGATACAATTCTGCAGCAAAGAGAAGGAACAACAGCTTTAATGAAATTTGTAGATCTGCTTTACTTAACATTCTTCTGCACTTACCAGATTGGCCAAACTTCATTATCACTCAACTTAAATAAAACCAGGAAATGATTGAGAAGTTCTATGGGTGAAGGAAATTATCGAAGTGACAAATGATTTTTGGTATGGATGCATATCATAACTAATGTTAACACGCAATACTGCTAAGTAGAAACACCATTAAGGAACCCTGTTTCTGTATTTAACATTCCTACTTCTTCCACTAAGAAACACATTTTTCCAACTCATGCAAGAAGCCACAAATGGCAAACTCTTAAGCAATCGCATATTATGTAGTATTGCAGAAAATAATTCTGCAAATTGTTATCTCTAGAAGGAAGCTCAGGGAGAACAAAAAAGGAATATACAATAATTTGATTGTACTACCACTAAAATTAATTGCAAGCCACTGATAAGAAATTATAGCCCACCATCCACAACTCTGGAGATGGCAGCCTCTCTTGCAGAAAATGTATAGGATTCCACAAACTGGAGGAGGCTGGAAATCAGCCTCAAGGACTTTTCCACCCATATATTTCTACTTACCTGTCAGATGACACTGAACAAATCTCAGCCTCTTCCAGATCTCTCAAAATATCTGAACTGGAGCTGAAGGGAAAAATAAAACATATCTAAATTATTTGAGCAGCACCTACAACAAAGGTCTCTAAACAATACTATTAATTCTGCAGGAGCAAAGGCAGCAGAACTTGTAGATTAGACAGGCCCTCCACACTGGAGGGGAAGCACTGGAAATGGGAAGTAATTTCTACCAACAGCACAACCTCATGAAGTTCTGTCTCTGCGTCACATAATTTTCAGAGTTATTACTGGGTCTCATTCTTATTATTTAACATACAAGACAATTCTCTCTGTTCATGTCTGCTTGCTGGTAACTACAATGCCTTTATATTTACAGCTCCAGATGTGCAAGAGACCTGGGTGGGTAAAGTAAAATATTTAAAAGTGTTTTCAACCTCTATTTCAGCCTTGAAACTTAGTGGTAAGCTTACATTTTGACCATTAAAAAAAAAATAAAAAAAAATCAACATTAAAGAAAAAAACCTTAACACTGAAATCATTAGTGACAAGAAGCCAAACTGTCAAGACTGTCAGCATGTCCAGACAGATGCCAAGTGAGATGTGCTCTGTAAGTCACCACAGTAACACATCACATGAATAGAGGCAGTTCATTTTGAGCTACTTGAAGCAAGTTTTTTCGTAACAAACCTACCTTCAAAAGAAAAGGTACAATTGGAGAAAAGACACAAAAGCATATACTACACAGGGTTTTAATGATCTTCAGCAGCTACCTGTTCCTGAAGTAAAGTGCTTTGGCTCTGTGGTTTAATCACATTTAATTCATTTAAAACTTCAATGGATGTTTTTCTTAGACAAAGGAAAAAAAAGCATCTCGGTGCCTTTGATACTGCAAATTGAGGTGAACGAGGACTGAAATCAAGCTAGATGTCAGCTTTTTTAAAAAAAAAATATTTGAATAAATTTTTCATCTTCATACACAATTTTACATTCTAACAAAGAGCAAACTATTTCTTTGCTAAACCAGTATTTATATACACACAATACAGAATATATTCAAAAGGTATTCAGGTATTCAAAAGGAGGTATTCAAAAGATGTTTAGATGTAGAGCTTAGCTTAGATATGGTTTAGTGGAGGACTTGGTAGTGTTAGGTCATAGGTTGGACTAGGTCTTTTCCAACTTACATGATTCCGTGATTCTGTGATATCAGGTCAAACTCAGTACCAGTGCTAGAGAGGTGAGAAGCTTCAATATAAAGGATTTAAAGATGGTAACTCTAAATAAACAACCAAGCAAACTAAAAGAATCCTACATCACAAATCTTATGGCAAGCAGCTTAACTCTACCAACCTGATTAACAAGGAAACCAAGCAACTACTGTCAATGCTCAGCAAGCCTTCAAGCTGTCGCAGTAAAAAGAGACGAAAATGTCATCCCAGACTGCTTGTGTAAGAGCAAGCACATAAACGCGTAAAGTCTTTATGGTTAATTTGTTGCTATAAACACTTAGGCCTATATAAAATGTAAATGCATTTTTAGAGCTTTTCCAGTAGCGGAGAGTTATACAACACTCACTGGAAGATAGTCTAAACAACCATCTGGAAACATAAAGAGTAGCTGGCTTACATCCCACTCCAATTAGAGAAACTATTGCTTCACGTCAGTTCCTAAAGGAACGAGTCTAACAAATCTCCTCACAGGACTACCATGACATGGCTGCTTCCATCCATGCATCAAGCAATGACGGAGCATGATATTGTTTGCTACCTTTCTGTGTGTGTTACAGCAGTCACAGAGGCTGCCTCATCAGGGCATTACTAAATTCAGCTGTCACTGTCACATCAACACTGGAAGAGTTTAAATGTTTGTATATACATGCACACACAAACATACACACGCATTTATATGTACAAGTGTGAGTTCAGTGAACTCAGACATCACGTGCTCAATATTAAAAAAATCTACACAGATGTTTTTGGCCTGTATCTCAAATAAACAAAGTTTTGTCATATTTAAATAAAATCTGAAGTGAACACAATATTCTGGTCATTTATTTTTAAATGCCTTTTATTGTGTGCTCAGGTTACATGATATAAACTACTGTGAAGTTTCCAAGTATACGTCAAATCACAGGGTTGCAGAAATCAACCAACCAAACAATCAACCAACAAGTTGAAAAATGTTGTTTTCTGGAAATCTTTCAAGAAGGTGCATAGCGACTCAAACAGTCTGCACTTTATGTCAGAAATTACTTAAACTATGTTACACAAACAGTTGGGAGATTTTAGCGTAAACCATGGGATAGCAACTGGATACCAGTTTTCTTGGGTTTACCTTAAAAAGTTTCACAAAAAAATTAATTCCCCATTTGCTTGAAGTCAGCAGACAAATATCATAAAAATACACCCCCTATGTCATAACTTTATACACAGATAAACACGGTGTTCATGTTTGTTTAAAACATGTGAAGAAAAACAGCCCCAAAATCCTCATTCTCACAGGATGAGTTCCAGCACGGCAAGCAGAGCCTTGACAATAAGGACAACGGCTGAAGTTTACAAATGATGTTTCTGCCCCCGCAGAAGTTTTAAAAAACAGTAAGCCCCGAACCAGACGGAAGCCGCCGGCAGCTATCTCCCCACAGCAGGAGCCACGCTTCCGGCCCCTGGGACGAGGGCACCTGAATGCACCCGGCGCCCACCTCCACCCCGGCTCGCTTCGGCCTTCCTCCAGACGCCAGTGCCGCGGCCTGCTGGCCCGCCATGACACCTTCACTGCCAGTTCTGCGGGGCAAAGGCCACATTGTGCAAATGCACAGCAAACGGCACTCCTTACAAGCTACACGTGCCTGCCTTCACGCCATCTCTGTTGGAGAATTACAAATAAAAAAGCACAAACTGTGCACAAACTGCTTTGTATGCAACTCTTGCATTCCTAGTGCAGCGGAGAAGCCTATCTATCGTCTTAGCTCGTTACGCGGTGCACGCAATCGTTTCACAGACTTTTGAGCAGAGGGTTCAGAGGTTAACTGGAAGACTTAAGATTCGTAACATTGCATCATGAGAGGGAAGATAGGAGTTCAAGCACTAGAAAGAACTGGAACACAAGTGACGGGCAGCTGACATAGCTCCAGGCGCGTTAGGAGTGACTCCAGCCTCTGTTTACGAGCCTGATTTTGACAGCTTGCACGAAGAGCCCGTGGTGGGGCGGCCATTCGGCCCTGAGCACCGCCTGCACTCCCGCTGCCTTCCTTCAGGAAATGGATAAAGTGCAGGCAACTTCTATATGTTGGCAAGATTTTTTTCATGCAGAATAACAGCCAGTGGCTAATGGCCATCTCAATTACCAGTTTGCCTCCTCCTGCTGCCCGTTCCCCCTCCGAAGCCAGATTCTCCAGATGAGCTATAAGCATTTACTGCGGCAATAACTGCTGAGCCACTGACAGGACTACAAGGGAGAAAAACACCACCAGAGTAGATTAGCAGAAACCTTTAACACATACGCATTTAGTCATAAAGATAAAAAAAATAAAATCCAAAAATATTCACAAAGCATTAGTGCCATATGGAGAACACTATTTTGAAACAAAATGGATTTTAAAGTTGTATGTGCAATTTTAGAAACTCATCTGTGGTTCCCTAGAAACTTTTATGAACTGTTGAATAAATCTATCTAATTACAGGAGTTACTCAACAGAGCAGTTTTAATTTGGAAATAAAGCCATCTAAAATTAAAAGCAGTAACTGCATTTATAGGGAACAATGATAATTAGTGCAGGGATGAAACAATCCCACCACTTACAATCCCTGAAGAGGAGCAAGTGCAGCCCAAATCCCAGCCCCACGTGCTCGCACATGGGGAGAAGGCCAGGAAACCCTGGGACACAGCGGTATTTCTTATTTCATTATTAAATCTAATATGAGATGCTCAAAGGAAAAACATGGGAAAGCACATTGTAAAAACAATGGTGGATGGGGAAAGTTTTGAAGTCTAGCGGGTTTTCTTACTCTCAAAATTTTAAGTCTGTCAAAAACTCATTTTCGGTACACAAACTGGATGTCCAAGGAATAAGTTATCTATCATACTTCTGCATCCTGTCCTGATGCTTCAGTTACATTAAAAAAAGAGGTGGGGAGATATTTTTGTGTGTTTAGTCCCCTAAAACAGAAAAAGAACAGGTTTGATGTCTGAACATCATGTACTGTCTTGCCTTGAAAAATATACTCTTATTATCATTTATCACCGACTGTGTTTGTCACAAGCAAAACAATATAAGTGAAAAGATTTGGCTAACACTCAGAACAATAATGCAAGTTCATAATTTGCTGCGTATTTCACAGTTTATGCCTACCAAACTGTTTTAAAACCAAGCACAAAATGTACTGGAGTTACTTGCCACCTTAGAATGTACATGTATATGACAACAGGCTATCGATGCAAGAGTGATCAGAGGCTCCCACTGAACCAAGTCAACTCTTACACCATACTTGTATGACAGATTGAGGATATATGCACATAACTGTATAAAAGAAGCAAGCTGCAGGGTTATGAACTTCCCAGCTGTGGCTAAAATGCCCTTTGTTTCAGGATTTCTTCAAACAATTCCATTGTTCCAGGACAGTCACTCACTAAAATAATTTTCTGTATCTAGTCTCTGCTAAACATCAATTTCTTTAACAAAGACCGAGCAATCTCTTGATTTTGAGTTGAAGTTATTATATACCTCTTTTCCATGTGCAGGAGGGAAATTGCTAATTAAAAAAAAAATCCTTAAACTTGCTGTACAGTTGAAAAAACATCAAGAAACATTTTTCAACTATTTATTGAAATATTGAATATTTACCCAAAAGGAATATTGACCACTGAGTTCATACTTTTAAATAATTCTAATTCTTTGTTATCCTCCTGAAGAAAACTAATCTCTTGTTACTGTTGAATGACTAGCCCTTAAAAGAAGAAAATGAACTGTGTTAACAAGAAACAGCTACCTCATCATGCATGCTGTTTCTATAAATTTTAGAGTGGTGAGCCTAAACAGATCACAGAAGTTAGAATACAGTTTTGTTCATTTATTCAGGATTTTCTGCCCTTTCAATACCCCAAAGATAGCTACATACACTGAGGCCAGACGAGGCAAAACACATTTTCAGACTCCAAATCCAATGACAATTTCCCACAAGAGGTTTTCTGTCCTTTCCTTTAGTAAAGATCATTATTCTTACTATTTTATATTTATAATTCCAGATGATTAAATTTACACAGCAAAACCATTAATGTTCAGAAACTTAACTGCTCAAGATGTAAAAGGCTGGCAAACATGGTGACAATGTGTGAAGAGGTTTCATTTCTGAGACTCATTCATGTCTGCAGGTTGAAAAAAGTGCAGATCATGACTCCACTGACAAGCATTTCCCCAACCCTGGATTAGTTTCTTCTGGGCACTTACAGACAACCAAGAGTAAACTATTCCCTTCTAGACCATCATTCGGATTTGACTCCCCCCATCTACGCCCCATCTTTTTTTAAATTTAGGATAAACACGTCACCTTAAAATAGAGAGAAGAAAGCTGACGTAAGTGTGAATAACATGTCTCGTTCTAAAAATGAAAGAAGCAAACGTCTCTTTGAATTTGTTTATTTTATGGCAGATTAAGTTCCTTCTTGGTTGCACGGTGAACAGCCAGCGTCCTTTAATTCAGCCCGCCTCACTGTGCATTACATACTTAGCTCCGGCACATACACGGTGCATTTCTTCCTCACTGCTAGCATGAACTACATGTTCTTTCGTTTTACCAATGTCATTTGAAGGTGAATGCCCAGCCACAAGCAGTGAGGGAAATAATTTTTCTCTACCTTCCTATCCTGCTTCCACCTCCCCTTCCACGACTCCAGTCTGCCTGTGATAAACAGCACCAGCGTGCTGCTGGAGGAGCCATATGTCTTGTGTAACATCTAGGAGCAGCTGTTTACCACATCTTCCTTGGCCTGCCTGTGCCTCCTCTTCAAACCACGTACCCCAGGCACCACTGAGCATTGCTTCACCTTCCCATCTTTGGAAGACAGCAGGTTTGCCAGCCTTGGACCTTCCCCAGGACTCCTTCCCCACAGAGGTCTTTTGTCTATACAAAACCCTGCACAGGTTCCACTGCATCACTGTTTTCCTTGACTTATTCCAGGCTTTCTTGGCTGTCAACAGCCTCCTCCACAGCTCAAGAGCATGCCTTTGAGGCTTTGCCTTCAGAAAGGGAAAAGATCTGCTGGATCAATCTTAACTGCTTTCCTTATGAGTCTGGCCACAGCTGGGGCATCACGCAGGCCAAAGCACTAGACAGCACTGGTACTCTCACTTCTGTTTTCAAGGCTCAAAGATGTCCAAAAAACATGGCTGTGATTAGGGACTGCTGTCCCTGGACACACGCCGTATTTAGTCTTTCCCCCACACAAATCTGAGGCCATCAGCTGTTAGTGTTTGAAATGACTTCTCCGGGACTCTATCCACCAGGCCGCACAGCTCTTTGCCCATATGTTATGGCTCACAGTTTTTGGAAGAAAGGTATGAATTAACAACATAGCAGAGAAGTATCATCATCATCCTTCCACAATGGACTCATATTTGAGGCCAAAACGATCAAAGATAAAATGCTCCCATCTAACATTGTAATATTCATCTTCTCTGAGCCAAAGCAGCACAAGATTTATTAAGTCAAAATTGTGCTAAAGAACTGAAGAAGACAGCTATTCCGCCGATGGAAACAGTTTTCATATACTGTGTTCACGTGCCAGTGACGGCCAGCCCAGCGATCGGGACAATGCCTCATTTAAACCCAGACGGAGTCAGCTGCCACGGAAGGAACTTACAAAGCTTTTCCAGCCGTCCTGTCCTGTCAGCTCTCTCTGACAAACCAATGTCTATGGAGAGGTTTGCAGAGGATGCTGCCATCCAGGGACCTCCAGACTGTAACTGAAGCACAGCTCCCTCTCTGTACCTCCTCTTCAGCTGAACTAAAGCTTAAATTCTGCAAAGCACGTAAAGCCAAGAGGAAGTGACCAGTTAAATGCAGATCTTAGATCCTGATCAATAGCTTCCCAGCTTAATGCCAGAAAGCCCTACTTACTGCAAATGAGACCCCTTGCTTGGGCAAGAATCTCACCTGGCAGAAGCTGCAGTAGCTCAGTATATTGCAAAGGCAGAGAGGTTTACACAAGCTGCAGATATAGCACTTTTCAGCCAGGGTTTCAAAATTAAATCATTGTGTTTCATTGTACGACGTACTATTGTTTAGACAAGGCCAAGGATATATATTGTCGACTGTTGCAAGTCTTCCACTCTAGTTACTGACATTTTCTTCTAACACCAAAATTTTAAAGAGAAATAATTTGTTTAAATGACTGAATATTATCCCAATTTTATGAAATACTTTTAATAAAACATTTCCTCTATGCAGTTCATTAACTGGCTTATCATTGTCCCACCTAGTTTCTTTTCTAATTTTCCTATTGTTTAAATAGTTGCATAAAACTTGGCTTCAGTCCCAGAAAGTAAAAGAACGCAATGGGACTATTTAGATGGAGCACTGAAGTTCCATGAAAGTTTTATACATGACTTCATAGCTTTGAAAAATACCCTTTAGAAGCCAGGGCTTGTTTTGCTGTTTATTTGTTATGAGCATTTTGCTGTCTTGGCGGGATCATCAATTTATTGAAAGACCAAACGTGTTTGGATCAATGCTATAACCTGCATGTGCTGCCTGTATCTTTTTTTCCAGCAGGTGTAAAATTTTCATTTTCTCAATTAGAGTCATGACTTCTGAATAATACCAGCACAGTAGTGATTACTATAAAACATATGAATTTGTAATATTGATCAACTGCTCCCTTAGTTGTACAAAACAGAAATTCAAATATTTATATCAGATTGAAAAGAGGCAGTTCTTACGAACGACAGAATATAAGAACCATTAATTTACTTGCAGCATGTTTTATAGAACAAGCATGTCAACTCTCTGACTCTGAGACTATTCTGCTATATTCTATATGCTGCTCAAAATCCTAATTTTCTTTTAATCCATCATAACATCAGCCCTCCATTTAGAAGTGCTCTCTTCATAAAAGTGCATCACACAGATTTGGACTTCAAAATATATTTCAAGTTTTGACATTTCAATGTGAAAAAAGTTCACCCTTGTCAAAGGATATCCTCTTATTATCAGAAAGAAAATGTAAGCCTCAGAAAATCATTTCTTGGTACAATAGCACAATGCTACTGACCCCGCCCAAATCTACATCATTCTTTTTTTGATTTGTGCTACATTTATTTTCACTACACTTAACAAAACATTAACCCCGTGGTAGCCAAAGAGTGACAAAATACATCTTTCTTTCATGCTGTTTATGTGGCTACTTTTTACAATCCCTGAAAATCTTGACATAATTCAGGTCCATTTTAATTACTAGAAATATGCAAACAGTACACAGGGAGTACAAGCCACAGTCCAGCACAAGCGGTACTTTTAAATCTACCTGAGTCCCGTCAATCTGAAAGAACGAGGCATGAAATCTGCAGTCCAAAGCTAGTCTGTAGACACAGCAGAGCATGCCACATCTCAGAGGGCACAACAAAGACCTGGGTACTGCACCGGTACATCAGACCTGCTGTATTCTCAGGGTAGCTATCGGGGAGAGAAATGGTAAAGACAAAAAGCACATTCAACCATTTTCATCAGTGTTCCCCCACGTCAGTATTTGGAGAGGGGGTGATTCCTGTAGCCTTTGCTTGTTCCCCAGAAAACAAAGAAAAAGGTAGAGTGTGGCACAAGGAATGCATTGTGGTCAAATGAGAGTGGCCTTGCATGCATCACAAGGCACCGTAAGTCACTTCAGCCAAGCCTTTTCTTACTAGTGCTATTTGCACCTCTTTTTGAGCCAAGTAAAAAAAATTAAAGGGGTTTGGATGCAAAGGATGACAACCTACAGTCTGTAATGTAAAGGCACACTACAGAGCCCAAATGCACAGCAGTTGAGTTTAATACAGAATTAACAGGAGAAAAAAAAAAAAAAAAGGTGAACTTCCTGACCAGTGCCATTTGTGCTTTTAAGGTTAAGCAAACTTTAAATTTAAATAAAAATAAATAAAAACACACCACACATACAAACCAGAGGATATGTACAAAGTAGGAAAGCAAAGAGAAAATCCCACAGAGATTCTGAAAAAACAATTCTGTGCAGACTCTGGTAATTCTGTTCCTGTTCCACAGGAGTTGAATTTAAGAGTAAGCCACAGGGAGCTATTAAGCGTGGGCTTTTTTGTTTGTTTGTTTTGTTTTTGTTTTGTTTTTGAAGAAGGTCCAAATATCTTTGAGGCATACCCACTGGTCTTTACAACTGTGAGATTCTGTGTTTGATTCAAGAAATCTATGGAAATACTTCATTTGGAAAGTGTGAATACATAAAAAGAAGGAAGAAACAACTCTGTCTTGAGCCAGACATAACGCAAACACATACACTTTCCAACAAAACCTGCCAACTTGTTTCATGAAAGCACATTCAAACCACTAGTAGCTGCCACAAGCTAATATCCTTTAGCAAACTTTCTTAGAGTCTCTTAGACACACTTTCATCCAGACTTTAGGATAATAAACACAAATATGCCACCAGAGAAAGGTGAAGAACGAAAATTTAACTAATGTCAAAGGCCACAGGGAAGGTCATTCAGAATATCATTTATATACCAAAGTGGCAGTGAAACAGATCTAATGATACCTTGGATGAGCTAATAAAAGAAAAACTTTCTCACTCAGATTAAAATTCCAGATTTTCCAAGGTCTTTAATGCCAAAAGGTTGGCTTGCAGTCAAAACAATAAACTGAGTAAAACAGTGAAAGACAGGAACATCTCGCTCAAATTTTGGATGAAAAAACAAGCTAAGGGCATTTATTTTCTGGAACTGAAACAACAACCAGAGCTCTAGGGCAGCTAAACCAGCAGGCACAGTGAAGATGAAGCAGCTCCATCTATCATCTATGCACTTGTCAAACATGACATCTAGTACAAACCTGCAGGAGCTGGCTTTGCCTAAGCCCTGCAAGACAGCTTCTGCCTGGGTTCCTGTCCACCATCGCTACACAAACCGAACGTGAGGCTCCAGCTGCCACACACCTCCCCAGACACATCTGTCAGCAGTAGAACATCCATGAGCAAAGCTGCAAATTGGAAAGTTGAGGTTTCTGCATGTAAAAGCAGTCACTGGAACAAAGCATCATGGCCAGCTTCTTCCCTTCTAAGCGAAGGGTGCCCACAGCTCAGCGTGCTGCTTCACACAGCTAATGCTGGAGCCCCTGGTGCATCTCAGCTCTTAATTCTTTTAAGACATAAGAGGAAAGGCTGGGAGGGCCGGGACTGTTCAGCCTTCAGAAGAGAAGGCTCGGGGGATCTCATCAACGCAGCAATACCCACCAGGAGGGAGTGAAGGACAGAGGCAGCCTGTTCTCAGTGGTACCCAGTGACAGAGCAAAAGACCATGGGCACAAACTGAAATGTAGGAAATTCCCTGAAAAACACAAGGAAAAACCTTTGTACTGTGGGGATGGTCAAACACTGAAGCAGGTTGCCTGAGAAGGTATGGAGTCCCCATCCCTGGAGATACAAAAAACTCGGCTGGCCAGGTCCTGAGCAGCCTGCTCCAGCTGCCCCTGCTTTGTGCAGGGGCTGGAACTAGATGATCCCTGGAGGATCTTCTGAAGACCACAGACCTGAAAATGAGATACTCAAATATCGGGCATTACAACGTACAAGTCTCTTCATGAGTCCAGGGCACCGGTACCTGTTTTAAAAAGGGAAAGAAATCACCAAGATAAGTTACCTGCATCCTAGGGAAGGAAAAACTATCATCTTTCACATGACATGCTGAGAAACTTGGGAAAAGCTAGTACGTCAGTAATCTTAATAGGTTTGTGACACATCAAACAGCAAATATAGCGATATGCTATGTTTAACAATTTCACAGTTATATTTCAGGCAGAAACCACACACAGTACAGCAGGGGAAAGGACACTGGGAGGGGAGTGTCTTTATTGGTATATCACACAAGTCTGAAGCCAAACAGAAATGTAATGATATTCTGAAAACAAAGACCCTTTGTGCCTCCACGTAAGTGTTCTGCCCAGACAGCATATTGCTATCTACAGACAAACATTTATTATATGCTCCCGTTTAGTTCAAGTAAATGGAAACAGGCAGCAAAAACTGATCATATAAACCAAAGAAATTTAACATTCAATGCTCTCTAATCTCTTGAGTTGATTTCTGCTTTTTTTCCCCCTGTATCTTCCTAGGCTTTCATTCACAGTTTCTTTAATATTTACCTTCGTGAAAGGCAACATCCTTAATCCCCTTGCTGACTTTTAAAAACTCTTTGTGAATCAAAATGAATTAAAAAAAAAAACCGTTTCTTTTAAACCTTTCAACAACGAAAACGTTCTTTTAATAAACGACGATGAAGCCAAGCACTATATTCTTCTCAATATTTGCACGAGGAGGAAGAGGCATATGCTATGGGTGTAATGGATGGGAAATTAAGAAATGTTACTCCTAGCTCAGCTGCTAAACTGTTAATCTGCAACCCGACCTTCAGCTACTTCCTCTGATTATCTTCCACTTTCAAATATAAGAAACCCTTCTCTTCCTAGTAATGCAGACCTGCAAAGGGTGCCTTCTTCTCTCATTTCTGTTATCAATAAGATAGAAAGATTATTGTCATAGCGAGAGAATGGCAATAGCTCTCTTCCTTTTAGACACATACCAAAAAACATTTTTCCTATATTTCTTTTCAATGACTTTTTCCTCCAGAAAACTGGGGTCACAGCATCAAGTATTGCAAATGGATGTTTATCTAAGCATTGATTATCTTCATCTTTGACAACTGGTAGAGTAGTAGATGAGTAGAGTAGTAGTAGAGCAAATGATGATCTATGAAGCAAATATCTTCAACAGATATGAAGTCTACCTTCAAAAACTAGATAGATCTTATCAGCAGTAACAGCTGAGTCTCTTTTCAATAAGATCATCACTGAGCTACCACAAGCATGAAACCTTACAATGCTTATAAAGCCTTCCTTGATCCTTCGTTTCCTGTGACCAAACAAAGCAATTTCAGTACGCAAAACTAAATGCATGAAGAAAGTGAATGGATGTCAGGACTTTAAGGTTCATTGATGTTCTACATTGACCGCAAGTAGGGGGTCATTTAAATTCTATTTCTCACAGCAATATTCAGCTCAAAGAGCTATTAAAAGACTTAGGTTATATCAGTTTTTGGACCTCTCTAAATAAATCCTCAAACAGAAGGGAAGATGATGCAGTAAAAAAGAAACACCAAACATTCTCCGGGTTTCAGACATTTCACTCGCTATTTCTGTACCAAAAGGAACATTTGTACTATCATCCCCCTATCAAGCCATTACAAAACTATTATGTGAATTCTGAATGTATTTCAGCTGCATCCCTCAAGCAACTGAGCAGCCAGAAACATGGAAAAGAATAAATCAGTAACCACAGCTGAGGTACCCCTCCAATGAAGGAGGATATAAATATATAGGGCCCAATGTTACTGACAACATTTTCCCATGTTTGGTCTAATCAAGTACAAACCAGCAAGAATAGACTCTTCTTAACTAACCTGCTTGTTGATCTGGATGACTGTGAGAATGCAGGTGAGACTGTTCCCCGGCCTTCCTCTGAAGAATGAGGGTCACTTCTTTTGCCATCAGGAGTTTCTGCTTTGAGTATCTGGGCCTTTCCAAGGACAACAGCTGAGTTATGCTCTTCAGGATCTTCTCCTACCAAGAAAAAGGGTAGACATGAGTAAGTATGACAAAGCAAAATATTACTGTTTAATTTTTTGCAGCCTGGAGACTTTCTTAAGAAAAACAAAAGTTTTTAAAATATTAGAATACCAATGCCTCATTTCCACTTACTTGCTTCCCCAAACTATCTCAGTTTCAAAGGTTTTAATTTCTTTTCCTGCCATAGTAAAAAAAAACATTACCAACGGCAACAAAAAAGCAACAACAACAAACAACCTCTAAGAACCAGAGACTGAAACAAAAACATTCCGTTGTTACGAGTTTCACATGCAAACAAAGAGAAAAATAAAGGGAAAGGATATTTGTCACATTTCATAAGATAAAACTGTGTTTCAGAAATTAGCAGACACTTAATGAGGCAGCTCTGTTCTCTGGTTCTTGATACCAATTCACTTCATCCATTGCACAAGACAGTTTGATAGCTTGAAAGTTTTACAGATCAAGTTAATAAGCTTGTTTTCAATAAAAGAAACATTATGACTTATTTCCTTATGTACCTAAGAAAGATGAAATGTCAATCTAGATAATTGGCATTTCCATTTATCTTTATAGGAAAAAGCATTTCTAGACAACACAAATCTAACAAATTGTAAAGCCATTCTATTATTTTTGTATCATATGTTTTTATCTATTAAAAGATGAACAATAGTTCTCTCAAAAGATGCCTTCTACCTCTCCACATAAAGAGTAAATATAGACTAGAAAGCATGATATGAAAAAATAAACTGCTCTTATGGCCTACCCACAAATATTTTCAAATGAGTTATTTAACTAGAAAGTTGCAAGGAATATTAAAACCATACTGAGACTCATCTCATTAATAATCCTTATTGAGGCAGATCACGGAAGTGTTCTGTCCACTCTCATGAACCAACTTATATTTCTGCTCAAACCACTTCAACTTTTGTACCTCTACAGAAATTATTTTTGACAGAAGGGGCCTAACAGGACTACAGTTACAATGTGGAAAAGCTATACAATCTTTGAATTCAGCTAGGGTTTGTCCTATCCCTTATGCTAAAATTAGTATTTAATTATCAGGAGCATATTTCTGCCTGTTGAAAACAACCAGCAGATTACAGCAAGTTAGTTGCCTAATATAACATTGCTGAAATCAACAGATCAAAAATAGTAAAGGCGCTGTGCAATAACGCAACGCAAAAGAGATGCGTCAAAAATATTTATCAAATTCTTATGGTGCTTCCCCTAGGCAATGCAAAACCCTACGTTTAGTAGTTACAAAAATATAGACTGGAAATCAACTTTTTAAGTTTAAAGATGCAAAACAAGATCATGTAAATCAGGAAGGGATGATTAAAACATCATCAGAAAGGAGCAAGATTTTGTGAGAGGTTTAAGTTACATCCACCAATGCTACAGTAAAGGGCAATGGCAGATAATAAGGTTTAAAAAAAAATTTTTTTAAATAAAGTGGGTAAGGAATGCATATGAAGTCTTTGTTCTTCTCAGTAGTAATGCTTTCATATTGCAAGTCATCAAACCACTGATGGTTTTCTTTCTTTCAATATTATAATTCCCAATTTAATAAAAAGCTTTTTGCTGTTAATAAAGAAGATGGATAAAACAGGCTTTAGCCATTTGTTCCTTCACCCCTAAATCTTCATGTTTTTTTGGTTTTTTTAAATGGTTTACAAATGAACAGTCAATCAGGTGTAGCTGTTTGGCATAAAACTAGGAACTGTAATTTCAAAGATTAATGAAAGCTCAGTGCACAAAAAGCGTAATAAATATTTTGGAGATTTGTCAGAACGAGATGAGGAGGTATTGTCTACTTAAGTCAACACAATACAGGATGATACACCTGATGTAAGTTATTTTCTACCTGAGCACTCTTCTGGAAAAGCTGCGTGGCTTTACTTCAACTTCTCGAAGTCTGCAATTCAGGGCACAAAGAAAAAGGTTGTATGGAAGCTACAAGCAACTCATAGTAGCCAACCTCTCCACAGATCATAGCTAGAAATTACTATTTCATAGTCTGTGATCCCATTATCTAATCACACATTGCTTCTGTCTCTGCTATAGATGAGGGACATCACTCAATTATGACAAATGAGATAAAGTTTATCCTTGAGATTCCTTAACTTTTACCCTTCATATGGAAAGGATTATGCATTGCATCAAGGTCTGCATGAAATGATAAGGATAAAATTCATACTATTTTATTGGTATTTTCATTTATTTTTATTCTTGAGAGCTCTGCTAGAGCACGGCAGGCAGCCACATACCAAAGATTAATTCAGTTCAGCTCAGGAAGGGCAGGGATTTGTGAGGGCTGGTGCAAACTAAACTGCCACATTTTCCCAAGGATACAGACAACAGCACGTCCAATTCTGGCCAATGGAATTCTCTCTGAAATTCAGTATCCTGAGTACATCATAATTCCACAAATAATAGGTTGAGGAATGCTCTTCTAAATCACACATTTAAAGATAAATGCACACTGCCACAGCACCCAGCACCATAAAACAAATGAGATTGAAAAAGCCTATAGGGAACAAGTTAAAAGCACACAGGGGTATTTCTCTGATGTTGTTGGTAGTGAGGATAACAAACATACGCTGGATGCTGTTCCTAACTCACAAAGCACATCTGCAGAACTAAGTAAGTGCAGCTGCACACTCCCACTTCTCACTGTGTTGAAGAATATAATACAAAATAAACCAAGTTAAAAAAAAAAAAAAAGAGAAGCAACGTGCAGTATAAACTTCTAAAGAAGCTGAAATACTTTATTCCTTCAACCTCAGGACAAAAAAAATACTTTTCCCAATCCACACAAACATTTTACAGTTCCCAGTTACTGACTCCTTATCACATTAATGACACGGGAAGGCAGGCAATACCCACGATCACCTTCATTTCAAAGATGCAAATTGTCATACGCCCACTATCAGCAACTTTGGTAGATTTGCATCAGAACCCAAGACCCCATTTACACCTGCTAATTAAAATACACATCTGAAATAAAACACATACACAATCACATTAAAATCAAACAAATTATACATTTATTATGGGTTGTGCTTGAGTATCACACTAGAATCAATGGCAGTCAATCTTTTTAAGGTCCGTTTGGTTTTTATGTTGTTTTTTTTCTCCCCTTAAGGACTGTGGGAGAAGAACAATGGGAGGAAAGAACATTTCTTCAGGAAATCCACTTATTAGTATGGATCGAGGGGCACGGGGTGGAGGGGGATTACATTAAACAACATTACTAACCTGTGCCTGCTGGCAGTTCTTTGACAGTTACTTCTTTGTTTTCAGCACTTTCTGTTTTCTTCTTACCACTTTTCTTCCACCGATTATTTACTTGATCCACTAAAAATTGAAATTCACTTCTGTGTTTGTTTCCTGAAACATAATAGCGCATTACTATACAAAAAGCAGACTGATCATTGTCACAGAACTCCTGAAGTATACACCATAAAAAGTGAAAAGGACACGAACAGAAATAAACATAAAATACTGAATTAAAAATATTTCTGATACACCAAAAAAAAAAGTTTCATGTTCTATTCACAACCCAAATCTGTGTTTATGCTTTCAGTTACCCAGTAGTCAAGAACGCCTGCACAGATGAAAACTTAATTTTTTGCACAGTATAACTGTGTTTGTTTCTTCTTAATATTATCTGGTTTTTGCTTTTATTTCCTAAAATTAAGTGTTGCAATTACCACTGTAATAACTTCTAATATCGATGAAGATTTCAAGCTCCTTTTGGATACTGTAGTACTGCATTCATTCACGATCTCTCTCCTGAATAAGGGTCTGTGCTGCTCAGCGGAATAATAAGCAATTCAGAGCATATTTTTCACTTCTGTGTCACTCACCAAATCCAAACAGGCAAAAACCCAACAGCTTTGGATGCTCAGAGGCCTGTGTAACTGATGCTTGCCATTTCCAAACATTTTGCCAAAGGAAGACAAGCATGTATTCCAAAAGGGCAAATGATCCAGGTGTCCCTGAGTGCAGGCTGGAGGGGGGAAGCGGCCACGGGGACTGGCTGCCCTGTACCCCGTAGCTCTTCCAGTGGAAAAGGGCAGAGGGTGAGCTGGGGTGCCCCTGAGCTGACTCGCTGCTGTTTTCCACCAGTCAAAGAACACTTCTTGCAGTGTCTAGCATCACCTGCCAAGCCCACAGCCTGCACTGCTCGTGGAACCGCTTGTTATTAAGACCCAAGGTTACTGCTAGGAGCAAGAAAAAGCGAAGGATCTCCAGTGTTTGCAATGCACTAACTACACAAATGCGAACTACAAGAAACACTTTAGTGCCACCTTCCCTGCAGTACCCCTCAGATCTGACAGACCGGCCTTTCTGCTCGACAGAGGTGTCCGGAGTTAACCACAACAGCGATCCAGTTTGACCGTTCTTCCTAAAAATCTACCAATTTAACCTCCTGCATCACATTTCTCTTTCAGGGCTCTGGAAATTACAGATATGCCACAACTCCAACAGAGTACTTCACGAAAGTGACAGTCTCAAACAAAACCGTGGTTGGAGATGCACGCTGCGAAGTGTTACAAAGGATAATTACATGGATTCCTTCAACCTGTGAACGAAAAGGAGCAAGCTGCCCAGCCCTAACATGCGGGGAAGCCCATGCAGAAATTTGGAAATTTCTTATTCTATGCTGATTTACCTTCCAGTTTTAATTTATGAAATCCAAAATCCCAGATCTTTGTTTTTTGAGACTGTTCAGTGTACGACTGACCCCACTGACAAATAAGCCCACGGGAAGTCACATGTTCCCAGAAGTACACTTTCCCAAATAATCTAACAGAAGTAAATGAAAGATGTTACCCCGTCCTGCTAGCCTGGCTGTCTCACCTCATATTTTATCACATTATGGTAGCATGTATCCTCCCTAGTAGAGAGAATGAGGGAAGTCTCACAACTACTCTGTTACATGCTTTATAGTAGCTTTGAATTTTCCCCTACTTCTGCAGTAAAGCAATTTCTAAAGACTATGTATCATACTTAGTATGGTTTTTTGATTCAGATCCTCTAATCACAGTTAATTGCTCTGTGGCATATCCTTTGCCCTGTCAGCCACTTAGTATGTTTTAAAGTAATCCTCTGGTATTTAGTCAAAGCAGCGTTGTTTCCTATCTAGCTACTTCCACCTCCTTGCTCAGAGGCTGGGAAAATACGTGGTCTCCTCAGACAAATTATGTGGATTACCTCATACTCGCTGGGTATGAAGAGAACACGTCGTTTTGCTAACAGAATACACCAGCTTCTCCTATAACAAGATACTGGTCTGCAGCTACCCACAGCTAGTGTAGCATGAAAGTCTATCAGTCCATACACGATTTTATATTGGTATATTACAGTGAAGACAGCAAATATTAATTTCATTCACTTGGAAGGACTTTCAACAAAAAGTCACTCTGAGAAACAGATTTGTCCTTTGGAGAAAAACAGATTATTTCAGCTAAAACCTTTAGCCTAACTTCTAGCCTACAGAGAAAGCATTCCAAATGTTTCCTGTGTAAAAGGCACGAAGGCCTGACGGACATCCAAAACGTCCCTGTGGCAAGGCAGCTGCTTCTAACGGCACGAGAAGGTGAGGAGCACACAGCCCTTCCGAAACGCTCCCTGCTGCCACTCCAAAGGCGTCCGGCCGCCAGCCACGGAGACGTCCGAGCTGCAGCGTACCACGAAATGCCAGCCTCGAGCTGGAATGTTTTCCAATTCTTCATTGAGTTGGGACTGAGGATTCCCGGGAGTGCCGAGAGACCACCACGCTCCCACCACGGCCCACAGCAGAGGACTCGTAGTGCACGCACAGCCCGCAAGGAGATGGCTTTTCAGCAGTGCATCCCGGATGGGCTAAGTAAAGCAGCTCTTGAGGACAGCGTACACCCGGCATCACACACACCACTGAGTACACACAGGGTTGGGGTGGGTTTTTTATTTCCTTTCTTTGCAGACACAGAACTTAATATTGCTTGAAGCCTCTGCTTTGCTAGAGCCACCTGCGTGCTGCCCAAGCTATGCTCGCAGAAATGAGCGAGGGAAACCCCAGCATGGGGGACGAGCAGAAAACAAATGGGAATCCTCAGCCCAGGGAGAGCTAGGGTCTGGGGACGAGCGGGGCTGAGCCCCGTGCCCATCAGGCTGCAGGCGCTGCAGGGCTGGCCCGTCCCGTGGGCCAGAGCCAGCCCAACCACCCCGACCGCCCCGGCACACGCACGGCCGTCACGCCCGCCCCACAGATGCTGAGACGCTCTCCCCCTTCCCCCCTTCCCACTCACCCCACCTCCCAGCCTCACCCGCGGGCAGGGTCTGGCTTCCCCGCGAGCGCTCCCCTTCTCCTGCCCCAGGGCACATCTCCCCGCAGCACCGCTCCCCCTGGGGACGGGCACAGGCACGGGGACGGTCCAGCTCCTCGAGGAGGGGACATCGCCTGCCCAGCGCTGCACTGAACAGTCGCTGCCTCTACCCCGGGCCCACGTCCTACTGCACCGACAGGAGGGGAAAAACGCTATGGCAAAACGGTATCGAGTTCTGTCCCACACAAGAAAAAAAATTAAATGATTTTCCCATGTACTGTTTAAAACTGCATAGCTGAAGACACCACATAAGGTCAACAACTCCTTTTAATAAAAAGAAAGTTCTTGTCCTAGATGCTCGTATTTGAAACACTGCACATTTATTACGTAATCCGTTTGGTGCTTCAATTTTTCCAGTATTAATATTTTTTGTTGCTTTGTTTTATGCTGTAACTACAAAGCTTTTCAAGTTAAAAAGAAATGTCCTGGCAACACGAGGCACTATTCAGATACATCATAAATCAGGGCTGTGCTGAAACTGCATACCGCGCACATTTCGCAAAACTATGTCTATTTCAATAATAAAACAATCACAGATGTAATTACAGATATTTAAAACAGAAGACATAAATCAGTAAGCATCTGAATCGCGTTGCAAATTGAGACTTATAAACAAAAAGAGCAGAATAAATTTTTTGAATATATANTTTAAAACATATATATGTTTTGTTTTTTTTTTTTTAAACTCTTTGAATAGAGACCTGCCCATGAAAAAAGCAGAACGAGGTTGACACTGGGTTGAGGGGAAAACATCCCATTCCCCACTACTGAATTCCCAAGGAGCAGACGGAAGCTACTGAACAGGACAACGCAGCTAGTTGAACCTTGCAGGCAGACTCTGGCGGTTGCTCAAGCAGTTTCCAGCTAGCATATAAAACAACCACAGGTTCATCAAGCCAAAATATTAATTGGTCTTTCAAAAACACTTCATATACACGAAAAAAATCTCCAATTTGCCAATAGTCTGGAAAATTGTAATGAAGTTAAGAAAAAAATGGGTTTTTATCACAGCTGCTTTTCCTTGCTTTTCAGCAAGGCTGTTTCATAGCCCCACTCTATTGTGTCTTTCATATGGAAATACACACAAATAAAGTAGATAGCTGGGGCTTCTTTATTCACAGAACTCATGCCAGAGTTGAATTAATTCAGTAATTCAGCTATGAATTAGGGACTCTGGGTGTAAACGTTGCAAATTAAAAGAGGAAAAAAAAACCTTCATTGCCTATTAAAGCTTTTTCAAGTCCAGAGGAAAAGAGAGAAAAAAAAAAAAAGCATTTAATGAAGGTTCTTTTAACCTCTAGCTATCCTCTAATTTCAATGTACAATTCCTTTTTCATGGTAATGTTTTCCCTATTGCTTTTATGAGAAATAATTTGCTGACCCAAGTTAAAATTTACCTCTTGGGTCACCACATTTTACTAATTTTAAAACGCATCTTCCTATCAAAATATTTTTCTATTTTTTTTTAATTTTATATTTTCAATTAAGCTTCCCAAGGCTAACTTATTCACTTAATCTTGATAATTTTCAAACCACGTTCTTTTAACAATACAAACTAAATAAAACACCTGGTTTTGAAAAATTACAATGGCAATTAGTATCTTTTTGTTCTAGAAAGCATACAACTGATCAAAAAGTAAAAGGAAGGACAGACAACACGAGTCCTTTACGGCCACAGCTGGCAGCACACAGCATGACTGCACCCTGCTGCAGGGCCGGCTGATGGGGCTACAGCTGATGCTGGCTACGGCCACACAAATATAACCGTGTGCAAGGCTGTGATGGGAACACAACCAGGGACCCCATTTCACACGGAATTCCTGCATAACCCAAGCAGAAAAACGCAAGCTGGGTGGGTTCCCTACAGCGGATCCGCTCCCCGCGCACAGCGCTGCCCCACGAACAGCCGCGGGGGCACCGTGCCGGGCGGCAGGCACTGCCCGCAGCCCCGCGTCCTCGGACGGCTCCTGTTCCAGCTCACCTGCCACGTCCAGCAGAACGCTAATGAGCGGAGCACCAATGGCCGGCTGCAAGGCGTTTGCTCTGCTCGGGGGGCCTACCAAAGTCACTGAACCTTGGATTTGCTCTTAAGAGAGCAATTAAAGCTTCGGGGGGAAAAATACTTAGTTGAGGAATTCATCGATTTGTGGGGGGGTTGTTTGTTTGGGGGAGGTTGTTTGTTTTCTGTTTTGGTTTGGTTTTTGTTATTGGCTGGGTTGGGTTTTTTGTTTTTGTTTGCATTATATTGCTAGAGACTTCTGCACGGCCAGAGAGTAATTATTAACCAGTTACTTGGAATTAGTGCAGAATGTTTCAGATTCAAAACCACAAATAGGGCATGTACAGTTAAAAAAAAATATTCTCAGGAACAGCAGCAAAAAGCAAGGGAAAAATTTGCTAAAGATTTAGGTCCTTATTTAGCCTTCACAGAAACCCAACTAAAATCAACAAGTCTAAATCTAGCCGCATTATGGAATAATTTATATGCCTGAAGCAACACAAGGAAACACAGGAAATGTGACCATATTGCAGATTTAAATACACCCTTAAGTATAATCAGAACAAGTTGTCCTTTCGTTGCTTTGCTCCTCCATGGCTGAAAGCTGAGAAGCTTAATGTTCTCCGAACATTGTTTTAGTATTACATGGCTACCTACCACATTTGAGAGTACAAGCACAGTGCAGGTAAAGTGAAATGAGTGGGTAACAGCAGGAAAGAAATTGTGAATAATAAAGCAACACTAGGAAGCTAAGAATGAATTAATGCTATTTAAAACCTGATGTATAAACATACAAATCACCTGGAAAAATAAGTTTATGTGAGCAATTTCTGCAGTGAATTACCAAAACAGGATGCAAGTCTTGCAATCTAACTCTCACAAGAATCTTTGCTTCTGAACTAACCATAAGGACGGTAGTTGGTTAGATGGTTCCACAGAGAGACAAAACACAAAGCCTGGGGCAAACAAGGGCTAAATCTCACAAGCAAAGCATAATCGGCTTTCCCTGCAGTCACAACTGCTCTTCTGTACTTCAAACCTGCGTTGTAAGAATTGCACAGAGTCTAACACCGAGCAGGAAACTGAAACAGAGCTGCTCAGCAGCATGGGCATCAACAGTACACTGCCACCCACATGCCCAGCACTGCTTGGGTCTCAGGGAGTCCTTCCAGCGAAGTCCTGCTCCTTACTGCTGCCCATGGGTTCCCAGTGAAACCATACAACTATGCCTCACGATCCAGGGAGGCAGACAGGAAGACTCTACTCTGCTCTTCTTTATATCCAATGACCATGTAGGAGGACCACGAGGTAAGCAGAAAGTGCTTAAATGGAGATGTGTCAAGGAGGCAATCAGCTTCCATCTCAATTTTATCCAGCTCTGGCAGTGAGTTTTATCTCTTAACAGAGATTGGGTTTCAAAGAGGAAGTTTGAGCCCAAATACGAGAACTTTCAGCTTTTTCCTTCATTTATTACATAAGGGGAGGGAGAACAATACAGAGGTGTGCATCTCTGTGTGGGTGTTTCAGTACGAAGGAAAAAAGATGAATTAATGAGGAAAATGAAGTGAAACTTGCATATTACTTACGATAACCAGTGTGGATCTCGTCTATTTCCTCCTCTGTCTGGTCCTTTGTAAAGGTCAAGCTCTACAGAAATCACACAAATGTTTATTTACAAAGAGAAAAAGTTGATAAAGCTGTATACTTTAAAACTACAGACTTAACTGGAAGAAGACTCAGCCATTCATTTCCCCTCCCACTAGCTCTTACTGTGTCATCCGCAGAAAGTAATATGTATTTAAAGTACGTGTACCTGCTGTCTTGCTTCGCTTTCACAAAGACAACAGGACTTAGCCAAACTACCCCATGTAACATCCAGCATGTGTGGGTCATAAAGTACTTCCTAATACTGTGCAATAAACGTGCACCAAAAGTCGCAGAAGTATCATATGTCATGGGAAAAGAACAGGCACTATCGCTAATATGGAAGCAAGGAATTTGTTAGATAAATCCTAGAGAATTCTAGGAAGCAAAGTATTCCCCACACTACCATGGAGGGTCAAAATCTTCCAATATGACCAAGGGGAACATTTCTCAAGAATCTGTATTGTAACCAGAAAAAATGCTCTCACTTAAGTGGTTCGAACATAGAGACATCAGGAGTATACTAAGAACTGCCCATGACAACAGACTGATATGAGAAAGTCATGATTAAAAGATGGTAAATGCAAAGTCCAACACATAGTCTGGGAATCAGGGAATTGCCATAATAAACAGGCAAACATGCTCAGTGCCCACACTACAGTTTCTCCTATCCATCCCCCCATTTGGGCATAAGGATAATTAGCTTACACTTTCACCACTTTTATTCAATTCAAGCTGAACCCGAATCTTCTCATTCTTTTCCAGCTCTTTAACGATCTCTGCAACTGTTTGAAAACACAAGAAACAGATCATTAAAACAGGAGCTGTCAGTGTTCACAGCACTAAATGAAACTACTGTTAACTTAGTTCATGAAGAAACAAACCTGCATAAGCCTTCCAACAGTGAAAGCTCAGGCTCAGATCACAAGCAGACAAACCAAGCGGTTTCACATGCACGCTCGGCAGACATTTGCTAACGCAGAGCTGGAGCCTGCGACACGGGAGCCCGGGGCCCCGGCGCCCTGCCGAGAGCCAGGCAGCGCTGGCCGGCGGCTGGCTCCCGCGGCTCTGGGGCCCTCGTGCTTACATTTCCTCCATACGAAATTCATGGAAAGGCGTAGTCTTCTCGAATCATATTTGAATCTTTCTCTACCATACTATACAGTTTCTGTGGTATACAGGCATGTCTTTTATATAAAGTTTCCATTTTATAATGCATCTTTAAACGGAAAATAATGAAACATACTGCTTATCCTATTTTTACCTCCAAGGAGTACCTTCCAAGGCAACACAAAGCTGTCTGCAGGCTTATATCCAAACCCATAGTCCAAAGACGAATGACAACCTACTCTAACCTTTAAGCCAAACACCTGAAAAGCATATAATCGGACACTACATTGTCTGCATGGTTTATTTTGACGTTTACTTTTACAAACATGTTTCTACACTTATCATTTTCACGGAACTCCTAGGTAGCTATGTGGATCATTAAAACAAATACTTTCACTACAAAGTAGCCAGAGAACAAGAAGCTTATAAGGTTGTGAAGGAATAAAACCTGTTCAAAACTGGTTTAAGCAAAATCCAGGAATTGGGCACCTATGCTTTCTCAGAAGCTCAGCTATTTGTATTTTATAGTGACCTTAGGTTCACTGCTACCACTGAAAATGCATGTCTGCATCCTAAGTGCTAGTTTAATAATTCACCCTTTATAAATAGGTGTTGAGCCAGAACTCAATAAAAGCTTTGCATTATTTAGAGGATACTAGCTAATGCACGCTGTAACACACCGTGAAACTCTTCGTTTAGCTAGCTTGGGTGAGCTACACAGACAGGGCCTTCCTGCTGCTTCACCGCGAGCATTACGTGAAGAATCACCCCAAGAAAAGCGTAACACCCGGCACGTCAGAAGACTAACAGAGAACCGCACGTGCGGCAGAGCTTCAGCTCCAGCACCCTCGCAGAGGCACGAGGCTCCAGCCGAGGCAGCGCCCACCTCTCGTGCCCGCCGGCTGCGGTGCGGCCGCAGCAGCGCAAGCCGGGCTCTGCTGCCCTTCCTTTGCCCCCTCCCCAGCAGCGCCGACCAGGCCGCTCCTCGCTCACGTCGTCCTCCGCTCCTGCCTACCTGCCTGCTGCAGGCCACGCACCTCCAGCGCCTGCTGCCACGGCACGCCTTCTGCTGCCTCTGGGGGCACTCAGAGAGGGTCTCCGAGAGGAGCTAATTACCTTGCCAAGATCAGCATAAATCACTGAGCTTGAAATTCTGATACAAGTGCTGTTCTCGCAGACTTAAACTTGCTAAGCTTCTATCCTTGCTAAAGTCTTGCTGAAATGAAATACAAATACAAAACTTGCTGAAATCAAACACAATCTAACTGGATGTGTTGGTTCTCATCACAGAGACATCCTGAAGTCCTGGAAAACAATTTCTAAAAGCGCTGATATTTATTTTCAAATGTGCTTAGGCACAAACTAAGCAGTGGTGCTTGGCACCTAAATCACTTACACACTTAATCTTTCTTTAGTTCTTATTCAAGTTCTCCAAACGGTCAGAGGAGCAAAATGAAAAAAGCAGGTAGCGTTGGTTGCCAGCTTGCTTTTCTCAAACACTTGCTCCCACCAGCCAAGCCCAGAGCTGGCAAGTGAATTCATGATTTCAAAATCAGGAACCTGAAGTTTGGCAGCTAAATTCATATCTATACTCCTCAGCGATGCTGCCAGCAGCAGGACCGACCGACGCGGCAGGGCCAGTGCACGGCGAGCTGCGTCCTGCCACCAGCACAGAGCGGCCCCAGCCACGCGACAGCTCCAGGGCTCTGCCGCTCCCGGGGAGCAATATCAGGACGGGTCCCGACAGGATTCCTTTGAAAGGACTGCCTGCCATAAGCCCCTAGTCAAATAAAAATAATGACTATAAATCCGATGTCCATCTCTCACACACACTCATACGCGTGTGTATCTGTACTGTTACCTCCATCGCTTGCAGAACTGAGCTGAGAGATGACAAATGACATCTTTAAAAAGAAGCATATTTTCATCTTGTATAAAATAGAACACAACAAGATGAACCGGGACAGTTCTCCCTCTAGTTCATACATGCTATTCAAGATGTGTAAAAATGGCCACACTGCCTGCAAATCCAGGCAGCACAAATGCCCCGCTCAGACCTCATCCTTCCTCTTCCAGCCCTGGCACTTCCCAAGCATTAAGCCTGAGCACATGCAAACAATAGACTGCTGTTCAAAGAAAGTTCAGATTGCACTCATATTAGACGCTAAAACACTTTGCACTTAACCCATATAGCTGTTCAATGCTACATATAGTCTGTGTTTAACAGCAATACATTTCTGGTTTTCATCAAACCTCCTCTTGCATTAATCTCAATTTATATAGCTATGAAGACAAATTCTTCAGCTCCATTTTTCCCAAATATTTAAACCAGCCTTATTCCTATCCTAAGAACTAAAAGAAAGGAAATGCATACAAAGAGTTTGTGATAAAAACTTTCCTAGGATTTCTAACTTACCAGATTTGGGATTTAGAGAATCACACTGAGCATTATACATGTGCACAAATTCTTGGTGTCTTTTAATGAGCTGTTGCCGGGTCCCATGGGTAGACAGTCCGTGTTCCTTTAGTTTCTTCTTCAACTCACGATCAGAGAGCAAGTTGTAAACAACTTTAGGCATAGGCTTCCTTTTATGAGCAGAACTGCAAAAGGAAGAGGAAACAAAACATTTTTATTTAATACTTCTAGTAAGAATTAAAATACTGACTTACATTTTTACAGGGCATTTCACCCACTTTGGGTAAGGACTATCTCAAGGAATGATTTCAGCCGTACCGACACACAACCAATCACACAACGTAGGACTGATGCAACAGCAATAGCTCTAGGAAGCCAGAACACTTTTTCCATCTACCACAAAGAACATTTCAAACATGCAAAAAGCAAGAGGTCTAGTCTGATTTTCTTTAGGAAACTGTGCAAACACTGCTTCCCAGGTAACAAGAACTGCAGCTCAGGTTTTAATATTGACAGCAAAGGCTTTAAATCACATCAGCAAACACAGTATTGTTCATCTTCATTAGGATCAAGCTGATGCTCAGTCTGAATTCAAAAGGAAGTGTGCTGAATTCAGATTGCTGAAACATAAAGGCTTTCCAAAACTACTGGCCATGTCCTACCTGAATGAGTTGGTGAAGTTTTAAAAGCCATAAAACTGCAACCCAAAACCTGAATTATGAGATTTTTCAGCTGAGAAAATGACCTCAAGAAAGACACAATCATGTACTTGAAAGCAAATCCGTAGTTCCCATCTAACAGAAGGATACATTGGTAATATAGAAAATAACATTAAAGAGAATTAACAGTGCTCTCAGATGAATAATGTCTAAAAACAAAATTTACTCCTTCGCACTGCCTTATGTTAGAAGAACTCAACATTCCTAGCACAGCTAGGGAAAACATCTTCATTACAGGAAACTGCCACAGAAAATTCAAATCTTACTGCAACTTTTGTCATCCAAAAAGAGCAGAACAGTTTCTTTCTGCACAAATTATCTCAGTCTTCCCTACATCTCCTGGTGAAATATAAACTAGCCAACAAAGGCATTGAAATCCATCTAGTGCCTCACTCACCTTCAACTTAAATGATTTCTTATTACAACTTATTTCTAATTACAGAAGAACAGCATTTAGTTATAGACACTTTTCTTCCTGAAGCAAAATAAAATTTAGCTGCACAGCTCTGAATTACAGAGAAGTTATCGCTTTCTATCGTGAAAGCAAGAGACATGAAAACTGTATTCAGCACTTTCAGCTCATCACACTGCAAATAAATTTCAAATTTAAAAAAATGGCTTAAGCAAAAATTGCCATTATTTCATATCATTTACTCTCAGCCTCTGCAGCACAGCTACAGATTCTTTTGGGAAATATAAAAAAAAAAAATTACTGAATCTTTTAATTAAAACTTTTGAAACCTCCTGAAAGAGTTCTGTATATATTGTAGTTCACCAGCAGCATGACTCAGAAGACTGTTGACAGCTTTGCAAGCAGACAGCTACATGAAAACAGTTTTTCATCCTTGAAAATAAAATAAAATAAATAATAATAATAATAATAATAATAATAATAATGCAGTGTTCTCTGAACATATGTTTACCTGTTATAATTATGCCTGTGCAGGTTTGGGGGACTAAATTATCAGTTCTGATGAAATATTGCTCAACGGCTAACGTAGTATGCCATGTGTTCCTAATTTGAGAATAAACAGAGCTAAAATTCCTCAGAGAAGAACTAGAGATGTGCTGTTACTGAAAGCTGAATATTGCCATAAAATAAATACATTGCCAAAGCCACATTTAATACACAAGAGCCAATCCCTCAGGATCAGTATCTTGCATGATACTTTAAGTTCCAAGCGGTCTAGATAAAATAAGCAAAATTTAAAATTCTATTAGGGACATGGGATTTACACCAAAGAGCTGGTTTTTATTTTCATTCATTAAGAACAGCGAAAACAGTAAAAACATCCCAAATGAAAGTTAAAATGTAACATCAGATTTCCATATTAGTTTACCATTTATTCATCTTAAAAATCCTTCAGCTTGTAGACTGTAATCTAAGCATGACTGAGCAAATTAAGATCTTTAACATAAAATTACTTCCTAATTTAAGGTTCAGAGGACTTGGTAATACTAGCATGCAGTAAAACTGCACACAGTAAAAGTCCCTCATAGTTGTCAAGTCTGATCGGTTAGAAATCATAACAGCCTACGTTTATGCTAGTAAGAAAGCCCAAAGTCTACACTTCTGATGTGAGTGTGGCGACTATAACAAATTCTAGGGTGGAAGCGTAAAGTCACAGGCATGCATAAACCTTATGAAAATTAATATCTTAAAAGAAGACCTTAACTGGAGTAATTTGAAGAGAACCACAGTGAATAGACTAAGGTGCAATTTTTACTTTTTAACTTGACATTTAGTGAAGCAATTTTCTTTTGGCCCACCTGAATCAGAGGAAGCAATTCATTCACCACATGAAAAATAGGAACAAGTGTTATCTGAATAGAATTATAATGCTGGGGAGCAGAAATTTGATGACAATCGTGTACAGACTAGGTTTTACTACCTACGTTAAATTCTTTAAAACATTAACCAGTGCTTTCTTGCCACTAAAAATCAAAAAAGTAATTCTGTTGGTGAGTCACAATACTTCCTTGAAAGAGCAAAATCACCACTATAATATTTATAATAGTGATTTTAGATTGACATATGTAACAGGTAACCAAGAAACAAGCACAACCCACTATATTACAACCCATCAACTAATGTTTCTTATTTCAGCAGTGCAGAAGAATAGCTCCATGCACACAAAAAGTTCTGAGTCTTTTCTTACCTTCTAAGGCGGTCCTTCTTCTCTTCTCTTGTCAAGCAGCTATCTAGATGTTTGTTTATATATTCCTCTGGAATAGCAACCCCACAAACAGGACACTCCACTGAAAAAAAGGGAGAAGGGTTTTACTAGCTTGTATGTTACAGCAAAAATCAAGTGTTTTCATATGAAAAATTAACTGTTGATTGAATACAATGAAAATCCAGTATTCCTGGTTTCTTCTTTTATGGTATTAGAAAAAAAAGAAAAAAGAAAAAAAAAAAAAAGATTTAGCACGTCTGTCCAGAACCTTCATTTTTACTCCAGAGCACTTATTCCTCTTTCTGTGCAATATCAGAATGCATCTCATCTTCCTCCCTGCAGTCAGAGTGAATGAAAACTGTAGTAAAAATCTAGAATAACATACATACTACAAAGAACCCCAAGTACTAATATAGAATCATAGAATCATTTAGGTTGGCAAAGACCTCTAAGACCATCAAGTCCAACCATTAACCTAGCACTGCCAATAAAAACATAAGCATATTTCTGTGATAATGCCTTTCATTTTTTAAGCATTTCACTCTTAAATATAAGTTGCTTTATTTTGATAAAGCACTATAGAACAAATTTTATTCATAGTAACATTATGTTTCCATGTTGCCAATCAATGGGTCTCAAAACCCAATACATGAGTTAGTTAACCTCATAGAAATTCTATGATCCAATCATGCTTCATACTTTTCCACCCCTCTTTTTTTTAAGCACCTATAACTCAATTTTGTGACTTTTGCTCAGAGACTCACAAATGCCCTGCAACATGGTCCCACCCATGTCAGAATTCTTCTTGCATCATATTTGCAAGAAGTACTTGTAAAGGCCACCTGTAAAGATAGCCAAAAAACACAGACTTAAAATATTTGTCTTTTGCAATCACATTCTGTACATTCTGTCAAAAACAAAAGGCTAACTTTAAATGAACAGTATGAGATTCTTTAACCATTATCCTCTGTATTAGTATGAAGAAAGTCAATCTGGATTTTAAAAAAGACGCAAAAGACAACCTAGCAAAAACACTGAAATGTTGTGAGAATTCGGAGTTATTTGGTAACACTGCTTTACAATTCCTGACTTACAACTATTATTGTGTTACTGTGTTAACTGTCCTAATTAGTTATGAGTTATTTTATTTGAATTTAACACTTCAATTCTCAACACCATAACAAATAATACCCACTAGAAGAACTTCAGCATTACCTCATTTAGAGTCTCTCGTTTATATTTTTTGACCAACTACTTTGTATTTGTTGAAGTAATTTCATTGTAATGCATACTTGAACATTTAATAAGGTCATGAAATGGTCAGCAAGTGAAAATTTCAGTTGCTCGAGAATAAATGAGAGGTAAAATTTCACATTAGTTTTAAATGAGTAATGTGAGCAAGTCTGATTAATAAAACTAGAAAACATACCTTCTGGCTAGGTTGATGCCATTTTCATATGGCTACTTTTCTGGCTGTATTACATTTTAAGCAGTATTTACCCAGCTAATGAATAAACATGAACTTCAGAGTTCCAGTCAAATAAATTGTTAAACAGAAGAATATATAGATATGAACTATTAAGTATCAATGTTTCACTCTAACCAACTCCAAGTTGGTCCCTTCCAACTCAGGATATTCTATGATTCTGTTAGGCTTTTAGTTAAATAAGATGCCTGCTGTGATATCAGAATTAAGAAGATACTGTAATTTTATTGTAGTTAGTACTATTGATTAGTATAAACGGACATTAATCTTAACACAGTACAATTAGAGAAGAATAAAGCAGATTACTTTCTTCTGGAAAGTGCATGAATGGGAACATTAACAAAACTGAAACCATGATAATTTTGATTGTGGGTGTAACCCTCAAATAACAAACAAATTGTAAAATACCTTGTTTATGGTTACTGAGGATGCGAGAACAACAAATGTCAATGTTGTCTTTGTGCTCATTAAGGCAAAGGAGAAGAGAAAATGACTTCACTTTTTACTCAATAAATCTGTTGCACAACTTTTTTTTTTTTTAATAGTTGTTACTCGATACAAAAGAATCTATAAAAATCAAACGCTATTTAATTACTTGGCATCAGTACTTCCTCATCAAGTACATTGTTGTAGCAGTAATCTGAATGAATCATAGTCCAGCCAAACAGGAAGCGTCTGAGCACGCCAGGGCTTTAACTGCAGAGCAGAACGACGCAGAAAAGAGACGAATGCCATAGACTGATGGTACTCTGATGCATACAGCCAGCTGCAACTACGGACTTCGGGAATTGAGCAGAACAAGAACAAAAATTAAGCATCTCACCTTTGTTGACTACTTTTACCAGAGATGTAGAAGGCTTTTCACGATTTTTGGTGCATTCAGGACTCTCCTGTGATCCCACTTTGTTGTCTTCGTCACCAGCCTCTGCAGAGCTGCTACAGAGGTTATGATGTTTCTCAGTTTTGCAAACCTTCCGATCTGTTCCTGCCAGACCATCTGTCTTTGCTGGGGTGCAAACATTTTCCTTTCTCAAGAAACTGTCAATCACTGACACCTCTTCTTTTAAAACTGGCCAAGATGCAGGAGTCCTAACGTGGCCTTTGCCAGTTGAACGCCTGCTACAGGCCAATGGAGATGAAATCAGTGGAGTATCCAAGACCAACTGGACCAGCTGTTGCCTAGAAGTATCCAAAAGACAACATGCAGTTAGCTACATCTAACAGTATTGTTAGCTTTTTCTTTGAGAAGAAAACAGAAAGAAGACAGCTGGAGTTTTTCCTCCATTCCTTCCTCACTGTCCAGTTGCTAACATGCAGCACTTGGAAATCGTCTCGCCCACGCAAACCAGGAGCATCACAGTTCAGCATTATCATGCTCAACAGAATATAAAAAATATTTTCCTGATTTTCAAACAAAATAAATTACATTTTGCAAATGTAATAAAATGAGTGCCAACACATCACACGGGATACCATAAAGAATAAAGCCTTCCCCCTCACATGAAGATCACAGATAACTGCTTCCAGGACAGTGCTTCAAGCATTGTACCAGCTGTGACAGAGGCTCCTGAAACCAAAGGCTTACCAGAAAGTACTTCCATGTTCTCTACGAGCAGCACAGCTACCCAGCCAAACAGAATCTCCCTAAGATAATAACCAAATGCTTGTCAGCTCTTGAGACTGAGCGTCAGGTAACCTCAACTATTCGTGTTACACGTTTCAATGACGATCAGCCCAAGGGCACAAAGTCTCCACTCTTTTCTCATATGAAGTACGGGGAAAACACCACAAGCCTCAGGAACAGCCCACTTCAATCCCCAGCATAACACTGACCACTCAGGTACACGTGGTTTTCCTCCACTTGCACTCCCTGCCTTCCTCAGGGCTAGCAAATGTCAGGATGCCAGTTAAACAGAAGACTCTTCAAATAAACAAACTTGTATTTTATCAGTAGGAACGTGGTAGGAGCAGAAGGCTCGTTCTGTCCGTCTCACCGGTACTTCTAGTTTTGAGCTAATACAAAGAATTACAGTCTGTTGTTCTACTCAAACAATTGAAAAAGATCTTAAAGTCATGTTTTACTCCTACTTCCCCCATGGGTTTTTGCAGAATTGTGTTTATTTTGCCATGCATTTTACACGGATCAATCTAAGATAAATTAAGCCAGAGACCGCGCTCTTGGCACACAGACTGTATAGCAATGCAGCCGCCTAGGCTGCCCACATACCTCGTGGTTCACTCTTGCTCCTGTATCATCACAGGTGAAGGGAAGGTTTTCCCAACCCACGTCAATGGCAGACAAGCCACATGTACCATGCTTACCCACTACTACTTCGATGAGTCCTCCGCATCCTGAAGGACACAAAGAAGTTCATGCCATCCACCCAAAAAGAGCCAACAAAAACACACACGCAATCATTAACCTAATCCCCTTTAATTTCCTGCTCAATCCTCCTCCAGCAACCCGCACACAATGCACTTGCCAAGCTCTCCAAGCACGCAAAGCCTGCACAGCTGCCCAAGTCGTTACTAGCTCTCCCTGACTCGCTGCCATTCTCAGGACCACCACCTGCCAAGCCCCTGCCCGCTGCACCATCAGAAGTCCTACCAAAAAAATAAAAAGCTTAAGGGATGAACAGCATCTCTCTAACAACAGAGGAGCTATATCTCAAGAGATGAACCTTCTGTCCCCACACGCGAAGTGGGGTAGGGATGACCTCCCCTTCGCTTCCCATTATAGCAGGATAACGAGAGAGGGAGAGGCAGGAAGAGGGGTAGCTCTGGGGGATGCTGAGGAGCCCAGGACCCTCGCCGCCCACAGGCGCCGCACCTCAGGCACCCCTGTACCCCCACCTCTCAAACCCGTGCTGCGCCATCTGCTGCTGCAGCTGCAGGCCCAGAGCTCCGCGTTCAGGGCACAGGACAACAAGCACGTTGGTAACTTCTTCCAAGAGCCGAGCCCCACACACTACTACTTACAGCTGCACAAGATGCCTGGTATCCTTCAGACATAAATGTGTGGCCCCCAAAGACCACAAACAAGTCTGAAACACCACAAAGTCCTCCCCCTTCGCATCTGTAACACATTAACTTTTTCAGGCACTGGGTACCTTCAGTGCATTTTTATTACTGCCGTTGCTCAACAAGTACATGCTCTTTATTTAAATGCCGTGACTTTACAGCTTTGAGTCTGACAATTCACTCCACCTGAGGTGACAAAGCCTCTGGAAACAGAACAGCTGTGGGAGCTGAGTTTCATTTCTGTGCCTCCCTGAAGCCCCCAGACCATACGACTTGCCAGTATACATCTGTATGACCTCCCTGTTCCACCATACACACGGCATGAGATACCTGGTCAGACATGAGCTGTTTCAAGACATCCCCATGCTTAATGAGTGCAATGAGCTGAAGAGAAGGGAGCTCAAACCGTGCACTGCAGCACAGCGAGAACACGCTGTTCCCGTCATGTTTGCAGAACACAAGGGATTGCCCCTAAGACACACAAGCCTACATTCGCAGCCTGCAAAGTTCTTAACTCAGAAAGAATAAATAAGAGTTGATGTAATTTGGATTACTATTCATTTTTCTGTAAAAAACAACAGACTGTGGGTGATGCACCTACAGAACATATATTGCCATAAAATTATTCTTACAGCACTTTCACGACGATACAAAGCCCATAATAAGTCTGAAGTATAGCTGCGCTTTCGGATTTTACAATTGAAAACTTAGAAAACTTTTTAGTCTTTTAAGGTAAAGATTTATCTTGTCTGAGAATACCTAATCAATACCTTTCTGTATATATGAATGTTTTGAGAAGATACCGAAGTCATTGGGTGTCCCCACAACTACTAGTTTAAGATAGGTTCCTGGTGAGCAAACAGAATAACCAGCTCAGCACACTTAATGTTTTGCAGTGGTCATATTCGAGCTAGACTCAGAAGCCTGATTTGGAGTTTAGGTTTCCTGGATTACTGGATGTAATGACCACATTTGTCAGTAGCAATTCACATCCATCCCAAGACACTGACTTTCTGCAGTACAAACAAGTGCAATTAAGCGTGGCAGCAAAACTATGTTTTTCTGTCTGCTCATGCCTAGATATGGACTGGAAGCTTTTCAGGAGGTTAATTCCCCAGCTGACACAAGTACAGAGTGGTCTAGCTGCTGTTGTCATAGGATCAACTTCACGGGAAACTCAGGAGCGAGCTGAACGGGAACACAAACAGAGAGAGCCTTCACGCAGACATGTCCCACTCCCGCTTCGTGGCTGCTGCTTACACGGGGTATATTTCATCTGAAAATGCCAGAAAGTTCAGACAGAGGATTGCCATCCAGGGCCATCAGCAGCAATAAGCGGCATATAAAGTACCTCGCGTACTGCAGATAAACGCACGATATTCTTCAGCTTAGAGGTAACAAACCACAGCCTCAGAAGACTTGTCACAATGTTATGCAAAAAAGTTGATTTCTTCAGCCTGCCCCAGGTTTCCACCCAGGCAGCTTACCATTACAGCAGCTAATCAAACTCACACAGTCTTATCACACCATTCCTTTGGCTGCAAAGCAACCATTTTCTACGTGAAAGCCCAGTATCCTACACTACAGCAAGAGAAATTCCGCATGGCTCAGATAACAAAACAGATCCATAAATCATTTGGCATCACATCACATTAGCTTTCCTATAAAGAAAGATGCAGCCCCAAGTAGTAAAAATATCAGAAAACTTAGCTAGTTGCCTGTATGTTGATTGCCTCCATCTAGAGAATGCAGCTGCTCTCCCTCATCCTCTCAGTGAATTTTCTGTTGCTTTTGAGAGCTCCTCCTCTTGTCCAAGTAACAGCACAAAAGCATTCTGCTATTTGTAACTATCAGTTACTTCCATTTATTTTCTCACAACAGACACCCGCTAGTGAACACATATTTCAGTGTGTTCACACTACCTGACAACACTCCTAAAATTCAAGCTTCACATTGGTTTATCTTTGCACCAGACTTAAGACTGATTCACATGTTCCTCTCCGCATTTCCTTCCCAGGACATGCCACAATACTACAGCATCTCGAATCCTCTGAAGCAGAGACTTTGCTCGTCTGACCTGGTCCCTCAGGAAAGCTGGCAGACCAGAACTTGCCTGGGAGGTGGGCCTGGACCTCAGGCAGGCAGCAAAGCCAAGCGTGGAGCAGCTGAGCGACTCCAACAAGAGCTGAAAGCTCACGTGCAGACAGAGCTGGAGGAAGCACGGGGCTGCCTGCCTCCGGGCGCGGGCAGCAGAGGCAGGAAAGGCTGCAGGGCCCCTCATTTTACACCCCCAGGGTATAAAGCTCGGCATTTCGGTGACGTGCTCTGTGTGAGAGGAGAGGCTGCTGAACTCACAGAGAGAGGCTTGGAGCTGCAGGACACTCTACCAGATCTAAAACCATCTCGCTTCAACTGCAACTAGTTAACGCTTGCATGAAGGCAGCCAGAACTGAGAAAGCTTCTAAACAAATTTCAGTTCCTGTAATAACAGCTCTCAATAAAATATGGTCTGGTATAAAACAGAGAGAGAGAGAAAGAAATCAGAAAAACAATACAAAATCTAAAATCTATCCTAACAATAAGTTGATAATAAAGGTTGCTTTAATTGCACCACTGTTCTATAAATAATCTTACAGAGTTATTCCTTCAATTGAAGGATAAAGACCTATGAAGAAATTTTCTGAAGGGATCCAGTTTTGACACAGAATCAACAGAAAGAACAGTAGGAAAAGAATACCATAAATTGTTTGCCGAAACACACTAAATCTCTCTGTGCCTTTTTTTGGTAGGAAAACAGAACACACTGGCACTAAATGCAAAATGGTAGCAAAAAGTGACAGCAGGCTGCTGGAGCGCAGCGCGTCCCTCGGCGCGGGATGACATCTAGTGGCCCTGCCGCCAGAGCAGGGCCGCCCGCGGCACTCCGGGCACCACCTCCCCCTGCCACCTCTCCCCTTCCTGACCGCGGGAGCAGAACTGCTCAAATCTCTCGTTATTTGCATGAATTCTGACGGGTGCTGTTCACGTGACCTTGACAAGCACAATCACGGTTGAAGATCCATTTGTCATTCCAGAGAAAAAGACAGGAGACTCAAGAGAGTGCATGCAATTAACGGAGAAGTCCACTGTCCACCGCCACCAGATCATGGAGCTCACCTAGAAATTGATCCGGTCAGTAAACATCAGGACAACACAATTTTTAGAAAGCTTTGCATTTTGCATGCAGTTTTTATCAATTACTTCTACCTAGATTATCTATTATATGCTCTTATGAATTAACACAGACTACTATCAGCTCATAAAGGTTTTAGCAGATACAATTTTACCTTACTGGCACAAAAACAATAAATGTGTCACGACTGACAAACCTCAGTTTAAGAGCATGAGTACCTTCCAAAGGCTGCAATATAAACCAACAAGATGTTAGTGTGTCCTTACATTCATTGTTGGAACCAGGACACAATCCCCCTCTATCATCCATCCTCGTCAATGGATGGTGTGGGTTAGAGCAGGGAGTTACTGTTATTTTAGTTTAACTGTAAATGGATACTCATCTTAGTATACTGTCTACAGCATACTAAAGCATCCCTGGCAGAGAGAGTAACAATATAAAAGTCTTGCAAAATTTTATTCTTCAAGTCTGCAAGACCCACAAAGAAATTTTCAGTGTCCTTCTCCATCAAGATCCTGGTTCCCATTTTATGGTCAGTTTACTTCTCCCTTGCCAAAGAAGCTATAAAGCTGAGAGAGTAGATGGGCATCCAGTGCTTGCAGACAAACAAATTTAGAGAAAGAGAGAGAGTTGCAAATCTTCCTAGGGAAAACTCACGTAGAAATTGTCCTCTCCAGTTAGGGCTGTCCTCTCCTTGAAACTCCTTTTGCAGTACTCCTGGAAGTTCACCAGTGTTTTAGAAATGACAGCACCTGTGCTCTCAGAGCAGATGCGTTTATTCCTCGGACTCACTAGCTGCCAAGTAACCCTGATTAAGAAACTAAGATATAACCTTGAAAGTAAAAACATATTTTTCTTCCCTGTGGAGGAAAAAAGCACAGATTGGTCTTTTCAGCAATGAATAGTTTTCTACTTATGCAAATATAATTCTGATTTCTAAATTCTTTAATTATGTGATATAGAAACTGACAATTTCTATCAAAATGATGTCCTTATTAAAGGACAATGGAATTAATTTCAAAACAACCCTGAGTCTTTACACTTACTATTTTGGAAGCAACTGGTCTCATTGCAACTGATAAAAGTACTGTTCATAAAGGAAAGATGGCACTAATCGCACTATCCTGACCAAGGATTGATAGATTCTGCCCACAAAGCTCAGCACAAGCAGAGAGAAAACCAAGCAAAGGTAGCTCTGCACCCACTAAAATACCCTACTGATCAGAGCAATGCACTTCCTTAACACACACATTGCTTAGTATCTTCATGTGCACCTGAACACAACAAAGGCAATTCTGACCCATGGCAGACGATGCAGAGCAGCAACTCTGCTCTCTCACGCAGAACACAACAGTAAGGGGCCACCAGGAACGCCACCGACATCTTCACTGTCACTGGGAAGTGGCAGAGTCCACTGCTTGCGTGGGGAGGAAGGAGGACTCCTAGACAACGCTCACTGAGCAGAACTGAGCACAAAATACCATGAAGGCTCTAATTCTGCAAATACTTGTGCACAAGCTAAATGTTGAGCATAACAAGAAATGGGATCAACATTCAGGTCTGTTCAGAATGCTTGCCATTCCCACACGCACTGACCTTGGAGCAGAGCTTTCACTTTGCTCTGCACTACCAACACTAACATTTTCTTTCCCTACAGGCCTGACTTAAGAAATGCATTTGCATTTTCTGAAATACTGAAAAGATTTAAAGCCTAATTTTCATAAATGCTGAATTACCTGAGGCTCAAAGTCAAGGCAGGATGGACTTGAAGAGCTTCACACGTTTCAAAAAGCAGACCCTGGAGTTTGTATTTTGGGGGGGGAAGGTTGAAGGGAAACAAAGTGGAAGATAATGCCCCTACGATTTAACGATACTCATCACATAACATTCTCCAGGGATATTCTATGGTTCCCTTAACTCAGGGCCATCTGCAGAGTAAATGCAACCTCAGACTAAAAGAAGAAAAAGCGCAGGGTGCCCAGCATCTGAAGCGATGTAACATTTAATCACTGTCTATATTCCTCTTCTTCTGTCTTACTAAAGCAGTTACCTTAGTAAGCCACTTGCCATCAGGCATTTCTTAGCGAGATCCAAAAGAACCCTGCACCAGCTCTCTCTCACTTCACACCCCAGTAAGGAACAGGACATTACAGTTTAGGTTTATTGATCCGGTGTTATGTTGAGAAATTGATTGAACTCCAAGTCACAAAAGGAAAGGTTATTAAACTACTCTGGTAAGATTTATAGTGATCCATTAAAGCAGTCAAAAAAAATTTAACGTTTAAGATTCATTATCATAATGGATCCAAGTCAGCACTACTCATTCCCTACAAAATTAGATGTTACCAAAAAAATAGTAATACATTTATCAGTAGGAAACACCAAAGACAGAGTTCAAGCTAAAATATTGGAACTGCTGAATTTCAATTCATCAAATAAAATCTATTAAATCTAATAATGGTCATACAGAAGATCAGTTCTTCATCACATAGAAACTCTCTTAAGAAACAAAGCCATAGCATGAACTATGCTTGCTATCACTTATGAAGCCAAGAATCCCATTGATTTCAAGCTCCACGTTCATTTCACAGAAAGACGATAGTACATTTGTTTCCCATAGCCATAGGAATACCTGCAAAACGCTTAGCAAATCACAGGGCTGCTTCTAACCAAAAGAAAACAGAGATCATACAAAAGATGTCATATTTCTACTGTGGTAAGCAGTTACCAAGTCATACTTATTTTGTTGTTCCTGTCTTTTAAAGGGATGAGGAGATCAAAAGTGAATTAAAATCAAACAGAAAAGTAGCTGAAAGGACAATACTCCGTTACTTCTCTTATCCAGGAGAATTCCCATCTGTGGTCCCTCAACACGTACATTTTTCTCATCCAATGACTTCACCAAGAGAATTCCTTTGCAAGCTGACCATTATCACTGCACAAAATCGTTCTGTTCAGAATTTCCCCTGCACGCTTAGGAGGAATCTTATAAGAAAATCTTTACTACCATTATTTTCACTGTAGAAGGTAACTCCCAGCACCCAGCATCTGTTTGACTTCCTACAAGCCAGAAGAGACTGTAACTAACAAAGCAACTAACCTGAAACAAAAGCGAAATGAGCTTACACAATCTCCACACATCACCCAAGAGGACAGTAACCTCCAGCCAAAAAAATGTAGGATTTTTTCAGAAGTGCAACCATTCATCTGACATTTCTCTCACACTGGAATTTTTTCGCTCACTTCTCACACTTTTCCTCATTCTGCTCGTTCTTGGTGAGGAGAGACATGAAACCTCCTCCACTGACAAGTGGCAGGTCACTACAAGCATTGGAACCAACATAAAAAGGCTGCAACTCTTCTATCAAGTACCTGCAGGTACATATCCTAAGGGTGTCACTAGCAAATGCTAAAACCCTAATTAAAAAAAATACAGAACGCCATGAAAAAGTTCCCACAGATTTCAGAAGGCATTGGCCATAAGCAAAGGAACTAAAGAAGCCAAAAGTAAAATTCAAGCCTATAGCTGGTTATCAGGACAAATGGATTTCAGCAGTTAGCATGTCACAAAGACTATCACACAGATCTTTACATCATTTTGGATGATACTCAACAGAAAAAAAGTTACCAGACACAGTCACCAGCCTTAAATCTGCATTATGATGATGATCTACCATTACGGTGTTTAGGCTTTTTCTGCTCTTTGAAAAACTTGCACACAGGTGTTTCCCACAGTTTTGATACTTATTTCCACTTTAGGGCCTGTTTCTGTGCATAATAATTGTAACAGAAGGGCTTCTATGAAAAAAAATCTAATAACAAATCTTAAGATAACGCTTTATACCACTTCACTTGATTTTTCACTATACAATTCAATTAAACAAGTTTTCAAAACACATTATACTGTCAGATTTTTCACATCCCATAGTTAACACAGTCTTGTAGCATTTAAGCCTTGGAAAATAAACCATCTTCATCAAATCCTTTATTATTAGAATATTGATGTTAGGAGAATATTTTTTTTTGCTACATTTAAGTTTGGTTTCTAGCACAAATACAGACACTGGATATTGCACAAAATATGAATTAATACAAACAAATTAAGTCACATCTGCTCTTCAAACTGCCAAACCAGAGATAGTATTCATAAAATTACAGTATACCTTGCAGAATTAAAGCTCTTTACTAGTTCATCTAATGTCCGGTTATTTTTCAGGTCAGATTCCGAGACTGCCTATTAAGGTGGAAAAAAAGAAGAAGAAGAAGAAAGAAAAAAAAAAAAGAAAAACAAACAATCAAATACAGTGAAAACAGCAAGTACACACAAAGCGCTCAAGTGACCAATAATTTCTTTTGTGGATCTATGCTTCAACCACCAACCACCAAAATTGCTATGCGAATAGATGCATAAAGCATAAGCATTTTCTCCTGAAAAACATCTAAAATAACTGCCAGAGCACTGTAAGTCTGGCAAATGATCGGCAATATATAAAAATGAAGCATAAAGCTAAAAGAACAAAACCCAGTGTACCCAGTCTCTAGCAATGCTTTATTGTAGTCCAGTTCTAAACATTTTGGAAAACAAAATAAGGATCCCGTGAATGTGATAAGAACCTTAAGCAACAAGGAATAAAAACAGATGAAGGAAAATGTTAATCTTTAGAGTGATTATGGAATAAAAATATGAATTATGAGATGGCTTTACACATTTGATTAATTCTTTTTAAACAATTTCTGATTTTTATCTCTCTGGTTTTTCTCTCTCTTCGTCATAACAAAATTTTTATTAGTCTTGCTCATATCGATCCCTGTGATTTTTAAGAAGGTATTGGTAAAATGTACTCTCAGATATATACATCAAGTAGCCTGCACTTGTTTGAACGTTTAAAAACTGACAACGCTACAGATAGATCTGTTTTCCAGTCTTCAAAAGTCTAGTCTGGTTCATGCTTTAGAAACACAGAAGAAAATTACTTCTGTTTTGCCAATACTCTCGAAGCACCATTCACTGTTTTCAGGCAGCCTATCATTTTCAGGAATTCAATAAAACCCAGTTGGCTTAAGATGAAAAGCTAGATTAAGGCCTAGAATAAACTGTATTCTGTGCTCCTTAATCAGAAAAAGCCTTCGAGTCAGATGGTAATATTAACCTACCTGCAAAGCAGGCCAAACCTGCCACTAGCACTTCTCACATTTAACCTAGTTTTCATAGAAAATGCCTCTTCTCCCTGCTGCGCTGCGGGGCTCTCTCCTCCCCAGAAGGGCCCACAGCCCAGGCAGCACGCTGGATCCCCAGGTGCCCCCGGCACAGGCAGCACGCTGGATCCCCAGGTGCTCTGTGGGTGCTTCTAAAGGTGCCCCGGAATAGGAAGCGAGGCCACTCAGTCATGGAGGGTACAAGTGCTTAAATTCCAGCACTCACATTTTAAATGCTGGCTTATTTTAACAAATCAGGAGAACTCGGGAAACTAAATGTTTCACGACAGAGTTTATATACAGCTCTGAGCCAAAACCAAGTTTCGATGCTCCATCTACTTCTGCCTATGCTGACAGAAACGTATCTCTGAAATAGGCAAATTTCAGGTATAAGAGCACCACAATTTGGTCAAATAGCTGCTCACTGACAGGAAAGGTGGTAATATATGACCAGAATTAATTATTTAGCATAGTTCAAAGGGAGAAGGTCCTGAGATTGGTTAAAAAAAAAAAAAAAAAAACCACCAAGAAAAGAAAAACACTTACCACACAGCATGTTGGACATTGAGTTTTGTAGGACAGAAACTTGCGTATACAAAGGGAACAATCTAGAAAAAGGAAATATGTAATTTTTAACAGGCCTTCTTTAAAATGCAGTTCAACACATGCTTGTTAGCATATTTTCTTTTTTATAGAATATATGCAGACTATTCCACAACAGACCAATACTGAAAATACACCATTTTCCATAGAATAAAATACGGATAGCTTTGCTAGAGGGCGATCTTTATGCAAGCATCTTTCAACATTTAACCTCAGTCCCTCTGTCAAAAGCAGCAGCGCATTTCTGTTTCATTAAAGCAGGACAAGCCGACCTTAGCCTGGTGCCACCTAAGGGATGAGAGGCCGGTCCCCAGCAGCGTGTTGCACTGCTCCCCCCGACGACTAACGAGGGATCTCTTTCATCTTCTCGCATAGCCCCACACAAACTCTCGATCCCCACTTTTTCCCAGAACATCTGAAAATCACTACCAACCTCTTAACTGAGGAAAAAGGATAAAAAGGATGGGAAACAGCACTGGAATGCTAATTGAGAGACAGCTTAAATGTTTCCTGGTAAAAGCAAGCCACATCATCATCACAGGATCTTTCAGTAGCCTCTTTGGTGAAATACACCATAAGCTTCATTTTGTCACAGTAAACTCCTGACATTATTCTACCTTCTGTACTCATCTATGAGCTTCTATGACCACTTCAAGATATAAAAAGCATCATTACTCTCCAACAAAGCAGACATTCACTTATTATATTGTTACCAGTCAGTTTTCAGCACTTACAACAGATATATTTCAAAGACCCTCTCTGAAGGAGTCTGAAAGCAGCAGGAGCATAAACGTACTAATCCAACACTTAAAACACTAATCTGAATACTCAAAAATTATGTAATATAGTAAGATGTGATATGGAGCAGAAATCCATATAAAAAGAAATAATATTTAACTGTATGAACTGAATCAACTTGTAGACCTAGCCTGCCGACACCCAGTCACCTTCAGTAAGCAATGGGACTGACCTGTGGCTGCAGCTCACGGAGCAGCCGAAACATGTTCACAGGTAATAAAGCACCTAAGCTCTCAGTCCTAATGCCTGCGCACAGGGCCGGCTCTGGCTCACAATCCTCTGCCCCCAGCCCCTCCTCTCCCACTCACTCCTCTTCCTGCAGGAGAAATTGCCCCACCACAGCGCAGCCCAGCCTGCTGTTCTGGGGTAACAAAATAGGTTTCTGGCTACCGCAGGCTGCGCTTACACCAAGAATTAAATGGTGCCACAAAGTTTGCTTCCATCTGCACGGACAGACCAAACGCACCCAGAAAACTGAGTTTTGCAAACTAATCATAAGACTCAGCTGCAGCACCATATTTCAGTACATGGAAAAGAGGAGAATCCTCAAGTGTAAGTTCAACCTGAGAACCAGTACTGGATGCTTAATGACGAGAGAGTGAAAACATGCAAAGCACTGCCAGCAAATAACAATCTTGACTGAATTTAAACTGGAAGAAGCAAGGTTGTAAGAAAGAGGAATAAAACAAGCATGGCACGAGAAAAGTCAGCGATACCCCAGTTTGCCCACCAAGCACCCAGAACCACGGGTGGTTGTCTAAGTGTACAAGCAATTCCAAAACCTCCCGAGCTGGCAGCACAGTAGCAATTTCAACACCAACTTAAAGAGAGGGAACAAAACAATTATAAGCATTTATTTTAATGTGAGAAAAGGCAGTGTACTTTTCCCTAAGCTGACTCGCAGCAACCCACTTCACTACCGTGTTCCAGCAGATATCATCCTGAGGCAGACAAAGCAGCACGGAAAATTTTAATCACATAACACTTAACACTCTCTGCCATATAGCTTTGTGTTTTGCTCCGCCCTCACGATTTTATGAAAGATATTTAAGTGAAGGATTTTAGGAAAAGGTGGCATTTAAGTGCATTAATCCAGACAAGATGTGTTTGTATTATCAGAAGAAGGCCACAGCAATAACCAATGTGGAAAAGTTGGTGGCTGCTTCACAGCTTTCATCCCAAATTGTTCCTCTATAATACAGCACTGGGAAACATCCTTGCTGGCCAAACCACAAGCAGAAGAGCTACATGTTTTGTAAAGGAAATACAGGATCAGTAATGTCTGCTCTGCATGCTAGTAAATAATAAACGGCCACATGATGACTGGTCTGTGAAACTCTAAAGGAGAAAAAGTTTTATGAGGACATTTTTCAATAGTTTTCTGTCACCCGCATAAGGTGCGAGAGGATTTTGTCAGCCCATAAGGCCTGCAAGGTCCTATGTCTCCTGGGAAAGATGTATGAACACCAAACCATCCACTCAGCATTTCTATATGCCTTGTCTGGCCCTACCTGTTTGACCAAATCTGCCACCTGAGCAACAAGTTAGGCTTAAATGGAGTCAGAAGGCACACCCGTCACAGCCACCCCTGCTCCCCTTGTAACATACAGCAAGGTGCACGTTCAGTGAAACGCGTTCGCTATAAATTCCACAAAGTATAGGACAGAGGGAAGAATGACCTCACTGCCCAATTGGTGACTTGCCACAAATGACCCATTTACTTGTCTCCTACTCTTGAGTCCTACAAATACATGATTTTTAGTAAAACTCAAGTTCAAACTGCAGCCACCAAGTCAGTACAGACGTATTCAGCAATCCTACATAAAATACAAGGCACACCACGGGACAGGAGGCACAGATTTGCAGTGAAAAAGAAACAACAAGCCCCGCATTGACCTCCACGAACACAAAAGGACAGGGGGTCAGCGCAGGAGCCAGCCCCGCAAGAGCGAGGAATGGGCACAAGCAGAGCTCGCGCTGCTTGGCTGTACTTACAGTTATGTGAGCACTGCGGAATGATCATTGCAATGCTGAAGTAATCAAAGCATATCCCACACCGCAGCAAGTCGTCCACTGCCTGTAAGGAGAAGCGGAGGTCACCGAGCCGCTCGCAGGCACCGCGCGCCCCATGTTCTCACACAGTGCGCCACGGCAGGACGCCGGCCTTAGGCGAGGGCGGAATTTCGGTGGGGACTGAGGGGTTTTATCAAAAACAAGGATATCAAGAACGGGCCGTCCCCACCTGGCCGAGCAA
>VXAA01005409.1:411690-424401 GCA_013399115.1 Anseranas semipalmata
CGCGCCCTCCCGCCCTGCAGCCGCGGAGCCCCGCGGCGCCTCGGGCCCGTCCGCGAGGCCGTGCCGCCGCCTGCCCGAGCGCGGGGCGCTCTGTTCCCGGCCCAAGCTCTGTGTCCCGGTACAGGAGAGACCAGGGGCTGATGTCTGTGCGCTTGTCTTCCTCACTGGACTCCCGTGGATAGCTCACAGATGCGATACAACTACAACCACTGTGGTAAGTTGTTTATGCAGGTGACAAATAAGAGGTGTAATTGAGTGATCCCGTAAGCTAGATGTGAGAGTCTTCAGGATAAGTTCATTTAAAAACACCTAAGACACTGTCAACAAGGTTTGGAAAAACAGTCTCCTACCTACCTACCTTCTCTTCTGCAGTTAACCTACTTCAGTTATTATTACCTTCTGCAATTAGCCTACTGGAGTTCAGGAAGCATTTGGACAACGCATCAGACATAGGGTCAGATTTTTGGGTGGTCCTGTGTGGAGCCAGGAGTTGGACTCGATGATCCTCGTGGGTCCCTTCCAATTCGGGATATCGCTGCACAATCTGTCCTATTTTCCGGTTGCGTTTCTCAGTGCAGGTACACGTTAGTCCTTTGCTATGGGAGCTACCGGCAGCGAGAGCTGTGCTGGTTTGCCACGGGAGTGTGCATCATCACCATCACTGCTGTCCGAGGCGTAGGCCAGATCTGGGTTTTCAGTTTCCACATGGAGGACATCACAAAACCCAGGCTAAAAATAAGAAGTTTCATGGATGAAAAACAAACAAATGTCAGGTAGCAGTGATCACATCTGAGCACTACTGATGTGATTTCAGAAGGCATAATAATTGTCCAGGAGTTTGTGAGAACTTAGTACATTGCCAAAGTTGCATAGGATAAAATTGCAAAACAAATTGCACTGTCTTGGTGCAACTCAGATTTCTAGAAGCCCATCATATACCAAGGCTGGCACCAAGGTTATGCGGCCAGAGCTCCCACAGTGCCTGTTATGCATGGTGCGTGCTGAAGATGAACGATGTCAGTCCCCTGACATATTCTGCTGCAGCACACTGACACACTTCCATCTGTTGCAAATTTTCCTATTGACTAGATTTGCTGTAGCAGAGGTTTTTACTTACACACAATAAATATTTAACTTTTTTATACATTAGTCTGTATAACAATAATGTCTCACTTTGCCTCCTTCATTTCACAGGTTTGTTTTAAATCCTTCATTTTTGTAGCTGCTGGTGACTCAAACAGATGCACTGTTACCTGAAAACCATGCACATGCATGCCTGATTTTTCCATAAGATATGGGAGTAATTTCCATGGTCTTAATCCTGATTTGTGCTACTCTGATTTTTGAATCAGATAAAATAAAGTCAAGATCCATGAACTGGCACTCAGTAATTCTTATATATATATATTAGGTACTCTATGACCCGCATGATGGAGAAGGTCAGAACAAATGATCCTAATGGTCCCTGCTGGCCTTATGCTTTATGAATCTCTGCATTTACAACTTTGAATGAATCTGGTTACTCTCTGAGACTTGCTGAAAGCACTAGAATTTACAGAATAATTTCACTGCAATTTATGTGCCCATTCTTATCACCTTAAGGAAACCATTTCTTCTGCGTTATCTGTCAGCTGTGAAAAATTCATATATCAGTCTCTTATAGTTCTTTTTTAATTTTCTGTGCTCTCTCTTCCCTCACATGCTCTGCAGATCTCTTTCCAGGTTCACACACCTTCTGACATAAGCTTATGGGCTGGCAAGTAACTCGTCCTACCCAGGAACAGGCGCAAGGGTTACTACAGAAACACGTTTATTTTGTGATTTGGTAGACTGATGAATAGTGAAGGGCAATGAGGTTATTGCTGAGCCCCATCCACACGTGCTGCTACTGAATAAAAAGCAACTTAAACTATTTCCACAGTAAGAGCACCATGTCAAAAAAACTGGAAAGCGTGTGCTTTCGCCTGAATCCTTATTCATTACACCAAAAATTCTGTATGACTCAGAAGTTAAAGAGAGGGGGGAGCTGCAGAGACAGGCAGAGGCGTGGGGGCACAGGGCTGCCAGGAGAACCGGTCAGCCAGAATGCTCCCACCGCGGGGCTGGGGCCGGCCTGAGCGCAAGGCGACAGTGGCAGCAGAAGTGAACCAAGGACGCCTACGTGATGACAACAGTTATGGTCCTCCGTGGGAAGCTTCCCGCTGTTTTACTGGTGCTTTGGTGAGCAGAATTAAACTGGTTTATGTTGCTGAACTACCAAGTTAACGAGGTATTATTATACACACAAGACCAAAACAGAAACCACAGACCCTCCTTCCAACTCCTTGCAATGTTCATTTAAACTAAAATATCAGTACATGCCAGCCTGCTTTTCTGTAAGCTTGCTCTGTTAGCAGACAGAAATGTATAGAAAACTTAGGAAGCAGTGGAGTAGCCTGACACGAAGCAAATCTCCAGAAGCTACTCATGTTCATACATACTGTCGAGACAAAGAAAATATTGAAGTTTCACATAGTTCCCAGCTGGCCATGCACAACTTAATTATTTTCAAAGCACTTGTTCCCAAATTGTGCTCCCGCATCAAGGCTGCCTGCAGAATTGTTGTTCTTCTGGGTCCTCTGACAGGCAAACAGCTTGTGTTCAGCTGCCCTTAGCAGATCACTCTTAAAATGAAACACTCCACCAAGATCTGCCTCTCATATGTGTCACTTGATGTGATTTATGATAGAAACACAAATGCACCATGGAGACAAGCCTCTGGGACACAAGCATGTAGATTGGATGAAGATCTACAGAAGAACATGCTGTACTTCAAAAAACCACCCAAACCATAGAACATTTTCAACTGACTGTTTCTAAATACTTTCAGAGATTCCTTAACATTTAAAGCAGTGGAAAGTTTCTCATCATGTCATTCCCAACTACAGAGAAGAGCCTGAACACCATGAGTGTGATTGTTCAAAAACATTTAACATTGACCCAACTCTGCACTTTTGTTGAAGTTGCCAGTGATTTATTGATTTCTGCCTGACTGATGTTGAGAATTTTAGAACAAAAAAAATCCTACCATGAAGTACAAACTCTTGAGAGAGGACTATACAACATCCTTGTCAGAGCAATCCTTTCAATAGCAGTCTGAATTAAATATGCACCATGCCAAGCAAAATAACAGCATTTCAAATCTATCATCTGCCACTGCAGATATTCTGAACGTCTCATCAGACAATGCAAGTTAACCAAGACAAGGTCTGGCCCAGAAATGTAGCTGAGACCCAGCACTCATCCAGATTGCTTCACGCATTATTGCCTGGACTGCACTGAATGCACGGCATTGATCGAAAGCCCACAGAAACACAGCAAAGGCACAGCGTGTAACAGCCTTTGGGTAGTCATGGGTGTGTGGGAAGGCTTAGCACCACGGTGTGATCTTAATAGTTAGTCTCAAAAGTGACTTAGGTGATAGCTGGCACGTGAACCAACATCATCTTTTTGTAATAAATAGTTTTAGATAACAAACAATACCACTTGAACATATTGGTAATTTATATTTGTCCTGTTTCTACTTGCAAAGTCTAGTAAGCAATGGAGATTGAGATACAAATATGTATTTTTTTAATCAATGCAAACAACCTTTGTAATTTAGCAAGTCACAAAGGTTTGAATAAAGAAGGTTTAAATACAAATGCCTAGATCAGAGTCATTGCTGGAGGTAGAGGGATGTATTTTCAATGTCCAACAAGACGTTTCTAGCCTAGTTTTATGCTTGAAGTAAAATGTGACCTCTCTGACATTTATTGCATTAGTAACCAGTAACACTAAGCATGTTTTTTTCAGGAATCTGTTCATAATCTGTTTCCTTCTAAATCAGCCCTTCTAGTTCAACCTTATTTCTCCCTGCTCCATCAATGCTACCTGCAACCTTTTTAAGCAAAAAAAAAAAAAAAAAAAGCACCTATCTACTCACTCTACAGTGTCAGAATCGGAAGGAATTAGCAGAGTAACTCCGGTTGTGAGAGACACACTTATATTTTAGATTCCCCCTTTCGAAGTGCAGTACCAGTGCTTCTTAACAGGTCTGCTGTTTAAAGTTCCATATGGAAGTGTGTAAAGATGGGATCCAAAGTCTCTCTGGTGTGCACTCGATTTGGCTGCCTTCATCTCCCACTAATAGTCACTATCACCCAGATTGTTGGTTAAGAACTTCTATTGACTATAAAAAAATGCAGACAGACTTCTCAGGCATGAACCTGAAGAAAAGGATTTAAATGAGACATAAATTACTTTACTACAAGTTCACTCTGGAAATATGGTATTATTTTACAAAGCTAAATCTTTATCTCTGCTTTTTAATTCCACAATAGCATACTCAGTGTTAGGACATAAAATTTAAGGCCTGGCCTGTGATGCTTTAAGAACTTAACTCCCACAAAAGCAGAGATGCTTGGCTCTCCGTCCACAGCTCTTGGAGGAGTGCAAACGCCTTTCTGTGACCTCCATGGGATCTGCTTAAGACCACAGTGTGTTAACACCTTGCAAGACCAGGACATGAGTATTTGAAGGACTATGCTTATTCGATGTGTATATCTTCTTAATATTTCTTCAACAGAGACAGCGTTTTCTGTTTTTGTAGGCAGGAAATCTGGGACATTCCTATACTCACGGTCAGTATCTAATTCCTAGCAAATGTCTAGTACTTTTGCCAAATTTCTCTTTTTTGAGACAGAATGAGCTATCAGAAGTAGGAAATTTTCTCCTTTGTTGCCTTCTTACTTCAAGGTGCAATCTGAAATGGTTCGTTAAAAATAATAGCATTAGTCAAGATTATGCAAAATTGTTTTCTATCATATCCTTATCAGAGACAGGAGGCACTGAGGAAAATTAACATTTCTGCTTCAAGGATTATTCACTGCACCAGCGAAGCTAAGTGCCACTCGGCCATTCACACCTGAGCAGATGATGACCAGAACACGAGCGATGTCAGTCAGCATGGGAGCGTGGGCGCTGCGACACCGACTCGCCTGCCAGCACCATCAGGGCTCGCTGTCCAGCAGGTGTGCCATTTAGTTATTGGATATTTTAGCTGAGAACAGCATGTAATGAAGAACAGCATGGAATAAAATGTGCTTACATTGTTATAAAAGACCCTGCTCAGTCTTTTTAATTTAAAGAAAGCAAAGGCTAAAAAAAAATAAATACATAAATAGCAAAACCAGAGGTTGATGTATATTACCATGAACTCGAGATGCTTTGTCCTTAGCAAATGCTAAGGACAATTCCTGCAGTGCTTTTCACCCAGAGAATAATACTGGCTGGTGGCACTACCAGCCGGGCTCAAGGCTGGAGGAGGAGTGGGAGAATGAAGTTTGGGGTGGTAGAAGCTCATCTGAGAAGAGCTCAGTTTCCAATTAACAGCATTACCAGCAGCAAAGGGCAAGGGCATGAAATGCACTAAACTTAGAAGGGCCTCAAGCTCTACAGAAAATTCCACGTGGGGCATTCCTAGAAGAGAAGGGAATTTACACAACGGCATAGAGCTGCCGCGCTGGGGCCACACCGGCAGGGCCTCCCGGGGCAGTCAGCCTTTCTTCAGCATCAGGGGTGGCAAATGGCTCCGGGCCGTCACGACGTGCCCCCTCGCCCCGGCGGCGCTGCCCAGTCACACTGCGCTCACAGAGGCAGCGGTGCAGGCTGGAAACCACCACCCTGCCTGCAGCAGCCCTGCAGCACACGGGGAAACTCGGGATGCTGCCCCAGGGATGACCTTCCCAGCAGCAATACCGGCTGCCAGCAAGTCCTGGAAAGGCAGCTCCTGGCTGTAGGGCAAAGCCTCCAGCTACAGCTGACCACTGGCGCTGCGGACCTGCCCTGGCCACGCGCTTGTGGAAGGCAGGGATGGGTTCTGGCAGGACACAGCAGGGCTTTAGATTCGCCAGCTTTCATTTACTGCTGGTTTTCCTTTTTTTCCTTTAATGCAGTCATTTCTCAAATGTGGACCTCTTTCTTTTAAGCAAGCAATATATAAAATGCCTTCTGAAATGAATAGAAGACTTGTAATGAGAATATATTAGACAAAAATTACAAGCCTTTTCATGAACTGTTTACAGCCTTTAACCGCTGATTAAATAGCTTAATTCTTCCCACACCACCAGCTTGGCGAGGGGAATATTGACCAAACAAGCTGCCTGGTGTGGCAGAGACAGAGAAGAGGCTGTTCTGCTGGCTAAGCTAATGCTGCAGTCCGTTCCTTGATTGATCCGATGTTGTCTAAATGGTGTAATTAAGCTTTCAAACAATGGGGCAGAATGGAAATAGACTTTGTGAATGCTAATTATTTGCTTCCTTGCAGCGTCTGTCAGGGAATACCGCTGTCCTACATCTTTGACACTGTTTGGTTTGGTATGACAGCCTGACCAAAAATCCTCTGTTCTGCAGGCTTCACCCCTGGCGACCTGCACAGGTGAAGCCTGGGCAGCCCCGGCACCGGGCATTTTGTTGGGCTCACAGCAGCCACTGGGCTGCGTCCCAAGCCAGGCCAGGGTGGCAGAAGAAAGGTGCTGGGTTTGGCTGTAGCAGCCTTTGCCTCATGCCAGAAAGCAGACAGGACTGCTGCAGGTTAGATGCGCAATGCTGACACAGGGTGTTCTGTCTCCCCATCATTTCCCTGGAGCACTGTGAATCGGGCAAGTTAGAGCTCGGCGAGCAAATGGAAGAGTCACTGGAGAGCAGCGATACGCAGCCCTGTCTGAAGCATGCAGCATCGGGAGAGTTTTGCACAAGGCACTTTATGAAGGAGATGGCATTGCGAGGCAAGATGTTTTATGGCTGCTTTTACAAAATCCAATTTAAACTGCAATTCATCCTTGGTGGCAGTTTACAAATCGATAAGCGACATTTCCAGCTGATGCTGTCAGACACTCATGCGTTTCACAGCCCCTTTCCTCTTTGCATTTCCACACTGCCCTGCCAGTACGGAGCTGGAGCTGCCGAGAGTTGAGCAGGAGCAGCAGTGTGCCCAGACCGAGCTAACCTGCTTACCCTGGGAGATCGAGTGGGGACAGACATCCACGGCAGACTTGATTTTGATTTCACAGCGGGTGGAGCAAAGTGTCTTTAAGAAGGGGATGCCTAGTCAGCCCTGAAATATTTGCTTGCTATTTTTTTTTTTTTTATGAGCATTTATAAAGCACTTGGCAATTCAAAGACAGCAGAGTCTGATTCGGAGGTGCGATTTTTTTCTTCCTGGAGAAAACTAAAAGCCTCCAGTTTAATGATAATTCCCACCACCATTTCCTTGGCAAGAAAAGTGCACCAGCTCGGGTGGAGCAGTGCAGAGAGTTTCAGTCACTGCATTTCAAGCCCAAAAGACACCAGGGAAGTGCTAACAGCCTTTCATTAGTCAAAATGTTCACTGCCCGCGTGCCAAAACATATTCATCCCCCTCCGCAGAGGTTATGCTGGCAGGTAGCACCACGCTGACCTGCATTCAGCTCCATTTCACAGCTATTTATCCATGTCACAGGTCCATGAGTATCTGGTCATTTCACACAGAAATGCCTCGAAAGCATAAACAAAATCCTTTCTTCTGTTACGTATTTGTTAATCTACTTCAGTGGTTTTAGGCCAATGTAAACCAGTGGAAAAAATGTTACAGTTCTAAAGAGCTGCGTGGAAACTTCCATTGCGAAGCTGTTAGAGTTAGCGTCTGGAGCAGCCAGAAATAATATTTAAACTTTCTCTTGAACTGTTATGAGATGGACACAGTGAGTAAAATCACTCTGGGCATTTCATAATAAACCAATGCTGATCTAGTTGGATCTGACCAAAGGGCAGCGTGTAATGCCAGTGAACGTGGCACAGACAGCTCGGGGAGAGAGCAGGCAGCACATTAACCCGTCGCAGCTCTGACTGCAGAGACAGGGGTGTAAATTCAAATAACGGACCAGCTAGGAATTAGCCCTTGCTGATTTTGGTCATCAGCCGCAGCAGATGCTCACTGACGTTAGAGAGCCGTTGTTCGAGCACATACAGATACCTCCCTTTAGACACTGATTCTGATCCAATAAATGTTATGAAAAATCACGCGTGATCTCACTAGCTCTGAGTTATTCCAGTACAAAAACTATAGAACTGATAAGTTGTGCACAGAGCTAGATGCATTGGTAGGTCCTTTTTCCTTTTTAGTCGATTATCTCCAGCAGCTCATTCCTTTGCCAGCTTTTTGTTTTAGAGTTTAATTTTGGCTGTTTGGTTCCTAGCCTAGGTACAATTCCTTTTTCTTTCTTCCCCCCCAAAAAAGAGCTGAACAAAATTAATTTAGCTACTTATAGAAAAGCAAGGATTAGTGCATGCTTTTGAGAAATAGCACTAGCAAAAAGACCTTGCAATTACCATCCAAACATCAGGAAAGGCAGAGCTGAGAACCCTTTGTTTCTCAGCATGAGCTTACTTAACTTTCCAGTGCTAAATTTCTTTCAGTGATTTCCTAGCAGCTATTTCGTGTCTCTGGGTGTGCATAACATTCAGCGCTCCGTATTCACCCCCAGTGAGAGCTGCAATTAAGGTAACAGACAGCAGCTATCAAATAGGAAACAACATTTTGCATGCTGATGCAGAGGAAAAATGGGCAAAATAAGTAAAATACAAAGACAAAAACATCTCTATATTAATTGAAGTGTTTCAGTTGATATTTCAGCTCTCCTGCATAGATTTAGCCTTTTTCAGTTGAAGGACTTGGCATGAGCACAGTTTGGGTACAAATTATTCCTCACCTCTGGTCTCATTCATCTGTCCCAAATGCTGTATTGGGTGAACATACCAGAAAAGGAGACCTTTATTTCTTGTGCTCAACCTCCTTGAAAGCTGCAAGATCTAAAGATTTAAAAGGCAGCATCCTGTGCTGTACCTTTCTGGACTATTTAACCACAGCAACTTTGAACAGCTTACTTTGCTACGGTAACGGGAAAAATGGTTCTTTTGGCATTACCCCATGTAAGCCAGAAATCTCTTCATCATTATCAAGAGATCTCTGTCTGAACAATAAACCTCTTGTTTCAGGAACACCTTAAAGCAAATAAATCAACTTTTTTTGGTTTCTACAAGATTTATCTTATAATCTTCTAGGGCAGCACTCTCTTTAGCTCTGGTCCTGCTCATTGCCTAGCCAAATTGATCTAGCAAACCTAAAAATGAAGCTAATTATGCCTGCTACACACCTGACACCAACTAAGGACTGAAAGTCGAGAGGTCCTCTCAGATCTGCAAATTATTCTGTATAAATCTTTTACAAGCTACTCCATCGTTTTTGGCTTATTTTTCCCTTTCCCTGAAAGCAGTCCAAAGGATATAGAGAGGCCAATAAAGAAGCTGTGCAATAATAAGTTTTCCAGAACTAAGCCTGTTAAAAAAAATAATCTCCACTTCTTGGATAGTTCAAAACTTTTGCAATTTAATGACGACTGTGTCTGAGCAGTGATTCTACACACTGAAGGACTTTCTCCAATTTCATTCACACACCTGGAAACAGACGTAGCAGAAGCCATGAAATTCATTCAGAGCAATTTCATTGCTTAAAAGAACAGCAAAGAAACCCCAGCCACGCGCAGCAGCGAACGGGGGCTGTTGCGGAAGAAGTGGTCCAGACGCCTTCCCTCCCCTGCTCTCCAGCAGGAAGGAGGTGCCAGCAAGGCCACCTTCCGTGTGAATAAGACATCACTCTCCAGCCTGCTGCCGCTCCATTACACGATTGATTATTTTCCCACCACTGATTACTAGGAAGTGCATAGACGGTGACTATCTTTTCACTGGGCTCTCACCCCCTAAAGCGCTCTCCTGCTTTGGTTTAATTAGGAATACAATTTTCCCCATGCAGAGCACAGCTCGTTATGGACTTTCTGCCTGGAGTTCCCCGAGGACATGAATCTCTCATGCCCCTCCCGACAACCCACGCTGCCACCAGCAGTGATTTGTCCCCAGCAAGCCTGCTAGTTAGTAAACACCAGCGGTCCCCAGCACTTTCAGCATCGTCTCGCCAAGATGCTGATGAGTCTCCAGCAGCTACTGAAGATACATTTCCCTGAATCCCAGCTTTGCTTACTGTGCCTCGGCAAAGACTCTTGCTGCTCCTGATGCGGCTGTATATGTCATCTACAATGCATTTATCTCTTCATTTTACTGGGTTAACTGCTGCTTATCAAATAAAGGGGTTGTAAAATAGCTAGAACACAAGAACTAAGAGCAGGCAATTTTGGCTCCCAGTCAACTTAGCCTTTCTATGCCCAGATTTATATATTAGCAGTGAAACTAAACAGGGAGAAAAAGAGCTATTTATAACCAGAGCACTTGCAGAAAAAAACAGCTCAAGCCGCTTTGTGGTACTTGCAGTGAATAACCGAGCTGCTTTTGGGATGATGATAAATGCCAATAACTCAGCCTGCACAGAAAACTCTTTTCCTGCCCATGGTAGATCTAAGAGTCCAAGACTGCTTCCACATGCAGATTCAATGGGACTGAAATGTACAATTAAGGGGAAAACAAAAAAAATTTACAATTCAGAGAATTTTTAGAAAGGGTTGGTTCATATCAACCAGACATTGCCATAATAAATTAAAGCACTTCTACTGCTGATTTTGCTTCACCTCTTTCCCTTCCTATAACTCAGCCTCCCAAGTAATGACTCTTGCAACAAAAAGAAGCGAGTACTTTCACTTTGATAAATTCACAATAGTGTTCTTCTAACTCAGTATCCAATGAGAGCAGCTTCCCTTCCTATGAAATGTAATACATGTTTAATGCTCTCTTCCCAACCAAAATTTCACTGAAAATTTTTGCAAATAAAGCTGATTGAAATCAGGACACATGAAATTGTATCATATTTTCCCTTCTTTAATTTACAATTTAATCAGTCATCTCTGCTAATTAATTAGCTATGAGTTAACAGGCAGCAGCAAATATATTCAGACACTAACACAAGACTTCATTTTGAAGTGCTGTAATTGACATCTATGTCCCCTGGATTTCACGTGCTGCTGTCTAACAGCAGAAGACAAACCCTCCACCCACGGTTACGTTTACTAACCAGGAGCCGCGGATGTCCCTGGGGAATTCTGGTTCTGCTCGGGCAATGGCACCCAGACTGCCACACGAGGGGGACCCCGCAGCCAGGGATGCCCAGGTCCTGCTCGCCTGCCTGGGAGACGACAGCTTTAAGTATTAAAAATAAATAAATAAAAAGGAGAAGTGGTAGGAAGTTTATGTTTCTGAGGAAGTATTATAAACAGACAAGATGAAAGAAACAAAAACAATTTTTTGACTAGTCTTTAAATCATCTGCTCTACATCCAGCTACAGCAATTAGTTTAGAAATCTACAATGCAGATGAGTTTACCCTCCATGGAAGAGGTGAGGTGCTTGAAATAGATGCAGACGGGAAGGAAGAGGCAAGCGTTGCGTTGCAAGCATCTTCAGGGCACAGGGCTGGGAAGGGGCATGTCTGGGGGCTTGGAAGAAGTTCGGGGTGGTCCTTCAGGCAGCCCCCATCTACCCATGGGTGGTGGGCAACTTATCCGCAGGCAGAGAGGCTCATTAAAAGCACTTTCAAGAAAAGAATTCACACAAATTAAAATTATGCATCATCAGCACAGGAAGCGTAGTGAAACATTCAATGTTGAATGTGTGAGTGCAAAAGCTTTTCTTTTTTAAATAAGTATTCAGGAAAACAACTCTCAGATGCTAAGAGGAATCAACTTCCAGGATTGTTTTCTTTACTTATAACTTAGGCTAAATATATTTTACACATGCATTCAGTGAATACTAAAAAGGAGGTTTGTCCTATAATATGCTGGAGAGAAGTGTACAGAAAAGAACACATTCACACTCCTTTTGTGGGGGGCTTACTTCACCTGCAGCTTGGACCTCAGCTGCACAGCACCATCTTCCCTGCCTTCCCCAGAGGCTGCTAGGTGCCTCGCTGTGCCACATATATCCTGGGTATTCACACCTGAAAAGAATCACCAGAACCCCGTGACAGAACGCACGCAGGTGCCGCGGGTTTGTCCGCCCTTGGAGCAGCTCCCGCGGCTGTGCTCGGGCCGGGGGCGTTTCTCCTCCAGGGAGCTGTGCCCCCCGGCCGGCCTCACGTCGGGTTCCTCTGCGTGACCTAAGTGCTGCCCGAGGCACCAAGCGGGACTGCACCGGCCCTCGGGAGGCTTTGGCAGAGCGGCTGTAAACTCTTTAATAGCGCCATAAACAGACACTCGTTCCCTGCCTGTTTGTGCGTCTTCTGGGCAACTGCATGAGCAAGAGCCTTCGTCATCGCTTTCCCCATCAAAATCCTAGTCAGATCACTTTAAATCAAGTCTCCCTGTACAAGTTCCAATCCATTCCCAGCATCATCTGTTTTCTCCTCCGGTCCTGTGTTGTCTGGGACTCCCAGAAATCATTTAACAAGCAAGAAGAGATTGTCATTGTCATTGCCGACCGTTAAGCACAGCTAGCTCCTGCATTATGTCTTCCCCATTATTACCTTCCTGCATTATTTCTTTCTGCATTATTACCTTTCTCATTCACAAACCCTAAATGGCACATTTGCTCCCCACTCCAGTGCTCTATTCACTGGGCTGTGCAGCCTCATGGCACTCAGCAATATTCACCGCCAGCTGGGGGAAATAAATACACTTACTGGGGGGGGGGGGGGGGGGGGGAGGAGATATTGACA
>VXAA01005409.1:424429-436602 GCA_013399115.1 Anseranas semipalmata
TGATATTAATTAAAAATCTATTGGTAGCTTATATTAGTGGAAGTTCAGTGTGGCAGATGGTCACAGAGGTCATGCCCAAGTTTTCTTCTTCTGTAGATAATTTGACCATAAATTTGTAACTGTAAAACTGTATTTCCTTCTCTGCACAAACACAGGGTAAGAAAGTTTGCATTTTTTAGTTAAATCAGTTTTTTACTTATTGCTCAGAGCTTCTCACTAAAAGGAAAATCTGTTTCTGTGGTTGCTCCAATGCAGACAACGGTACCAGCCTCCAAGAAAGCATTCAATTCTTCCTGCAGAGCAGATCTGAAGGCACAGAACTCCTGCATTGCTGCTGGATATAATTTACATTTATATCGAGGGTTCCTTCTTGAGTTTAATTGAATGTGAAAACTTTATACAGGAATCATCCTTCTCCCAGCTCTGAAATTCAGACTCTGAGGAGAAGTAGAGTAACTGCTTAAAAGTGGTGTACAAGGATGTAATTGGGGAGAAGGTTCTGCTGCCCGAGGAGGGCAGGAGGAAGAGCAGGAGGAGGAGGAGAAGAAGCCACCCCTCGGCAGGGCAGGGAGCCAAGCACGATTGCCAGCACCTGCGCAAAGCCTCTCAAACTCTGCATACGCAGAGATCACCTGCATGGACCATTTCATAATTTTTTTTCCCAACCACTGCTGTCTGGATCATTGAAATGAATTCGCAACTGATTTGGAGCTAATAAAAACTCTTTCTGAGTGAACTTATTATTTGCTAAAAAGAACCAAGCCCAGAAAACCCACATGTATTTTTTTCAAATACTTCTTCAGTAAGTACGTTAAACTCTGGCTCTAAATAATAGCAGGGTCACTGCAGGTGCCAGAGTCCACAGAAATGAGGACAAGACATGGGGCTTCAACCAGTCCGTTAGCTCCAGCTTCAGAGGAGAAGAATGATGATCAACATATGGAAAATTTCTGCTTCGCCTTCCGCAGCAAAGCTGTTTGTGCTGCTGCCGGAGCCCCTGTGGGTCCGTCCGGTGCAGCCTGGCGGAGGAGGCTGCTTGCACCCAGAGAACGCTCAGCTTCACGCCATGCCATCAAACCTCACAGCCACAGCTCTGAATTTCCCATTGCAAAAGTAAGACTGTCTTCCAGTACAAGTCCCCAGCATGTGACATCTTTTATAATGAAATGGGTTCTGCTTTCATATTTGCAATAAAATGCAAACAGCTCATGTTGCAGACAGCTTGGCCTTTCATTGTGGCTAATTTGCACATTTTTATTTTGAATAACATAGTGCCTGTCCATTCTCCCTGGATCGGTAATGAGATTTTCCGCCCATCAGACATCCTGCGCTCAGTGGCTGACACATTTTCTAGGTTGCATAATTTGTTGTCGTTAATCAGCCTCACGACTGGAGCTTCTCTTTTCATGTCTCAGCTCACTGATAGCACTCAGAAAATGTCCTTTCCAGTAACGCGATTAGTTCTCGTACTGAGTCTCTTCTAGAGAAGTGAACCGCTAAGACAAAAATCTGGGAAATCAGGTTCCTCCTTTGTAGCAATGTGTACTGATGTTTTCTTTTTCCATAAAACTTCAAGTAAGAAATGGTGCATTCGATCGATGCTGTGAAGGCCTCATCCCTGTAAAGCTGCTCCAGGAAACGCAGCCGTCCCTTTCCCTTCCGCACTGCTGGCGGGCAGACCCGCAGCCGGCCCCCTGGGGGGGCGACCTGGGCTCGGGGACTGCACCGAAGTCCAGGAGCGCTTCGGGGCCCACCCAGCCCACACCACTGATTCGCAGCATTTTCCTTAGGTCAATAATGTGCAGCAGGATTTGTGGTCTCCCGCTGTTCATACCTACAGTGGAAAACATAGCTGAGAAATGCAGATGACTAACTGCAAAACAGACTAAAAGCCAAATGAACTGGAGCCTGGTAAATGATATTGCCTGCCGTCCTGCTTTGAAAGCAAAAAAAAATTAGGGTGACTCTCGTTTCTCTGCTACTAATATTTCATTTGGAGTAAATCACAATTTTCTGGCAAACATCTAACGGGATAAAAGAAGAGAGATTCCAGATGGTGGCCACTGAAGAAAAATGAAGAAAAGACTAGATTACGTTAACACTGAGGAAATGGGAGAAGATGGGGTCGTTTCTTAGGGATGGATTTACTGCCGTGCTGTCCTCTGCTGGGCGGCAGCACACATCCCGCGGCCCGTTTTTGATGCAGGAAGGCTCTGAGGATTTCGCTGCCCGTGCAGCACCCGAGGATTCCCCGCTCTGCTGCCTGAGCCATTTGTTTTCCTGCGAGTTCTCGCGGGTGCACAACTCCACGCGCTGGGGCCGCCCGGCCGCCCAGCGAGTGCCCTGCCCGCGCCCCGCGCCCCCAGCCCCCCGTGGNCCACAGTAGCTGGTTGGAAATAGGCGACAGCCGCAAGCGGGACCGTGCTGCTTCGGCAGCGCTCGGAGCCGCTTCCCTCGCCACGCGGCCGGTGCCACCCACTCGCTGGCATCCACAAAGGCTTCGCTGCAGCTTTGGTTTTTTTTCCAGAAGAAAAATGCTATCCGAGGTAATCAAAGTTATAAGAACCAAACTAAATTTGATAGTGCTTTGTGCAGAGACTGAATGTTGCAATTTGAAAACATTTTCTCAATTATCTTCAATCTTCTAATCCCCTTGTAAATGTCACTCCCATAAAATTATATTTATTTTGTTATCCAGACAATTTGGGGATTACTCTATAGCTTTCACTAAACAATTACAAGAATTAAAACTCCAAAAAAATCAAACCTTGAAGTTATCCTATATTTGTCAGCTAATATAATTAAAGAGTCTGATTAGGAAGCAACTTGGAAATAATCCCAAGACATAAGGGAGACTTACAAACAAAGATCAAAACATCATACAGAGATATGTAGAGCGGAAATACATTATAAAGGAAACTGATGGATGGATGTAAGATCTAAGGATCTACTTCCGAAGGAGAAAGCCTTTTTAGGGCATTAGCCTGGGATTCTCAAGATAAAACTTTCCACCCCCAGTTTTGCTACACCTTTGGTAACTTCCTTCAAATGCTGCACTCTTGCCATGACTCCAGTCTCCCTCTGTAAAGAGAATAATACTTGGCCGAACCACAGGTGTGCTGCAAAGCTAAACTCTAGGCAGACCTGTCTTAACTTAACAGAGCAATATTAGTGCTCAAGCCTCCAAGAGCCAAACATTTTTATGAAGCCACTTCGCAAAGGAAAAGCTTTACATCAAACTACAGAAATACTGCCTTGTTCTGATGATCAATATCCCCAGGGATCAGTATTTGAGGACATGGAACAGACAGCCAGAGACAGCTAATGGAAAACAGTATCTGGAGACCAAATTGTCAAAAAAAAAAAAAAAAAGTAGGTGTGATTCCTCACTGAAAATAAATAAATAAATAAATTGAACAAATTTTCAGTAAAAACACTGGTGGAAATCAGGAGAATTTGTGCAAACCTCCAGAAAACATGGCACAAAAATTCTGAAGTCAAATAAAATCTAAGTGATTCAAAGAAAAAAAAAATAAATTTCTTGAGTTGTGTTTTTCCTTTTATCTTCTTTAGTTAAATATATTTAACACGGAAAAGTTTAAAGGAACGTGCGTAAGGGACACTGTCTGTACTTTGCCGTAACGATGAGCTGAAGAAGCAGAGCGACCTGGTGACACAGAACGGCCGGCACTGCCGCGTGCCCGCTCTGCCCCCGCCATCCCCTGGCACCTGCCATGGCCACGGAGAGGCACAAGCAGAGCTGCGGCCTGCCCTGCTGCGACCGTCGCCGCTTTTAATGCACATTTCCCACTACTGTAGTTTCTAATGACATCTAGGTTTGTTCTTTTTTCACATTCAAATTAATTTATTTGTAAGGCAAGGTTCTTCTGTACAACAGACGTTTTGCTCTTAATTCCTAAGCAGCTTTGGTAGGGAGACAAAGGCAGAATCGGTTAACGCGCAGGTGCTGCACGGCAGCGAGGGGACAGCCAGCAGCACAGCGCTCTGCGTGCGGCGCCGCCTGCCCGGGCTCAGCCTTCCCTGCTGCGGGCTGCCCCGTCCCCTGCGTCCTTGTGGCCCTCCTTCCAGCCCCTGCGGAAAGCAGCGGGAGCCAGGAAGAGCAGGAGACGGAGGGCACCAAGCGAGAAGCACAGGGCAGGGACAGCATCGAGAAGTGATGCTTCTCATTTCCACAACATGAATGCAGAAATTCGCCTCCGCTCATGCTTTCTCAAAGTCAGCCACTCGCTGAAAGAACCAGACCTCCAAGGAGGAGATTCTGCAAGGCCTCTGGCTTCGCTCAACGCGCACAGCTAAACCAGCAGGCGCAGTAACTGGCGAGGACCAGCCCACCGCAGGGCAGGCGCGTGCAGCGGCGAGCACTGCGTGCCAGCCCCCAGCACTTTGGGGGTTCCGAGGCACCCAGACACCAGCTGCGGCAGCTGGGCACGCTCGGCACCACGTGGCCGTGACATGCGGCATGGCCGTGACACATGGCGTGGCCGCACCTCCACCCTCACCGGCAGCTCTCCTTGCCAGCCCGCGGCACGCAGTGAGTTAATGACGGACAGAGGAGCAGCTGCGGCTCCGTCGTGCACCGCAGGCCCAGCTGCGTTGCTCTTCATGGGGAGAGAACAAACCTGACGACAACAACTAGGATTCTCTGCAACATCTGTTTCTGTTTTTCTCCCTCCGTCTGGCCAACAAAACCACGAGGGCCCACAGCTCGGCTCCAGCGATGTGTGCGTCCTGGTGAGAACGTGTTGGAGCCATCAGCAGCCTTGGGACCTGCACTCGCGCGGAAGGTGCTGGATGGTTCGGATGGCCAGAACCACGCCACGGCGAGCTGTGCCCTGCTGGAGGACGAAGCGCTCGGGATTTAAAGCCCGTTCTTCTGAAAGGTCTGGAAGTTGACTGAAATACTGAATTCTTCTGGCCAGCACAAGGACACAGACCTACCGCCCAAAGGATGACGTCTCCGTGCCAGCAGAGCGCTGCCGCAGCTGCGGCACAGTCAGGCCCCGCTCCCACCGCGCCGCGGGACCTGCCCGCCGGGCAGNCCACCGGGCGCACTGCAGCGCGCCCTCGGGCCGGAGCTGCTCGGCCGCCGGTCACGGATGAATCCGGGGTAAAACCCATGGAGGGTCTGACACTCTGCCACTGGGAGAAAAGGTTTTGCCCCACAGCCAGGGCTGGCCCAGCAGCACAGGTGGCACCGCAGGGAAAGCTGCTAGAAGGAAACAACGTGTTTGTTGTAGGTGCTTCTGCACAAGGAGGGCCTCTCTGCTCTACCTCTGTGCCACACCCGGTGCCACAAAGCTCCTGAGCCATCCCTGGCGCTGCCAGCACCAGCAGCGCTGCAGCAAACCACGTGCTGTTACTGAAGCTGCTGGTCAGCTGGATGGCGTCTGTGGAGTCACGGCCTCCAGAATAATTTCAGTGATCAGTGCGCGCACCCCTGGTTCTTCACCTTTTTGTGCCAAGAGGCTCATTTTCAAAAAAGATCCTGAAATCCTCAGACTAAGGAATCCCTGCTTGCACCGAGAGCCTTTCTGCCACGGACACGTGAACTTGCACTAATGCAAACCCTTGCAGCTGCCCGCTGTGTGCCCACAGATCGCGCTCTGAAAATCGCGCGTGTCCCGGCTGGGCTGACTTGGGCGGGACGACAGCAGCCTCGCAGCCTCACCTCCGGCAGCTGGGGGGCTTCACCTCGCTACCATCAGCTCACTTCAGAGCGCAGCCTGGGTGCGGAGTGCATTGATCAGTTCGGTTCAATGTTATTCGTAACCAATGCAAGCTAAGGCACTGCTGAATGCAAGATGTGTCCCCGAAAGACCTATGAACAACGTATAACTTCTTACAGGAAACAGCCATTTATATAATTCCTGTGAACTTGTGTTGCCACGCTGGGGGAGGAGGGGAGGCATTAGTCATGCACTAGCAGATGTTTGACTTATGTAAGGCTTTTTTTTTTTACTTTTTTTCTTCCTTTAAAAATAAAGGCTGCGTCTTACCCTGGTGGCTCCCCGAGTGACGCCTCGCCCTGGGTTGTGTCTGTTGTTACGGAGCCTCGGCACGTTGGCGAACGCTGCTGACAGGGGCTCTGCCTGGCGAGGAGCAGCGTGGCCAGGGGGCGGGAGGGCATGGAGCTGCCCACACCGCCGAGCCCACCGGCGGCCGGGGAGCTGCAGCCCATGCTCGCATGGACGAGCGCACGCAGCGCACATCGGCCTCACCAAGGCTCGCCCCTCTCCAGGTCACGCCCGGGGCCAGCTCACACCCCCAGCGCAAACCCCTTGGAGAAACGCCGAGACCACGTCTCCCCGGGGCACAGGCTGCTGCCGCCCCAACAGCTCAGCGCGTTCTTCACGCGCCCTGCCGGGTGCCCGCATGCCGAGCAATAAACACAGGGCTGCTAACTCCGCCAGCTCCGCGCCTGTTGTTTTATCCGTGCTTCCCTCGCGCCCTGCCGCCGTGCCACTTGCGAGGCCGGCCCTGCAGCACAGCGCCAGGCCTGGTGGGGCTCAGCACCCGGACCCCCCCGGGGCGTCTCTGTGCCGCCGTCTCCCTCCACTGCCCCTCAGTGCCGTGCCCTTGGCTGCCCACACACCAGGCGCGGCCCTGCAGCCCCTCCAGGCCCCTGCAGGCTCCGGCAGTCCTCCATCTTCATTAAAAAAGTAGCTTCTAAAAACGCTTCCATGAGGGGAATGAAAAAGAAACAAATGGATGTGACAACAGTTTGAAGGCAGAAATTCATCACGCGTTTCATCCGTCTTCACCGGCAGCATGGAAGGGGACGGCTGGAGCTGCTCCGACAAGAGCAGCCGCTGCTTGCTGCCTGAGACCACTCACGTGGGAAACGAGCTCGCCCCGATCCAGTGTCCTACGGCGTAGGCTGGAGGCCAGCACCAGCGGCAGCCTCGGGCCAGGAGAGCCTCAGGCAGCGGGGGGCCCGTGCAGAGCTGCGAAACCGCGTCCCACCGTGGTCCTTGGGGACCCTTGAGCTGCCTGGAGGAGCAGCCAAAGCACCCGTGCCAGGCTCTTACTGTGGAGCTCGTGCTCGTCTAATTTTCAAAATCCCCCAGGCAGCTGGTAGTCTTAATTAAGATATTTATCTTTGTTAAATAGAGCTGAGCACATCTGCATGTCCACAGAGACGAATCTTACTCCTACCGATGTCCGCTGCGGGTGGAATTAGCAGCCAGGAGGGTGCCTGGCCTTTGGGTGCTCACCACATGCATTGTCAGCTTTAAAGGTCTGGGATAAGTTTTGCTCCAGTGCTGGAGCTTCGTTTCCAGGACACAAACTCCATGAATTCAGTAGCATCAAGCACTCCGAGCGTGTCTCAGCAATTTCTGGGAAGGGAGGAGGTGTCTTTATGGCATATGGCAATGCTGTTTTACCTCCAACAGCTACCCTTACCTTGACGTGTGTTTAAATACTTCTGCAAATTCCATATCCTGTGCTTTGTGGAAGCAAAGTGCTTGGACAGTTGCTGTCTTCGGGTGACCAGTGAAGTGATTCCGCGTGCCATCGGCACAGCTGAGTTTTTCAGCCCTAGCCGCAATCATAAACACGTCTCCAATTCCACACAGCTCTGCAGTATATTTACAGAAGCTGGATAATGCTGCAGTCCCTGAAGCCTGCTGAAATCTGGTTTCCAATGTCTCTACAGAGAGTGAGCCTGTAGGGGTATATTAACAAGCTTTTTCTTCTTTCCTCATTTTAACAAAAGTGGGGAAAACTCTTACTTTTCCCTTGCAGTGGGATGCGCACCACAGTGTGCCACTAGCTATCTCCAGGCAAACCCACAGCAATTTGCTTTCTAAAAAGCGCGTTGCCAGTTTCAAGCCCATCTGGCAAATCCTTTCCCCTCTCCGCAGTGGGGTGAACGTGTCCCCCCGGGAACGCCCCCAGGGCACACGTGCGGCGCAGAGGACAGCCTCCACCCCGCGGTGACAAGGACTCCGCCGGCTGCTGCTGCTGGGGACCGCAGCCGCTGGCAGCGCTGCAAACGAAGCGTGGAAGGCATCGGGCAGAAAAAACACTGAAACGGATGCAGCCCAGCCACACATGATGAGGCTGCAATTAACACAGACCCTTATCGACACACAGCAAGCCACCCGGTAGCGAGGCCGGGCGGCGTGGGCAGGGCATACAGTGCCCAACACCTCACCGCGTCCTACTGCCCCGCAGCCGCAGGCGTGCACGCCCCCGGCCACCGCACTGCCCTGGCTGTCACCCTGCGTGCAGTGACCACCAGCAGCACCCACAGAGCTATTTTGGGCCACTCGGGCTCACGGCCGCATCACAGGCGAGGCTGCGTGGGGGACAGGACAGGACGCGTGGCCCCATGCCACGAGCTCGCTGCAGGCTGTGGATGTGCCACGGCACATTGCTCCGTTTTTGCTTTAAACCTAGATGGAAACTCTTTACCTCATTTGCTAAAAGCACTTCAATGTCTTTAAACAGGGGAGAAAAATTAAATATATTACTAATTTGGCTTATTTAATTCAGTCAGCAAGACTGAAAGCACTTGCTGCACTCTGAGTCCAGGTTCAAAGCATTAATCACTCTAAATCCTACCACCATTTCTTCTCCATTTCACTTCTGTGTCATCTTTTCATTCATTATCTATGAGCATTAAAATTGACAGGCTGCCCTTAGGTGCATCTTTAAAGCACATGCAGTGAATGATCATTGGCTCCACCTAAATATTGAATTATTGGATCCACCTAAATAAAAGGCAAATTACCCTCAGAGCATTTCTTGACAATTAACTACCCAAAAGGTCACTGGAGGAGGCCAAGATTTCGTTTCAGCACTTCAGAGTGGGCTCATGTTAAACTGCGAGGGGCTCGGATGCGAAGCCAGGGCACGGCCGCGCGCTCAGCATCGGCGTGATCTTTCCAGAAGCCTCAGCGTTCACAAAGCTAAAAATAAGCGCTCTGCTTTTTCTCGTTACCAGTGAAGAACAGGGCCGGTTAGCTCAGCATTTTCCATCCAGCCTTCTCTTTTTCTTCTTCTGGGTTTGCACTTGAACAGTTTTCCCTTGGATCAAATTGCCTGCCTCCGGCGCACCGAAACGCAGCGCTCGGCACCGGCCAGACCTGGTCCTGCCTCACCCCTGGCAGCATCCGCGCTGGGTTACACAATGTGGCACGCGTAGATCGGGACTTTTATCCCGGTTTTCCTAAAGAAACGGCTGGCTGGCAAGGAAGCCGCACGCGCCACAGGCAGGCAGGGGAGGCCGGCACGCGCACCCAGGGCCGCCGTGGCTGCAGGCGCGGGGCGATGCCGCGGGTGCTCAGCTGGACCCCAGGTGGGCAGGACGCGTCTGCACGGCCGCGCCTCGCCGCAGGCAGAAACGTCACAGCCTGTCCTGAGATTCGCCATTTGCGCAGGGCTCGTCTGTCCCCGGAGAAGTCAGTCCTCAACAAGGAAACACCACGTATCAAAAAGAGGAAAACAAAAGAATCCTCAGCAAAGAATTGATGGAAGCAGCTTTCACAGTCAAAATTGTCTAAAAAACAAATGGGTTCTGTTGTGAATCAAAGATGCTGCCGCATGTGCTCCCATATAATGCTGGATTTATTCCTGCTCATCCAGGCAAGAATCCCTGGCCCTGTTTCACATAATCACTTAAAAGTAATGTTGGCATCAAATTCTCCATGAAAAAATATTGCAGCAGAGATGATATGCTATAACGCACATATTTCACAAAGGCAGGCTGCTTCAGCTAGAGTGACCTATTCAGAAATGAAAAAAATATATTAAATTCCCCTCCCTGAAGCTGAAAGATCAGTTTCATTCTTTCACTGGCACCATTGTTTGAGTTTCATTGCAACTGTATCAAATTCCTGGTCCTGGGGGACAAGGACAGCTGGGTTTATCTGTAGTAAATATCTTGTTTAACATTTAGAGTCAAGCTTGCGAAAGAAAATATTTAGAAATCCTTTGTTCACTCTCGTGCCCTTCATCTCTTTGCACCCGGTGCCGCTGGGCGATGCCCTCCGGCGTGCCCCGGCAGCAAGGTCCCCACGCGTCCCCCCGAGCCCCGTGGTGAAGGCGGGTGCAGTGCGGTGCCACTGCAGCTCCCCACGGCGAACACCGGGCCGTGCCGGAGAGATGCCGGTCCCTGCTGGAGAGATGCCGGTCCCTGCCGGAGAGGTGCCGGTCCCCGCACTGCCCTGGCATGGTCCCGCCAAGACCCGGCCCCGCAGGGAGCAGCGGCCCCTGGCAGCGCGGCCGCCGGCGGAGTTTGCTCCTTTGCACCTCAGCACCACTCAGGCTACGCAAACCTCATTCATCCTCCTGCCACGTGAGCTGTGCACAGAGACAGAAGTACCTGCATGCAAATCAGCATGCAAATCATCTCTCCCTTGATTTGCATATGCTGGTAGATTCATGAGGCGGTGCTCAAGTGGACCCAGCCGATAATTAGAGTGCAACACGTAGGCTGTACAAGCCGTAATACACGTTTTGATGTCCTTTTTGGTAACTAGCAAGGTAGTAAAGCAAGCTAAAGGCACAATGGGAGACTAAATTCCAAGACTCCATTGGTATTTAATACCCAAAGGGTGAGTTTACCTCCAGCTGCCCCCCTCCTTCTCTTTTTTTGAAATATCTTGGTGGAGAATAATCTCTATAAACACTTTATCAACTCCTCATGGAAATCATCGCTTCCCAAAGTCTCATTTCCCTAAGGCTTCCTCCTCCGCAGCTCCTGCCCCAAGAGCTTTCCTGCTTGCTGCAGCGCACCCTTCCTTCACACCTCCTTCTCCTGCTCCTCACTGCCCCTTGTCCTAGATCATCTTTGACTCGCAAGTCTTAATTACATTAACCCCTGGGAATGAGTTGCCACGCGTGGCCCTGGAGAGGCTGCCTCCCTCTGCCTCGGTTCCTGTTCCTGTAGCCTCTTTGGGCCCAGGGCAACCCCTTGTAAGGTGTTTGTACAGATTTCAGTAATGGGAGCCTCTGAGTGGGTCTACAACATAATGCAGATAAAAATACCCATCTTTCAAAAGCAGTTTTAATTCATTTGTAAAGTGCTTTGAAACCTTTATCTAAAGCCCTGCCTCTCTCAGATAAGACTGTCAGCAGCTTCGGTCAAGAGACAGACTGAAGGATTCGTTCCCAAAAATACAGTGAGTTCTTCCTTAATGGTCCCCGGTGACTCAGCCAACTTCAATTCTTGAAATGCCATCTGAAAGTGATGCACTGGTTTCCAAGGGCAGCCTCCCGCCTAACGGCCTCCCCTGTGCCTCCAGCACTCCGTTTGGTGAGCTGCCGGGGGGGACAGGGAAGAAAAAGGGAACCGAGCCCAGCCACAAGATACCTGCAGGCACCGCCTCGCGCCGGGGCCTGCTCTCTCTCACGCGCCCGGGCGCAGGAGGCCCTTCAGCAGCGGGACAGACGGAGCCGCGACCGCAGCGCAGCCCCCCTGGGCTCGCTGGCCAGGGCACAGTGACGCCGCGAGTGGGGAGCGGGCGCCCTGCCCCACGCCACCCCGCCGCCGGGGGCCGGGACACGCCGGTGGGACGTTTTAATTCCCCACGGCTGTGCGTGGCGATTTCAAGGCAGGACGGGAGCTGCTGTTGCTCGAGGTGGAAGGCGGCGGGCTCGCAGCGCGCTCCAGAGGGCGAAGCGTGGGGTGGTGCTCGGCTTGGGTTCACGTCCCGCTGCTCAGGCAGCCACTTTCAGCACCCGAAGCGCTGTGCAGAGCTGTCCTCTGTGCTGCTTCAGCTTCCGTTTCGGCTTCCTCTTCCTCTGCAGGACTCGACAGCTTACTGCAGGTGCATTTAGACCCATCCAAGCTGTTAAGGCAGAAGCCTCCTTTCTTCCTTTCCACTTTTCCCCATCCCTCCGATAAAGATTTCAACCCAAATCTGCGTGTCATTCTCCCGCAGGGCAGGAACAGATCTCTGCACAGCTGTGGTGAAGGATTTCGGATGTTTCAAAGACGGGCGCAGGAGACGACCCGGCTGTGCCCCAGGACCCGGCTCTGCCCCGGGACCCGGCTCTGCCCCGGGGTTGTCTGGAGGCTGCTCCCCGGCAGCAAGGAGCCGCGCGGGCCCCTGAGCACGGGCAGCACCAACACCGTAACGCTGCAGGAAGCTGCTTCGGGTGATGCCAGGGAACGCACCCGGCTGAACTCTTCAGGACAGGCC
>VXAA01005409.1:436947-558340 GCA_013399115.1 Anseranas semipalmata
CGGTGCCTCGCGGGGGCGCTGCAGCCTCCGGCAGCCGCCGCAGCCCCCCCGGGACGGGGGTGCAGGGACACGGCGAGGCCCCGCGAACCAGCCCCCACCTGGGCTGCGCACGGCGCCGAGCTCTGGCCCCGCACCACACCAGGGGCTGGGGCCGGTTCATCCTCCAGCCCCGTGCTGCCCGCACCCTCCTCTCCCAGACATCTCCTGCCCCACGGCTCCCTTCTCCGTCCCGAAGCTAATTCCCAACCAAACCCGTGACGCTGCCGTCCAGGAGGGCACAGCTGGGGCCACCCTGGACACGGTGGCCACCAGGGTGGGCTCCGAGCCCCCCGGCACACGCAGCCACCACGGGGATCCAGCACGGCAAAGCCAAACATCTCGGGTGCAGGAGCAGGGCTGAGCACGGCGGCGTCAAACACGGAGCACGAGGCCAGGCGCTCCCTGCTCCTTGGCACCACCAGAACAGGGAGGAAGTAAAGCCACAGGCCAGCGGCAGGAAAGCAGTGGGAAGAACCACAACGCAGCCTCCGAACAAGCCACCAACCGCAGCCTCCCGTCAGCGCGGGTGTGAAGCGCGCCCTGATGCCGCCGAGCAGTTTGTTGGGTACGGAGCTTGTGGTCGCCCAGCAGCCACCAGCACCAGCCGGGCGCGGCTGTCGCGGGAGGAGGCTCCGTTTGTGAGTGGGGGGCGGGAGGGGTGCTCCGGACACAGCAGGAGCGCGCTGCACGTCGACACCCGGGGGAGCCAGGCACGGGCAGCGCTAGCACCGGCGATGCCCAAGCTCATGAAAACAAGGCTTTCCAGGGCAATGAAGGGGCACTGCCATGGGCACTCTGGACACAGGGCACTGATGAAGCAACCGCTTTGATGGGAGAAACGCAGCAGTGGGACAGGAGTCCCACACAGCATCAGCTGTACGCGTGTTGGAAGGCACCAGGGAAGCCCCGGGGCCAGAGGACACCGCCCCGGCTCTTCGCGCAGCTCTGGGGGCCTGCCCGGCCCCAGCGAGCCCAGCGGCTGGAGGGGCTCGAGAGCGCATACCGCAGTCCCCTCTGCCCCTCCAGGGATAGTCACTGCATGCGTAATCGGCTTTCGGAAAGAAAGAAAGCCTACTCTTTCAGCGCCTTGCTGCCAAAGCAGTTCTCTCCATTTCAAGAGAAATACTAATCTCATGCTCCTACACGAGCGGGTGCTAATGCGCTAAACTGCTTAGAGGGGCTTAGAGTGAAGTGTTTGAGGAAAACGCAGTAGCAGCGACAGGAAATCCAGTCACGATCCCCCCAGAATACATCAGGTGTGGGCAGGGAGAGGCACGCGTGATGCTGAGGACACAGCAGGGGATCGCTGCGCAGATGCCCCTGTGCACAAAGCCTGCTCGCGCGGTCAGGGTGAGCAGGTCCCTGCCGGAGCTCTGGGCCCCGCGCGGTGCTGCAGCCCCGTTGTCTCCAAGGTCTGGGACACAAAACCAGGCTGTGGTCGTCACACACCCACCTTCACCCCCCTGCAGCCCTGGTCTCCTTGCCCTGGTTGCTGTGCCCCGACAGGGACGGCCGCTCGGCCCCGTGGAGCCGCCTGCTGCTCCTGCAGGACAGGCGCAAGGGACGTCCCCGGCCCCGCATGGGCCGTGCAGGGCACTTTTGAGCATTTGTGTCTGCAGGCCACCCAAATATCACCTTCTTCCCCGTGCAGAGAGACTCACCATCTCTTTCACAGACTGCTCTCCGGTGCTTCCGTCGGCAGGACAGCAGCCTGACTTCGCCCCTGGGCCAGGACTGCGAGCGGGACACTCGATGCCACTGGTGAAAAACCTTTCCTGGAGGCGAGGAAAGCCCAGCGCCAGCAAAAGAAGCTCCTGCGTTTTTGCCCAGGTGCTTCAGAGCTCATCCCCAGTGCCCGCGCAAGGGCAGGGAGGAGCCCCCCATGCTGGGGGACGTGCCCAGCCCGTGGCCACCCCAGGGGCTGGAGTGGCTTTGGCTGCGTTTGAGAGAGCAAAAAGCACATCACAGCAGGAACAGCACTCGGCCCCTCAGGAATGCCCCGCAGCAACAGCTCGGTTTCAGTCGAGGAGGTCCACGACAGAGCTCAGAGCCATGGCGGGAGGGGAAGGGGCTGCCCATGCCTGCCAGCCCCCCTGGACGTGGCCCCGAGCATCGCCCCAGTCACGCTGCTGCTGGGCCCCAGAGCGCCGGTAACCGCACGAATGGCTTCGCAGCCCCTGCTCGCTGCCCACAAGCACTGACCATCGCGGCGTAACCGCAGCATTTACTGCACACACACCAAAAAAAACCACCACTGAAAATTTAAGCCGAACTGGCAGGAAGAGATGTAAAGACAATATGTAAATCACATCTCAGAGGCTGCCTATGCCCTGCAAACACAGCTGCATTTTTTAGCAGTTTCTCTGGTCAGTGCCACGCTCCTCTCGCTGCCAGCACGGCCCCAGCGCTCGGGCAGACGTCAGCACCTGGTCCCCAGCGCGGGCACTTAGAGGATGCTCAGGCCTCGTGCTTGAGCAGGACACGTTCCTCACAACACAGTTTTTTTTCTTTAGCCTAAATTGCTAACCTTATAATTAAGTACCCAGAACCTTTTAATTAAGAGGTTTGTTACGCTGATTCTTCTCCATCTCTTTCCTTTCCCGCCTCGGCTACGTGAGCGTGGCAGGTCTCGAGCCAAACCCCAGCCGAGAGCAGCCCCACGGCGGTGCCGGGGCAGCGAGGGGCTGGAGGCGCGCCCAGGGCTGAGCTCGGCCTCGCAGCGTCCCCTGGGCCTCCCCTCCCCGCGCCCTGACGGCTGCAGGTTCAGCGCAGGGAACCTCAAGGCAAAGATGGGTTCAAGTAACAGAAGGAACGTGCCCATTGTTTTTGCAGAAATGCATTTTAAATAAAAAAGAAAAATGACAGCTCAGGAACGCAGGGTACATCTCTGCTGGTGTAAATCAGCGCGGGTCCTCCCACACCCACGGAAATGTGCAAATTTACACCCGCTTGGAGCTTGTGTTTTTTTTATTGGCCTACATCCCCTTCCCTGCGTATTTTCACCATATGTCCAGGGCTGAAAGGAAAGCATCCATCTGTGCTCTCAGCAGTTCGTCTACACAAACACCCCACCAAATGCGTTGGATAAGTCACTGTGACCGGCAGCGGGCCTGCCGCAGCTGCAGGAGATGCTGCAAGCGACGCCAGCACGATGGGCAGGCGAAGCGGCCACGCGGCCCTGGGCTCAGCGCTGGCCCCAAGGCACCACTCTGAGCACGGGGCCAGGGAGGAGACAGCGCAGCTCGGCACAGCACGGCACGGTGCCGCGGCACAGCGTGTCCAGCAGAGCCACCGCCACTGGGCAGCAATGCGGTGACAAGGGACAGGGACGCAGCGCCAGCCCCATGCAGCTTCCCGGGACAGCAGCAAGGCGGTGAACACTCTGAAACCACAACGGATGTTTCTGAGAAAAGTTAAGCAGTTTTATTCAACAGGATGAGTCCACATCCGATCAGTGGCTCCATCTACATGGCATCATCAGCATACAGGACAGAGGACCCCATCAGACACTCTAGCTGAACGGCATCTCACCATACGTTACAGAGACAACACCCACGGGGAGCACGACGACCGTTAGGAAGGGCAGCCAGCCAGCGCGTTCCTAAGGTTTCCTGGCAAAACCCAAAATCCCCCAACCAGACCACGCAGCCCAGCCACTCAGAAGCAGATCAGACTCGGGACACCTAGTGCCGCACCGTGAAAACCACACCGCTGCCAGTTAAAGAACGCAGTCCAGGATCTACGGGAGTGATCTATCGGGCGTACTTCGGCCCAGGGAAGAGAAGCGCACCGCCGGCACCGCCCGACGCGCTCCTGGCCGAAGCCAGCATGGAGAAGAGAGGGGCCGGGGCACGGCGGCACCCCCAGAGCCGCACTGGGCACGGGGCGGCCGCGGGAGCAGCTCCGGGGGGCGGCCGCGGTGCTGGGTGACCTGTGGGGACCCCCGGGAGGGCGGCCCCGGCTCTGCACAGCAGAGAAACAACCCCACGGAGCTGCCCCCTCCTCCGCCGTCCCCTAACCGCTGCTAGGCTGCAAATTTTCACAGCTTGAGTGAACAGCTCTAGGAACTCTTTGAAGCCTACAGTCTTTGAGCCTTAAAAGAGGTATCAAGGATCAGGATAAAGTCACTCATAAAACATGAGCGGGTTCCAGTTACGATACTCTACAATGTAAGTGTTTAAATTTTGTGCCAAGTCACAGAAAAATACATTTTTCCCCTTAAATTTACAGTAGTTAAAACTACAATTGGAATACCGTATTAAAAAGGGGTAGTTTATTCTTCAACAAAATGTCTTGGTTTTCTTTTCCTTAAAAATAAAAATAAAAAGGACTTCAAAAGCAATCACCCACAGCACAACATAACTGTACGAAGGAAATCATGATGTGTACAGCTCCGAGTACGTTAATTCCAAGCATTTGTTCTGGTGCTCAAAAAGGCACTTAAAGATAAGAAAACAATTGTATTAAAAACCCACAACAAAACAAAACAAAGGAAAATGAAAGGCAATAATTTAAGAGAAAAACACCGGAATTTGTACCGTATCTTTAAAAGAAGGGAGGAAAAAAAACCAAACCCAATAAACATGGTTTTGCTATCAAGTCATCTCTGAAAGTATATAAAAAACAGAAGACTGGTAAAGTGAATGTTCTCCAAGAACTAAATGGAAAAAAAAAATTACTGGCAATGAACAGACAATCTTGTGCCAAGTGGTTTCTTCCCTCCCCTAAGAGCCCATTTGCTGGTTCAGTGCTGAACAGACTGTGAACATCTGCTGCCCGTAATGACAGAGGCGCTGACCTCAGGGTTAGTCTAAGTTTAGGAAAGGGGGGAAAAACTATGAAGAAAAATAAACATCAATATGAACTAATTGTGGTAATTACAAATGTCAACTATGTTAATAGACAAGTACGTAAACACCATTTCCCCTTATAGCATTATACTGAGGAACAATGACAGAACCACTACATACAGTATTTTTTCCCCCACACTGTACACTGAAAGGTTAGGTTTCTGCTTTTTTTTATTTTTTTAACATTTTTTTATTTTATTTTTTACATTGACCTATCTACTAAGTGCAAAGATTTGGTGAGTGGCATTGGCTTTCATCTAATCTTACCCTATATTTTGTACAGCTTACATTTTAACAGTTACTTTCCAGCGTTGAAGCAAGTACAGCGATATACAGACAGACTCGACCAGGCAGGAGGCGGCCAGGAGAGGCGGCGTGGAGGGGACACGCTTGTGCACCAGACACCCCAGAAAGCCCCCCCAGCCTGAGGGGCTGGCGACGCTGCGCCCGCGCCGAGGCGGCCGTGGCTGCGACAGCACCGTGCTGCCCTGCCCAGCGTCGGCCCGGCGGAGTCGGAGAGAGGGAAGGAGGATGCCGGGAGGGAAAGAAGCCGTGGACAGGGGAAATGACCGCTGGACGAGGCAGGAGGGCCTGCTCAGGGACAGACAGACATCAGGTACTGAGAAGGGACGGACGGTTAGGAGCTGTTAGCGCAGATTTCTGTGCAGCTGAGAGACTTGCGATGGCCCCGCTTCACGCCGGGGTTGTGCGTGATCATGTGGAAGGGACCAAATCAAACCCCGGGTCATTGCATGGAAATCTGTACAAGAAGAAAAACTGCAGGAGAAGCACAGAGTGTCTTGATTTCAGCATGACGGAGAGACTTGGTTACCAGACACAATACCATGCAACGCCCAGCTCTTTCTGCATATTTTTTTTTCTCTGGGTTAAATGTTTAGAGGAAAAACAAAATGTAAATTCTTTTGCATAAACTCAAACTGTTGTATTATATAGTACAGTACAGAAAGTGCAAAATATCACCCCATCAGATCAGTTATGCATCTGATATGGTCAAATATGGCTCATGCTTTTCATGCAAGAAGACGCATTCTGAATCAAGACCCTCATGTACTGCTGTGCAACTTTAAATAAAGGAATGTTACTGTACCAAAGCCTCCTTGCCTGTTTAGTCCCATTTGTTGAGATATCATTAGTTTAAAAAAAAAAAAAAGTGTATGGGGAAAGGGAAATGAAGCATCTCAGAACTGTATAAGTTACTCTATTTATGCTTTACCACAGGTTGTCACCAGTCCTTATTCATTATGAAATCTTCAAGAAAATCGGAGCTCAGAGGACCCCGCTCACCCCCCGGCGCCGCGCTGTGCCCGGGGCAGCAGTGATGCTCCTCGCCCTGCGCAGAGGCTGGGAGCACCTGGTCCTGCTGGCCGGGCCGTCACGGTGTGCACGAAGGAGCCTCAGGACTCAGCTTGAGAAGACACCTCTGCCAGCCCGACACACACCGTCGTCATTTATGCATTTCCAACTCTTCTCCGTAGGCCGAGCAGTGAATAAAACCCATTGTATCTTCCCTTTTGTTTTAAATGCTAAGAGGTGCAGAATACAACTCCCAGGATTGGCCTTGTATTGCTCGACGCACAGTTGCTATGTATTTCCACGCACACACACGCACACAAATAGCCTGGAAGAAAAAACAAAAATCCACCCAGCATCTCTAGCGAGGACATTTCAGAGCCAGTTTCTGAGGTAAATCTACTTTTAAAAAAAAGTCACCAAATTCTGTACACTTTTTTTAATATATACTTCTACATATAATGTGTATTCTCCAGTGACAACACGTAGACCTGCCGACTCCTTCCGCCGTAGGGCTGCAAGCTTGGGAAGTGTTTCCACATGGATGGGGTGTGCGCCTACCTGTGTACACACACGCACACGTGTATCTATATATGCACCATCGATCAGGCCTAGGCGATGCACTCGCTCCCCTTCGGAGAGGTTCCTGTCGAGCACGATGCTGACTTGCCGCTTGGCCGAGTGAGGCCGGGCAGAGCTGCCGTCTCCGCTCCCACCACCCCGCTGCGCTCCCTGCGCCCCAGCCTACATGGTGCCCGATTTATCCGCCGAGCTGCTGGGGAAGAGCTTCTCGGTGGGGGTGACGGCGGGGCTGCCCACCCCCGAGCTGCTGCTGCTGCTGGAGCGGTGCTGCACCACCGGGCGCACCGGCCGCATGGGCGGGGGCCGCAGCTGCGCCCCGGCCAGCCGGGCCGACAGGGCCGGCTTGAACGTGGTCATCATCTCCGTGGTGGAGCTGCTGCTGCGCCGCATGGCGGCATCGGGGTCCCGGATCAGGATGGTGTGGAGGGGGCTGGCGGGCTCCGAGTTGGCGGCGCCCAGCGGGGGGTTCTTCATGGGCTCCAGCGTGTCCAGCACCACGTCGGGAGCCTGCTTGGCCGTGTTCTGCCGCTCCAGCTCCCGCAGCTCGTTCAGCGCTGTGCTCATGGTCTTCTCGATGTCCTGCGAACACCACCGAGAAAGGGAGGTCAGCATCGCACCCCATCCCATGGAGATGCCCCTATCCTGGCATCTGTGTGTTTGGGGGTGTCTGACCTAAGATGGGCTCTCTCAGGCCTCTGGGCAAAGCAGGAGCTTGTGGAGAAGACATGAAGCCCAAACTCTGGCAGCACAAAGGTGTCCACTGACTCTGAAGTCAATGGGAGTTTGGTCGCCAACTCCAAAGGCAGCAAATCCTGTGTGCCATGAGTGGTGCTGTGACACCAGCCCCAATACCCTGCCTGGGGAACAACTTTGTCCACATCTTCAGTGGGACAGGACATCTCCACACCCTCCCCCCGCAATGAGGCCTCCCCCCCACACCCCCAAAACCAGCCACCCTGCAGCCTCCATCAGGCGTACGGGACCTCTACGATTCCTATGCCTATCAGGATATGGCATGCGTGGCGACAGAGAGGCACACGAATGTACATGGAGTGAGCTGCGCGAGGCTTCTCCCAGGGGGGAGGCAGCCAAGGCACCCCTGGGCCCTCCCCACAAGAGGTGCAGGGGGGCCTCCACCACCCCTTCCCGAGCAGGGCCGCGTCTCCTGCCAACCGGTCCTTGCAGGAACGAGCCCCCACAGATCCGGCACCTCCCAAACCACCCGGGGCATGGCATCCCTGGGTTTGCCCAGAGAGATCCGCCAGAAAGGGAGCCCAGTTCAACAGAAAATGTCAATTTAAAGTAAATTAGGTAAATTGCCTACAACTGTAGTGCTGATCTTCCCATTCAGAAGTAAAGAGGCCCTAATTTGGCTTCACTTATTTCAGCCTTAACTGAATTAAGGCCACTTTAACTCAGGGAGACCATCTGCAAAGTGATTTAAGGCAAATAAATCAATCATTTAAAAAGTAACTCTAGCTAACTCTTCTCACTGTCCTTGTGTAGACAAGTCCTTGATTTTTCTAATGTATGCAGAACACTTGGTAAGCCTCAGATAATGTTCAGCAGAAGGGAATTAATTATCAAGTTAGCTCCAATTAATTATATTAAACTGTGCAGAAAATGACTGGAAATATTCTCCCAGAGCTAAGCCTTCGGACTACCAAGTTCAGTGGTCCTACAAGGTAAATATTTATTTGCATCAGCTAAGTGAGAATCCTTTCCACAGTTAAAAAAAAAAAAAAAGAAGTAACCAAATTAGGGCATTCACCATTCCTCCAGAGACACCCACTGCACCACAGCCCTGCACTGCAGGTGGGAAATGGGGCCCTGTGCACAGTGACCAGCATGGGCACCGCTGCAGGGTGGGACGCTGCTGCCCACCAGCCGAGCCCCAGGGACTAGCGCATGCTGTTACACCGTCCCAGCCCTGATGCGGTGCCCCAGCTCGAACCAGCACTCGGGGTACACACTAGGCTACAACCAGGACTTTGTAATTTGTTCACACAAAGTGTAAGCTCTTGATGAACAGAGAAGCTGGTAGCGTGCTGCAGAGCAAGCAAACAAGGAGCGTGACTGGTGGAAAAGCAGATAGGACAGTAAAAGTTCTTTCATTCTGCAATTATCATTAATTATCTCACTGAAAGCAGCTGACTCTACACATAACAACCTGCCAAACCCCATACAAGCTCCTTCCATGATGTGGGCAGCGGTGTCCCCAGCATCTGCCCTTCTCCACATGGGCATCGCTGGCTGTCCCACTCTGCTGTTGCTCCTGGCCGAGAGTGGCACAAAGCAAACAGCCTGGACACTGCTGAAACGGGACTCTGCACAGCCCCATCCACACTGAGATAGTGGAAAATTCTGCAACCTGCTCCATGGAAGGACCACACTCCGAGATGTTAATGGGTTTAGTGTAGCCTGGCTGATACCTGGCTGAGGGCCCCCAGATAGCAGTAAGGAGAGGAGACCTGCAGGCTATGCTGAAGGTAACATGCATTTAACAAGCACTGTGGAACCGATGGCAAATGATGCTGCTGATGATGTACAGCTGAGGGCATCCTATTGCGATTAGACTAACATTTTGAAGTCCCAGCTACAAATAGCCAGTAACAAACCTGAAGTGCTTTCCTCCATGCAGTGAGCATCTGCCAAATTCTGATTTGGCAGATCCAGTTTTCCTCTTCATGGAGTGCCCAATGAAGATAATGCACTTCCCTCCCTGTGGGAGCTAGGGGCTGCCAGCACTTTTCAGTGGTGGATCGAACATTTCTGTCTATTGTCTCGAAGAAACAAGGTTTGTGGGAAGAGGCAGCATCTCTTCTTAGACCAACCAATACAGCTGGAAAAGCAGGCAGGCTGTTGGCTGCTCATTTTTATCTTTAAACAGCTGCAACAGCACCATCATTCTGAAGTGCTTTGAGATGAAAGGGGCTCTCCAGTGTTCACCCAGTGAATTTTATTTTACCTCTTGATCCCTGGGCACCAAGAGCCACTTCACAACCCTCTTACCTCAGCAAGCGCTTCTGCTTCTAGAGATTTCTGATCTCCGAGACTACTGTGTCTAGTCGATCCACAGGTCGATCTCAGCAGGTGGCCATCAGACAAGGCCTTTCTGTCTGGGAAATTGATGCTCCCTGCACTGCCGAATGTCGCCATTCTGCGCTTTTCGGGGCTCTCAATCCTGCCTCTGTTTAGAGGTATTTTGTGGGGGCTGCTAGGGCAGGCAGCTGCTCGAGGAGGAGTGTCTATGCCAGGACCCATCCCTCGGGGCGGGCTGTGGGTGTCCCCCCCGCTTCGACGGCGAGGGATAGCTGCGCCGTCAGACCTCAATCTCACTCTGCAAAGAATTCATCACAAGACTAGGTCACTGTCCGTCAGATAGAAGCATCTGGTTGCATGCTGTAAGACAATCTCTCAGCTCTGAAAAGTCAGATCAAACCAAACTCAAGCCCTTCAGCTCCAGAAGACTAAAGCAAGAGGAGAGACAGACATTTTAGCCAGTGCCAAGAAAGGGACAGCATTGTACCTTTTTTAGTTGTTAAGATCTACATTAGCAATCCACATGAAAACCCCTTCCATGCTCACATTATTCCATAGCACACAGTGGAGCTTTCCTTTCTGTTCTGCCCTGCACAACACACTGACTCTCCCTGCACGTGACAGCGACCACCTCTGTGTTTGTAGCAAAATGAGAGTTTCCCTACCGGCCCATCACTCCCCCGAAGCCAAAGTCCACAATATGATCCGTTGGAGACTGGATGTCGTTCTTTGAGGAGGCCTTATCATCCAGCAGAGGACCGCTGCTTGCCTCACTGTCTGCCTTCTGACTCAGGCTGTCGGAGAAGGCATCGTCCCTGGGGAAAACAAGACCCCTCTTAGGCTGGCATGGGATGGGGCCCTGCCGCAGCAGAGAGTATAGGGCCCAACCCCAGTGCAAATCTGAACATCACCACTCCAGATCCAGACTTAACAAAGGGCAGGGCAAAGGCCACGACTTCAGACAGTACCCAGAGCCAAAGTGAGAATCACATCTCCAAATCCCATGCCACTCCATATCCCCTGTTGCCACTGTAATGAATCTGGGTACAGGACTTCTAACAGAAGTGGCATCTGCAAGGACCCTGGAACCTGCCTACAGGCAGAGTAAGAAGTGAACAATGCCAGGTACATACACAGGATAAGACCAATATTCCATCTGCGCCGTGCCACTTTGAGTAGTCAATGACAGACGGGGTCTAGGCATGCCAAGTACAGTGCTTAGTGCTTGGCTATATCAGCTTGAACAACAAACAATCTAAGCTAATACATGGAGAGGCATACCAGAACAGATCCAGGTTTCTCACCAAAGTCATTAAACCTGGGAAAATCTGGCCACCTATTCTGGTGGCTACAGATGGACCTCAGGTAGATAGGCAAGTTTGACATCCTGGATCAACACACCGCCTTTACTCACATGTCTTGCACCACAATGTACTGGTGGGGTATGAGACCATCCACACCGTTATGTCTCCCTTCCCACCAGTCTTCTGATGCCCGATGGTACAGGAGGAGTGAGGCCCCTTTCTTAAAGGACAGCTCTCGTGGAGACCGTCCAACGTAGTCAAACTTTGCTATGGCTTCAATCTGCTCCACTTCTGCAAAGGAGAGAAGCACAGACAGAGAAAAGCTCAGTACAACAATCATGATGGCACAATAAATCCTAGAAAGAGCCACCTCACCTGAATAGCTCTAATCCTGCTGCCCTAGCTTCCCAAGAGCATCTTACACCGAGTACAAACCATCTTATTTTTAGACTGATCAATTCCTTTTGTTCTTCCAGCCTTCCTGGAATTTCTCAGACTCACAAACTACCAGCAACTAGAAAAAGCTGCAGGCCAGATGGGGAGCAGTTGAAATTTCCCTGTGTGCATATGGCATCTTCGACTGCACTCGTATTTTCTTCCAATACAGTGATTTTTTTGGTTACAGAATCCCATTATCTTCCAGACTGGGACGCTGTCAAGCTGTGTCAGATACAGCAATCAAAGCCCCATTTACCTTCTCTTCAATTCCCTCCCTTATCCTGGAGACAGTTTGGCCTGAATTATTGATGAGTAACGAATCCCCTTTTGGGGATCCCCACAGAAACGATGATACCAGCTCTGGCCGGGCAGCTGCTCAGCACCACAAACACACTCATCTGCAGATCCTTCCCAGCACTCTACTTCACACCTTTTTTCTGATTTAAGCTCTACTAAACGCCAGGGATTTACAAACTGGGAGCTTAGGGCCTGAATTTCAAGAGGGCTGAGGCAGGACTTCACTTCAGGAGGTTGGTGAGCACATCAGGAGCCTCTGAGCCCCAGGCCCAGGGCACCACAGCGGGAGCTGCTTGCGCACCCCAACACAAGTCTGGTTTGCATTTAGCAGCCCACAGAGGGGCACAGCTCTTCTGCAGATCTGTTTCCAGCTGGGAGCACTGAACCCTAGAGAAACTGCTGCAGTGACTGCAAGGCAGAGACAGCATTTCTCTCTGGATGGGAAGGGAGAGATCTGCACTCACCTCCTTTCCAAGACCGAAGTGAAAAAGCAGGCTGCCACCACTCAGCTAGCTCCAACAGCTATCAGAGGTAGCAAGCAAACAGCTAACGTAACTTCATTATTTGAGATACCCGAAAGTTTTTAAACCCCAGGGACTAATGGGACTGGGACGACAACAAACCTAGACAGAGAGGGCAAATAAGCCCAGTTCCTTCAGATCTGCCACATTCTCATTAGAACACGGAAACTTGCTCTGCTACATCTGCCTCATTGTTGAACCATGGGCTCAGCGTCAGGATGGGACCTGCTGCTCTGCTTAGGCACAAAATCTGCAGAGAGAGCCATGGGAGAAGAATGTGGGAAATGCTGAATCTGAACCCTGCCCTATTCTCCACCCGACATCGGACAGGTCGCTTCAGCAGACAGATTTTCCCCCGCTTAAAATATGAATCTGCGCCAATGTGAATGACACAGTGCTGAGGGCTGCCACCGCAGGATCAATGGGGAATGCTCGCTCGAGGAAACGTGGTAACGGAGGCTGCCAGAAGGGCTTTCAGAGCCCTGATAAGATATTGAGTTTCACAGCAGGGAGGGTGCATGAGGTGAGGGGAAGAAGAAATATGTAAATTCATAAAATAAAGCTGCTCTTCTCCACACTTGCACTACAGTTAATCACCCGGAAACTCCAATCAGAGCTATTAATGCGACCACCCAAGCATAAAATTGGCTAAATAGCAGCTTGCTCTCCTTCATCTTCTCATCCTGCTGGCTCCTGTGTGTTCCTAACACGCAAAAACGTGGAGCTGTCTGACCCAGCTGCGCCCTTCCCCTCCGACCCCTCCGTGCCAGCTGGCAGGGAGACCCTCTTGCCCTGGTGAGCCTCGGGAGGTGTCAGCATTTTGTCTAGGGCAGGAAGCAAAGGGAACGGCAGCCATCAGGACATCAGGAGAAGCGTGCAACGAGGCATTCAGCCCCACAGCACCCTTCCCCACAGCGAAGTCCCACAATGAAAACAGTGTCATGCAGTGGCACATTTGCCGTCTCTCAGCAGTGCCCTCGGCTTGCTCCCACCCTGCGATAGAGCTGCAGGCCCCTCCTGGGGCACGGAAGCCCATCACTTTCTTGTGCTTTGGGCACCATATTTTGTAATGAACACGCTTCTTGTCCAGCTCTGCCAGCGCTCCGTTCCCATGCTCGCCTTTGTGATCAACATGAGCTTCAAAGCTTTTACTGAGAGCCCATATGTGAACCTGCTCATTTACACAGACGTGCAGGCAGACACCAGCTTACAGAAGGCTGGGCATGAACCTTCTCCAGAGCACTGCAAAACACTGATGCACTCAGCCACAAAGGGCTCACAGCTGGGTGCACCCAGCCACAGGCTCCCAGCTCGTAACACATCCTGCTTTGCCCTCCAGAGCCAGCTCCGTGGGTCTGACATGAGCAAAAATGAGCACATGGGTACTTGGCACCAAGGAAACAGAACTAAGGACAAAACTAGCGTTCAGCAATCCTGAACACAGGTGCATCTTGTTTTTGCCAAGAAGATGGCTGCTTGAAAGGGTATGATCCACAGCCTGACAAAATCAGCTGAAGACTCCCTCACTTCAGGGGGCTCCAAATGAGGCTGCTGAAGTTCACTTCCTACAAGGCATCCCAGGGCCTAGAGCAAACGCAGTTGGTCCCCAGGCACAAGTAATTCTCCTGACTTCTCCCAGCTCCTGTGAGCCATTTCACACAGCCAGGCCTTACCAGCACATGGCATGTAAGCACGGATGACAAAGAGAAGGAAAAAAGGTCATATATGGTATTAATGGAATCACATAGAACAGCTCCATAAAAACAACCCTGTATCCTCCCATGGAGTCAGACTGCAGTAAAGGTCCATGCACATCCTATGATGAAAACCTATAAGCAATGTTAATATGCATATGCATTACCAAACACGCAAACATCATCCACCACTAACGCGAGAGACACTCATCCAGTCTAATGTGACTAAGGGCAAAGTGCACAGTGCTTTCCTGCATGCACAGTTCTTCTAACACAGAGCCGATTCTGCTGCTGCTGCCTGTGCTCACCGTCATCGCTGGTGTGTGGCTCCGTGCCATTGTCATGGTCAACTTCATCAATGGTGCCTGGCTCGCTGTGCGGGCTGTCACTGAAATAAAATACACGGTGCTTTAAAAGAAAGAACGAGATTCTGTTCCCAATACACTTAGCAAAACTAAGTTGGGGGAAAATCTGGCCCCAGTGATATTTGAAGGAGTTCTGTTTTTCATTTTTGTAGGACTGAGATACTCATTTTAAATCGCAGCAGACCTTTGAACTTGCTTTGAGAATAGCAGACCCTTGCACCCGTCTTCATGTTCTGTTGCTTGTGCATCTTACTCATATTTGGCAAAACAAATTTAAGTGATAAGAAGTGAAAACTTCCACTCACTCACAGTGAGTTTTAGCATTTTATCCTCAACTCTTGTGCACCTAATCCATATCGTTTAACAGAAATAAATGTAAAAGGGCATGCTGCTTCTGCAGAGAGGCAAATTCATCCCAGTGCTGTGCTCAGCCTGGGCTCAGCTGCCCTGAATATCAAGTCTGAACTTCCCCAAAACTACCCCATCTTCTCAGGGATCCCCAGAACCCTTCTCTTATACTCATGTGAGCTGGAGTCTATTCTCTGTCCACCAGGAATCAAGCCAAAGCCCTGCATTTTGTCACAGCTTCACTCTTAATTTACATTGCAAGAAGATGACCCTAATGAGAGGATCTGGCTTTGCTAAGTTCTGCAAACAATAAAGTTCTGCCCCGGCTCCTTACCAGTACTCCTCCCCTCCAGTCATGCACTTCTCGTAGACAGGTCCTTCCAGCTCTCTGTGGCTGGGGAAGATGCCCTCCTGGTTGATGATGATGGTTTTGATGACCTCGTTGACATGTGCTTGGCAGGACACCGGATCCTGCCCATCTGGAATGTGCATCAGAGTGGGCCCAAAGCAGATGGCCAGGTTGTAGGGATCCATCATGTTCTCATCGCTGTACTGTGACAAGCTGCAAGCACAAGTGTTAGGGAGGTGCGGTGCCCACTTTCCCTTTCAGCTCAGAAAAATCTCCCAAACTCTCCATCACCCAAAAAAAGCAATCATCACTGAGTTGTACACCTTCCCTGAACACACTGCCATGGTCAGGCAAGGCTGAGGAAGCAGCAAAATACAACTGTCTGTGGCAACACCAAAAACGACTCATGCAACAAAGAAAGGGCAGCCCTGAAAAAAAGGTAGGCAGCGAGCAACTTAGTGAAAGAGTGTAAGAAGAAAGAGACTCACTGATTGAGGAAAGCAAAAAGATATCTCATGACAACGATGACAGCCCGGGGCAAAGTGACGATGATTTGCTGAATCTGGTGCACTCTCTCGGTGGGATTCTCAATTTCTGGAACACATGGATAGAAAGCATATCTTTAAACCTTCTCAGGACCAGACAACACAGCACCAGAGGGACTTGTTCCAGATCTAGCAGCCCACTATGCAAGGAAAAAATAGTACATTTCCTGATTTGATCCACTGGTTTGGCACTAAGGAGCAAGCAGAGAATCAGGCATACTGCTCTTCCACAGGTGAGTTCATATGTATGTTCAAGACTTAGCATAAAAAGCAAATAAAGACATGTCCACGGTTTCATTTTTAAAATGACTGTTTATGCATTATTTAGTTAATTCCTCAACAACTACTCTATTTCTTAAAAGCTTCAGCCAATATGGCACTGGAAAATGTCTCATTGTTTGGTATTCTAGTGCAGATTTTAAAATGAGATTTTTATTAACTTTACTCCTTCGTGGGTTTAACCACCAGGTCCTCCTCAGTATTTCTGCTTAAGTCTCCCACTGGTTTTAATGGGAATTTAATCTGAGTTAGCATTTTAAGATTCACTTCTCCCCTCCATAGCAGCGTGCAAAGCCCATAGCTGCTAAAAGAAAACAACTTCCTTCTGTAGGAAGGAGGGTGACGTCGAGCTGTCTTGCTTTCAGTGCCAGATCCCTCGCTCAGGGACCTCTGCCCTGTACCCCAGCCTCGCGCAGACCACGCCAGCATGGCACTGGAGCCGCCTCCATCACCCCAGGAGCTGCAAGGGTCCTGCCCCGCTACCCGCCGAGGGGGGCTCGGTGCTGCTCCTGTGGGTGCTGGCACCATGTGGCCCCCAGGGCTACTTTTTTTTTTAAAAGCCAGTATCTGCTCAATATGCTATCTAGATACTTAATTCTGTGGCTTTTATTTTACAGGACACAGCCAAAGAGTACCACAGCTTTCCTGAGGCCAGTCAGCCTTAGAGGTGTGGAATAAACTACATCAGTGGAGAGCTGCTTGCTTTATTGTGCTGGCTCAAACTCTGACATTTGCTCATCGAAATAAAATTCCCCGACAACATGTAGCTGGGCTGCCATTTGTTCAAAAATTCTGAACAAATTTTGGCTTCAGTTCAAAAATAGAAACTTTTGTAACTTTTTATGTTGGAAGTTTTTTCCTTTTGAGGAATGTATTTATCCCCTGTTATTGCTTACTGTGTTCTCTATTTCTTCATTTTGGCTTTACTTAAGAATACATTAGTTTACAAAAAAAATCAAATAAATAAACACTGCATAAAAAACTACAATAATAGGTATCTGTTCTGAAACCCAGAGGAACAAATTGTCTTGAAGCACTTGCCTTTTTCCATTTAGCAAAATGTTTCAACTGGCTGTAATTCAGAGGAATTAATGGAGTAATCATCAATCACTTTATAAAACAGGCACACCCCTGAATGAACCTTTGCAAACAAAGTGCCTTTTCTACCCATCTATTTCTCATGTGCATTTGAGGAATGTCTCTATGTAAACTCTCAGTCCCCCATAAAGTGAAAGGAAAAAACAGCCTCTCATTTGTCATCAGCAAGCCTGGCTTCCCAATCACATCGGCAGGGGATTGCGTGGCTCTGCAGCTTTCCAGGGGCACGCAGGAGCCCTGCAACACGCGCAGCTGCGCCGGCTGCAGAGCACCGCTCAGAGTACCTTGCCGGGAGCCACGGGAAATCAAAGGGGCTTCGTGATGCACTGCAGCAGAGGGCCCAGGCACACCGCTCAGCTGAGTTTAACCTTTCCCCCCAGTAACAAAATGAGACAGAATATCTTACAGCATGGATGGCATTTTACTGAGCAGTGGCTGGGCACCTACCACGCAGCCTGTATTTATGTGACAGAAAATCAGAAGCAGTTAAGGTCAGATTTTCAGTGGGAACACAGCACTTTAATTTGTTTAAAAACTATCCTAAATCTAAAGGCAGCAAAACAGCAGAAAAAAAAAAGAATGATGAGGAAAAAGGAAATGCTTTGTTAAAATAAATTTATATAAAAGAAAAAAAAAGGTAGAAAACACTACCCAGAAAGTTAACTGATTATGTTTGCAGTAAAAAGCTTCCAAAAGCTTAACAAATTGTGTAAATGGGCACTAACTGGGGACGGTTCTGAAGCACAAGTCTATCTGCAAGCACACGGATAGCCACATCACCGAGTACCAGGCACACTTCGTGGCACCGAAGGGGGCCCAACCCCTTCCACTGTGGACTGCACTCTCTCAGGCTCCGCTCCCTGCTGCTGCAGAGAGGTCAGCCGGAGCCATTCCGCGAGCCAGACTGAAACTGCCTGTCTGGGGCTCGAAACTGGAGCAGAAACAGCTTCCTTTGCTTGCAGCGTTACAGGTGTGCTGCACTGTTTTACACATCAAAAGTGAAAGGCAACAGAGAATTTCCTAAAGCTATTATATAAAACAACTGTTCCCGAAAAATAAGAGCACATTCTTTTCCTTCTGGAACAAGCCCATCCCTGCGTCATTCCCCTCCAGATATCATCTGTCTTTCCTGACATTGCTAAATCTCTAGGAGTTACACACACTGACATTAAAAAGGGGGGAAGGAGCCCTGAGCAGTGAAAGTCAAACGAAGGACTTAGCACGTGTTCACCAATCAGCCCCCCCAAAGCTGCCCACGGACCGGCACTCGAACCCCCAAACAGCCCAGCACCTCTCTTGTAAAATAAAGCCATCCTGGAGCCAAAGTGCACAACACACTCTTCCATCACCTCTGAAGCATCAAATTCATTCTGCCTTTTTCCTTTGCCCTAGGGGAGTAATTTCCATGACTTGCCAATAAATAAATGTCATCACTCCAAGGTTCTGAGGGAAATAAAGCACAGCTGGGGTATTTGTTTCTTCAGTTGCAGAGGAATGAGTGGTGCTTGGAGCAGAATTCAGGACAGAACAAGAAGCACCCAGGCTCTCCCCTGAAATCAACCATAGACATTTCATGATGAAAAAGCTCAGATTCTACCTCTGCTCACATCCCAGAGCAGTTTCTGTTTTCCTTTGGGACAGGAAAAGCAAACAGCAAATACTTTCAGAACAGCTGACTGAGCGAGGTTGAAACCAATTTTGCAGACCTCAGGGTCAGAGAAGCTTTTTGCATAGCAAAAAGTTATTGACCTCTACTTTGTTTAGTAGAAGACACTGAGCTAAGGCAGCAAACCCTGCTGGGTCCCAGCGGCCACAGCTGCACGACACAAGGCGGCCGGTATGGGAACAGCCGTTACCTGTGCAGACAGACTTACCTGTGCAGACAGACGCGTACAGGAAGCCAGTCGCCTACCATGTTCAGGCAACTAATGACCCCTCAAGCAGCCAGCAAATGTGCGTACAGCCCACTGGCCTAAGCTTGAAGGCGACTCCTTGGTGATCTTCATGATGCTAGGAAGATTTTAGAGGAGCCACAGCAAGATGTTTTACCTCTCCCTCACCTCCAGCACTGCCAGTGCACACCCTTAATGTCTTTTCCTCACATCTTCCATTGGAGACCTATAGCCCCTCTTACAGCATATGCTGCAAAACACACATGGCATTTGCCTTCTATTTATTGCTTCTCTTGTCCCACCCTATTCTCCAAGAAGACGTGTCACATATACTTACTTATAGTAGATATCAAATCTTGAAACCTTTCCTTAGGAAAGAGGGGGTTTTCCAGTCCTCGGAAATACAGCTTCAAGACTCCAGCCACTGAGTTAATGTCACGTTCGTTTTGATCATCAGCAAGGGGATCTTCACCTGCCCAGAGAAGAGTTCTTACTTCCAGCATTACTGTCAAGTTGGACTAACACAGCAAGTTTTTCCCTAACTCAGTGGAAAAACAAAATTTCCTACAGCTCAGAAAACCCTCTTGTCTGTGGAACGGTAACAGTGCATTTTCCCAGCAAGAGAAGAGTTTATTAAGGTACTTCGTTATCCAGCATCATGCTAAGACATGCAATAGCCTTACGTACAAAAAGCCAGGGTATGTAGTTCATTGTTGAGCTTTTAAACCTTTCCTGAAGGTGAGGATGCTATTAATCAGTTCTATTGCACATTTCCAGCCCAGTACATTTTTGCATTTAAGCAACAGCTTGGAAAGCTGAGCAGATCTAAATTATAGCAGGTGAGCCTGAGAAGACAGGCTTGTCTGGAGTATGCAATTATGCCTCTGGAATAGACCGAACAGTTCTGGATAGCACTGTATCAACTTATCTCTATAAACGGCTTTCAAAACCTACGGGATTTGGATACAGATTCTTCTAACTGGATGTGCAAATCCTCCAGTCTTTGAAAATCCCACCACTACCTTCTTCATTGGCCTGGCCACCTTCACTCTCACCTTCCAAAGCTGCTCAAAGCTTAATGCCACAAAGGCCATTACCCTCATTCAGACATCCCTTTCACAGCTTCAGCTTTGCTCAGTGACAGCAGGATCACTCTGCCCTGACTTGCCAGCCTTACAACTTTGGTGCCATTTTCTCAACAGAATCATTAGCAGCTCTACAATCAGCACTGTCACCAGAAACACATAGCAATGCTGCTCCTTCCGTGACAAACCGCTGCAGGAAGGAGGCAAAACACATGCAACCCCCATGTGACTACTATACTCCACCAGCTAGAGCAGTGGATGTCATTATTTCACATGAATATTGTCGGACACGAAACACAAAAGCACAGAAATAATGTTCCAACCTTCTCCAGTACTCTCTTTCTGTCCTCAGAACTGACAAAAGCTCCTTGAAACAGATCCTCAACAAACTATTTCATGGCTCTCATCTGAGGCTACCATGCTCTAGAGTAAAGGCTGTGGAAAGGATTTCTGCACCTCTCCCTGCTTCTGATATTTTTTCCCTTGGCGACTCTTTACTATTGCTGGAGATACAATGCTAGGATATCTAGAAGAGGAGAAAACCTCCTACTTTCTCTTCACAGAAGGGCCTTTAGCATAGGAATTACAAAACATCTAATGCTCCACGTCAGCACCCAGCACACACCCACACCCCCACCAGCAGTGTCTGCTCCCCAGAGGCACAGGCGAAGGGGTCGGACACGGCCGTCCCAGCTGCACCTGCATGTCCTGCCAACGCACCTCTTTCAAAGGAATTCTTGATGTCGTTGACTTCGACCTGGGAGCCAGGAACTCTAAAAATACCCTGTTGCTGAAGGCCTGGAAAAGAACAATTATTTTGAAAGATTTGCATAACTGCTATACAATACTTTCTGGTAAAGAACAGCAGGAACTAGAAGTTGATGCACTCAGAGAGAAAGTCTCTAAGAGCAAGAAGGGGACAGCCTACCAAGAGTAATTTCTGCTCATGTTCTGCAATCAAGGTCTCCTAGATCAAAGTGCTGAAAGAGCTCCTGTTGGCCTTGGGCCCAAGCAAACAACTTAACCTGAATAAGTACTAACAAGACCTAAATATTTGTCAGTCATCCAATGTTACATCACAGTCAATACCACTGTAATTATGACCTGAGCCCATGCAGCGAGGGCTGAGGGCATCTACTCTACATTTCACTGCTAACTACAAGTACCTAATTACCTTTGCAGAAAGTTTCTCTGTTGATATTACTGAATTAACTTACCATACAAGTTGATGTAACGAATGCAGCTTTCTACCACAAGCGGAATAGCTTGTCCTGAATCCTTCAGGAAAGAGAAAAAAAAAAGTAAATATTCAAAAATTTACTGGTGGATTGACAACATTGCACTGAAAAAGCATTAAAGATTGCAAAAACAGAGATTTGAAAAATCAGTGGCATTGAATTTAGTAAGAGGACAGGCAAGAAAAGGAGGCGTTACACACATCAAGCCATCTAACAATGCTGAATATGCTATGTGCGCTCAATTACTCACAAAAAAAGCTTTCAATAAAGTGTGTGACAAAGACTTGCTCACTATCTGGTTGAGATAGGGGACCGATGCAACTGGATCACAGCTATTCCATTTCAAAGGTGTAATGCTGAGTCAAAATAAAACTTGCGCTGTACCTGTCTGATGAAATAAGCTTCCAGTAACAGAGCTTACAACAATATTTCCACCTAAAGAAAGAGCCATTGTCAGCAGATGCTGGAAAAAGAAAAAAAAACACCACAGTGTGTGAAATGAACTGCCTGTGTCTGAACCTACAATGGGTTTTGGCTTTTCTTTCAAAGCTGCTTCTTGCAAGGCCCCTCGTGGAAGGAGCTCAAGGGGAATATGAGCTGTGCCTGCCTTCATAAGTGGATGTTTATTTTCCTTAGGGGTTTTGTTTGGCTGTTTTTTCCAGTAGAGTACAGTTGCATCTCTCTGGTTAATTTACTCCGTCTCACAGACGGGCCTCCAGTAAATACCTGATTTCTTGTTCGCGCATTCCTCCTTCCTCTGAGAACACAAAAAAGCAGCAGAGCGGGAAGAAAAGAAAAGATTAAGCAAGGATGAGTTCAGTTAGAGGTAAGTATCTGTTTCGGAGGCCATGAACGCTCAAATGCAATGGCAGCTTAGCAACGTCCAACCCCAGCCTTCAGGCTGCCCGCCCTCCTCCCCAGTCCTGTGTGCAACACGCGCTGCACCCGGGCTCGGCGGCGGACAGGAGCGGCCTCTCGGATTTCCCCCCTGCCCGAGCTGCACCACCTGTGCGCCCCGCAGCGCCTGCGCCCAGGCCAGTGCCAGCAGCACCAGCAGCTGCCCGGCCCCACGCCGGGACCGCGTCCCTCACAGGCAGCTCCCTGGAGGGCTCCACGCTGGCACTGCAGCTAGCTCCTCCTCAGCGATATTGAACGGCAGGGACTTCCATGAGTATTACTTTTTTAAAGATCAGTTTCAATATGAAACCATTACAAGCATTAAAGAGATTACTAGCTTGTATATTACTTCTGACAGGGCACTGTTTATAAATACTGCTTTTAGGCTTATGGTTGCACTGAAAGAGAATAAACCAGAGCCAGACAATGCCTATGAGTTTACCTAATCCAACATTTTTGCACAGCTGTTTCCTACAGTATTGCCACTAAAACTTTCTTCACCACAGGCTTAAAACTGAACAACTGGAATGGCATCACTTTCTTCAGAAATCTTTCTAGTAACCAGACAATAGCAAAGTGCAAAATTTCGAAGGACCAATAGTTAGACAACTAGATGTATCCTTTGGGCCAAATCCCAGGCCCAAATCTCTTCATCTTTCTCCTCAAACCTCTCCTTTTGGGCAATTTCCTGGGACTAGCAGGGCCAAAAGCCCCCTTCCAATGGGACCACGCTGTGATCAGTTGAGTCACTCTGAGTTCATCCCAACTGAAATGCAGAAAATACTCTGGTCGAGGTTTACCAGGGCTGCACAGTATCAGAGATGGCTTGGAGGAAACCACCCAACAGCCATTTGGCTCCAGGGCTGGAAGACAACTAAAACGAAGTTGCCCTTATACTTCCCTGCCGGCTCTGACCATGCTGGGCCGGAGCTGAGCACGTGGTTATGCCCCTCGCTGAGCGAGGGCACACCGCTGGCTTGGGTTGAAGTCTGCACGCAAGCTGCAGCATCTCTGCTCCTGGTGGACTAAAAGGCGTCATCCTACCACAGAGACATTCACCGACTCCGCACTGACATACAGCTCTCACTCCTCTTCCGTGCAGACCAGTCCTCCTCTGCAGGATGGGGGAAGGCAGCTTTCAGATGCCCAGCGAGTCCTTGGTTGCATGGGAGGGCATCACTCAACTATCAGCAGTTGGCACCGAGATGAACCAACTGGGATGGTTATTAATAAATTTTTTTTAAAGGATCGGAATGGCACGTCTACCCTCCCGTGCAGCCACCCATTTGCACGGTATTTCAGTTCAAGGCTGCCAGTCCTTACAACTGGGAGACAGTTTGTGGGAGCTTATATCATTTCATCTTCTCCCTCAGCATGGTGGGGGAAGAACACCAAAAATGGGGTGAAAAAGAGAAAGCACGGGGTGATTTGTTGTTAAAATTTCTAATCAGCACATCCCTGGGAAATCCACCTTGAAAACCCTGTTTACTCATCAGTGGTTTCCCCACCTCAAGTCTACAGCATTGTCAGGGGAAAAAAGTAACAAGCATTTCTTCTGCATCCTTCCACGCTGTCCTCCATTCCTCAGATACATGGGGCTCGGTGGACCTAAGCAGCAAGGTGCCTTGAGGGCTCAGCCAGGTTCCTCTTGCTGCCTGAGCTTCTCCTCCCACCGCCGCGCGGTGACGTGCAGGGCCAGCCGGCACGGAGGCGGAAGCTCAGCCCGCCGCCCGCAAGGGACCCCCCTGCCACCCCGTCCCGGCATGGGCGGTCATGGGCCGGGTCGGGTGAGGAGCGTGCCGTGGGCGAGGATGGCTACGGGGAGAAATCGTCACCGAGGCAAAGCGCACGCTGGCCACGCCAAGTGGGTGCAGGGCAGACAGGGAAGCCCCCATCCGAGGAAGGAAAGCAGTCAGCAGATAGGACAGGAAAGCCACCATTACATTCACAGCGTTCATAAACTCTTACTGTCAGCCAGCGAGTACCTTAATGAACGTTTCCATATTGCCGTTAAAGAGTTTATGATTATAGACTGAGAGAGGCCTAGGTCTCCTCATTTTCTGTGGCTTAGGGGGAAGACATGGGGGCCTGGGAGAAAATGGAACAAAAGAAATCAACAAAACACCAACATAAATGCAATGAACGGGTGAGATCTCAAAGGTTATGACTGGAAACAAAAAATAAACCAAGAGAAAGGCCCCACTGTGAGGACTTGGCACGTGGCTCCAGGCACTCTGCGGCCTTCTCCCTTCAGCTGACACCACTCGGGCAGGAGCCCACGGGGCCCACAAGGAGCTCGGTGCCGCGCAGGAGCTCCCACCGCCCCGGGGACGTGCCCTTTGCTTACCCCGAAGCCCTGCCACGGCCTGGGGCAGGCGACCCCGGCACTAACTAACTTTGGACCCGCTGCCAGGTGACCTTGCCTTGCAGATCCCGCAGGCCAGGCTGAGCTCGGATGTGGTTGGAAGGTGCCTGAAGTGCTTGGTGGAGCTAACCTGTAGGCAGCCCGGAGCAAAACCAGAGCTGTTCAACATAAGCTGTGCATAATTTCAAGTCAAGGCCAAGACCGTAGCCTCTATTTAAATAACACATTCAAATTAATCTTGATAATAGAATATGTAACAACAATAAGCTAACCTGCCCGTTATTTTCCATCCCCATAATCTCACAGTATTTGCCTATCAGACGGACAGTAACCTCTGTTGCAGTCACACGGCATCTAACTGGCTGTTCCTACAGGTGTCTTGAAGACTCCCAGCTCATACCATAAAAAACAATTGTCTCCGGACAGTGACAAAGCAGTAAGTATACCAGCAACCACAGCCTGAATGAATGATGGGGGATCAGGAATTTTCTTCATGCAGAATTTGCTTCATTCAAGCAAGAGAATAATAAAGCTGCTAAACACAGCTGGTCACTACTGTCTGTGGTACCCACAACCTGCAGATACAATTCTCCCCCTCGGAGGTGCCAGCTATCACAACTGCTGCTCAGTGTTTGCGCTAGTACATGGGATGACATTTTAGAAGTAAAATGAAGGCGTTGGTGCTCAGCAGGATTTTTAACACCTGCCTCCTATTTCTACCATTTCAGCACTCTGTCAGCCTGAAAAAGCACCAAAAGCAGTTAAAGTGTTCAACTGATTCCCTGATATATCCAAAACAAACCACAGTTAACCCTTGGAAAACACTGTGGCAATCGTGCTTATTCCTAAATGGACCTCATTCTGCTCACAGATTGTCTGAAAGCAGAGAGTAGGAACACCTCTGTAGCTAACTTGTCTGGGAGACATTCACAGTGATGTGAGTGGTCTTTAGTCCTTCTGGCAGGCATTCATAAAGCTGCCAGGAACCCAATAAACAACCAAAAACGAGAGCCCAGTCAACATACAACACACACAAGCAAACCCACCCACACTTGTACAGGAACAACAAAGGGAGGCACTCACACTGGGAAGTGGTGTGACCCTACCCCTACCAGCTAGTGACTAAGGGTCTCGTCAGTCTGAGGGAACATATCTTGAAGACCCTACTGACTTCAGCAAGGGTTACGAACACCTACTGCTTCTGGAAGTGCAGCCATGGAAATGTGTGACTTATTTTAGTGCCGTGATCAGGAGTCTGGAAGGCTGCTTTCATTAATGTTATTTACATTTTGATTTCTTCTTCTGATAATGAAGGACATTAAGACCCTAGTACCCAGATGTAGAAGAGGGAGAAAAATGGCATAAATTCTCTAAGCAATTTCTGATCTGCCCTCTACCCCCAGGTTACATGAACATCTGTAGAGGACAGATCATGACTGCAAATGAAAATGAGTGCTAGGAGCCTTCATGCAAAAGTTCTCACAGAGCAGAGCTGAATGGACACATACAATTTACTCAGAGCTACAATGCAAAGGTGACAATTGTAATCCTCTGGTTCCTCAATCAGATGCCTTTAATTAAAATAAACAATACATAAAATAAACAATGACTGTACACTCCTACAGCTTATAACCATTCCTTCAACTTTATAACTTTTGATAACTGAGGGGCAGAAATGACTACTGCCCAATGAAGCGCCTGTCTGACTCTCAGCTGAGCAGCCATGTGCTGCAAAGTAAAGAGACCCAGAGACGTTTGCTGCGGTGTAATCTCCTCTCGCTGGGTGATGCCCTGGAGCAAGGCAGCCAGGGCAGCCAGGCCTCCGGCTGTATCTGCTGGGAAGGCTGTTCTGACTGCACTTACAGCGCTGCCGCGCACAAGAAGGAAATTCTCTCGTGTTTATTTTCCTTTGTGAAGTAAAAGCAAATGCTGAAACAAAAGCAAACAGAAGCAGCAGGGAGTTGTGCCATCATCCCTCATGTAGGCGGCTGTTATTCATTCCTTTGATTGTTTTGGCCTGCAACAGCACCAGTCCATGGGCACCCACTCCTGAGAAACAAAGTACTTGAGAGCAAATCCTGTGGGATTTGACCTAGCTGTTTCGGTGTGCTCTCATCAGCCAGTTCAGCAGATAACCCTGCCTGGTGCGCCCGAAGGACCAGAGCCCAGCTCACCGGCCGAGTGCAGGCAAACGCTGGGGCACTGAAGATGCGAGAGCCCTGCACGGCAGCTCTGCTGGGGACCTCTGGGAGAGGCAGCAGTGGGGGAGCTGCTGCCGTAACTGCTGATCTGAAGGGGACCTGGGAGCACCGGTTTGGACAAAGCCAACTGCCTGCACAGGGCACCCAGCAGTGCCACAGGCAGGAGCCTCTCCTAGCTTGGTCAAGAGCAGCTCCTTGGAGCATATCACTGCAGTGAGACATGAGGATGCCTGGATTTCTCAGCCCACGTCCCCGCTTTCTCGCCCATGCCAGGCTCGAAAGGCCCCTCTGTCCTGATGGCACCTAGCTGCCTTGCGCTGGTGTCCCAGTCGGCCCCGGCTCTGACGCCACTCTCAGCCTGGCACCGGCAGCACAGCCCACCTCCGCCTCCAGCCAGAAGGCAACAGATCAAGGCACCCGCTGGCCTCTGCCCTCTGCCCAGGCAGCCCCTTTCCTGCCTAGAAAGGCAGCCCAGTCATCACCATCTGCTTCAGCATTTCTAACACGGAATGTTCAGGGATTTTTTGCTGGTACTGCAAATTTAATTAAACGCTGAAATAGGATTGTAAAAAGATGACACAGAGAGAGGTTCTACATGCTCTGGGGAGATGTTTGCAAGCTTTGCTGGCATATGTCTTACTGTTATGAAACCAGCACACTCAGATCAAGCCACTAGAGCTCTGTGGAGATACTTTATGGACTGGACACAGATGAAAGCCTCCTCCCTGTCACATTCACCCCTAGCACTATCTCCTGCTGTAGCTGGATGAAAGTCTGGGAACACACTCTCTGTGCTCCTGGGCAAAGAAGCCAGAGCTGGGAGAGGCTTTCAGGAGACATATCAAACTCCTTAAATGAACAGGGATGGCAGGGAGCAGGTGGACACACTGGTGTTGCACTGTCTGAACACAACCCAACCTCAGCTGTGCCTACAAGACACTGCAATGCACCGTGCTGACACAGCACTTCCAGCCACTTCAGAGCCAGCCAGCTAGAAATTATACTGCAGCAAAAACAAGGGCCTGTTTGTCATCACCCTAATTACTCCACTTCAGGCAATGCAGCTGAGAAGCAGGTCAGTGATCTGGAGAGCCTGGGTTTGCCTGCCCTCCAGCCGAGGGCAGCTGGAAGATAGTTGAGTCTTAACCCCGCCAAGCTGTATCAGTAGCAAAGAAAACCACCCTCCTCCTGCCAGTGAGCCAAAGGCCCTTCCCAAGAGCAGACGAAATAGATGAAACTTCTCACCTGGTTGTTCCGCATTCAGCTCTTTCACCTGTGAAGAAACGTAAGTTTCCATCAACTCTGCACATTAGTCACCAGAAAATGACTGTTAAAACACAGACACACAAGCACTCACACCCCCGCTTCTGGTTCTGTAAGCCCTGAGTTAATTGCTTGTGGCAAAGCAGCTGAACGTGCCTGAAAGCTCTGCAGGTTGCAGGAGATGCCGAGCTGGTTGCTATGCAAACCCTTTCCACTAAGAGACATATTAGAAGTCCAAGGCTCAGTCACAAGGGAGGGAAAGCATCTTCTATTCCCACTGACATTAAAGGCTTATTTGCAATATGAAGCCCATCTTTAAAAAAAATAACCAGATGCACCACAAGTCCTCTGCAATAAGTGCTCATTTACACTAGCTGGGGATTGGCCAAATTCAAACAGGAAAGGGGCAGTCTGATAAGGGCTAAAGCCCCTGGGGAGGCTGCTGAGATTATCCAACTGCCTCATGGAGGACCCCTAATAGCATCTGAATACAGCGGAGTAATTCTGCTCCTTGGCTTTTCCTATGAGATAACAGCCCATCTAATCATAATCAGGCAGACTCTATTCTGGTTGTCAATATTCTCATTCCCTTCATGTATTTTTAGTGCTTGGATTTCATATAAATGGCAGCATATTACCAGTGATAAGATCTGTTCATTTTTTAAAGTATTTGTCAATCCACTGAAAAAAACTAAACTCATTTCACATGCTGTTTGTGCCTTTCTCCCAAGGCCAAGAAAGCTGATTTATTCTTCCTTTTTCGAAGGCACATAAAAGGAAGCATTTGGCTACACATGCCTCCTTCCTACTCTCCCTTGGCACCTGCAGAAAGCAAGCCTGCAGCCAATTCCTCACTGAAAAAGCAAAGAATTCCACACAAGTATTTTGCAAACCCAGACTTCTTCCTAATGAGAATCAGCTCATGCTGAAACACAGCATTCTGCATTTCTGGGCTAAGTATTTGCTGAATGTCTACATAGCAGGACAATCCCATGACCTGGAAGAAATTCAGAAAGTTTCCATGTGAAAATGTTCCACAGCTGCTTTTGCACAACTCTCAGAGAATTAAAACGACTGACACCGCACTCTCCCTCCTAAGAATGGCAATAGAGCTTCTGTGTGAGAGCAGGATGGTGATGAAGTTAATCTTTAAGAGATTAATCACTTCTTGCACCAATCCATAGGAGTCTTAGCCCTGGATCTACTAAACAGGCCTGCTTCCTGTATTAAGATCTGTGATCTCCGGGAAGAGCTTAGATGCGTCCAGTGTCTATAAACCGCATGCTCCATCCCTGCCGCACAGGCCAAACCCTGAATTCTGAATCAGCTGCTGGGAGATCTGCCTGGCAGTACGGCCAACCGACCATGCCGTGCGCAATCCGTGGCCCTGCACAAAATACAGGGCTGCCGAGGGGAGGATGCAGACGGGCTGCCACTGCCCTGCTGCTGCAGGGTCTTCAGGGTTAAGGCAGCTATATGGGTACTGAAACTACTGGGAGAAGAAAATACATTAATGGAGCCCTATGTGTCTACCCTTGCAGCCTTCTTTGTGTTTACATTTTGTGCCTTTAGACTTCGCTCAGTGTTCAGTGAATGGAACGTATCACCAGATCTAACCAGAAGGTGGATTTTAAGGCTAAATAAATTTTGCAGAGAAAATATATTCAGCAAAATAGTCAACAATTATTTTATTTTTTACTCTGAGGTGAGGAGTCCAACTTTTGTATTGTTGAAGCAAGACCATGGACTGTTTACGTATTTTGATTTAAATATATCCTCTCCTGTTGGAGAATCAGGGGACTAACTTATCTCCAGCTTCTTTACACTGGAAGGAATGCATATTTTTTTAAATTCTTTAAAAGAGCTGAAATCTTCTCCTGGGGACATGGTTGTACATCAGTATCCCAGCAGTCAGAGATGCCACCTGGAGCCACACGCTCCTGCCTCCCTCAGAAGTCACTGCTGCCTCCATTGTATGGAGCCTGTTTGTGTGCATGTGCTCTAAACCAACCTTGTGGAATTATCTGGGGTAATAAAAGCTTACTATAGAAAAGTTGGTTTTTAAAAAAAAAGGATCATTTTTGCAGTTCTGGTTTAGAGCAAGTCAAAAACCTATGGCAAGGGGCTTCTTAAATTAGCAAGGCTGCTGACAAATCTGTAACACAGAAGCACAGCATCAATGACAAGAAACTCCCTGTTCAGGGCTGCACTAAGGTGGGAAGAAGCAGGAGAGAAAGGAAAAAGGCAGAGGGTTGGAGTGGGTGGGAACCTCTTTGCTGCTGGAGAAGTAACACAGCATAAGAATCAAATTTCTCTATGCGCACTCCCAAAGAAAGGTAGCAAAAGAGTAATATTCCAGGGAAATAACAATTTTGCATGTCACTGGTTAAGCTCAGCAGTAGCAGCCAACCACAGAGGCCATCAGTCACTCAGAAAACACAGACAGCAGGTAAGATTGGAAGATGAAGCCTGGTTTAAAATCGCTGCATTTGATGGCACATTTCTCCCTGGATCTAACCCCGTGACTCACCTTCCCCAAGAGTCTGCTTCAGCAAGTCATGTTTAGCCTGGAGCTTTGTGATAAGATTACTGCCATTCAAATACTCTTTAAATTTCTGGAATTAAGAACAAAACAAACAAGGTGGGTTAAGACTCTCAGCAAAAATCATCTGTAATTGATGTACACTTTTGCCTGGGGCGCTACTGACGGGGACTCGGAGAGGCTGTCAGGCTCTAACAAACAAGGCGTCAGATGCACCGCAGGACGGAGCACGGTCTAATCACTTCTCACTGCCCAAGCCACAGTCCTGATGATCTTATTAGCCCAGTCTCCTTGGTGCTGCACCTCCTGCCTGGGAATGCGAGGAGCTCCAAAGAAAAGAGTTCAAAGCAAGCTTTCTTTTGTCAGGCTTCTGAGAACAGCCTGGAAAATCAAAGAGGTTTTCCCTGCACTGACAGGCGCTTTGCCTTTGTGCACGCAAGCAATGCAGCAGCGAGCACGTCCAGTGCAGCAGACCAGCCGAGGCCAGGCAGTCGGACACTCTGCGTGCTGGGTGACACGAACTGTGCAGCACCGCTTCTCATTCCATTGTCAGACTGCTGTACCCAGAAACGCTCAAGAGCAAGTGATTTTATAGAGGAGGAGTGAGGGAGATGGACATGGAAAATGAAAGACAAAAAATGGGAAAAATCACAAATTCTCGCAAAATTAATTAAAAATCAAGCACAACTCAAAACCAAAAACTGTAATGATTTTTTCCCCCTGAATTGGAATAATAATACTGTTAGAGAGATTAGAAGTTTTTCTATGCTTATGTGTATATCACAAGATGCTATTAGCTTTAGCCTATTAACCACATTTAAATGAGGGGTACTTCTGCTGAGCTGATGTCTTACTACTTATACTTCAAGTATTGTAACAGAGAACCTTAAGACCAGCATGGATGTGAAGTACCAGACCAAGGCTGCAGGGCACACACAGCACAGCTGCCTCTACCTGGCACCCCCACAGCAGCAAAGCCAGGCTATCGCAGCTTCCTACAACACCTGTGTAAGACGCAAATGACTGTTTAGTTCATCCCCTGGGACAAGGGCAGATTTTAGCTGTGTAGGCCAGAAAAGCAAGGTTTGACTGACGGTTCAAAATAGCAAAGGCCTCCAGGAAGAGCCATCAGTTGGTGACACACTCCGAGCCTGGCTGGAGCCTGCCGCCCAGTTCTGAGCCACTCCTGATTTCTGTAAGTGTTTGGTCACAACTGGTTGCTCCAGTTGTTCTTCCAAAAACAAGACAGACACTGAATTGTCATTCCCTAAACATTGCCCTGCCACTGTGAAATGCGTTCCAATCCCAAATCAGACAGAAGACAAATACTTAAAGAGACTGAATTGGTTCTTGCTCTTCACTAATGAGCACTTAAAATGGGACTCAGCCCTAGTAATTAAAGGTTCGTGTCCTGTATTGCACGAGATGAGACTCACTGTAAAATAGAACATCTCGGTTTCCTGTTGGTTGGCTCTCCTCTTGGCGATGTTTATTTTACTCATGTAGGTCTCTGAAGCAGCTGATTTGACCGACTCAGTGGAGCGACTATGCTGGAAGGCATCTGAAACATCAAAATCTTCCACTGTCAGCATGTCCTGCAAAGTCTGCATTGTGGCATCCAGAGTTTTTCGTACCTATCAGACATAGAAGACAGAATGTTTTTGAAACAAACTGGAAAAATGACACATCTTGAGCCAAAACAACTGGCCAACAAGCAGCTCATACTGGGCTTGCTCCTGCATGAGCTGCAAAGGGGGCCCTCAGCATTGTCACTGGAAGGACCCCAAACCTGACCCCACCAGGAAACCCCTGCACAGTGGGCTGAGCAATGCTGCCTGCGAGGCCACTCACGAGGCCCAGACCGAATCCTTACCTCTTCGTTCTCTATCTTGAGGGTAGCCAGTCGCGACTGCAGCTGGTGGTACCGCATCAGCAACTCGGTCTGCACAGGCTGCTGGGCGCTGACCTGACATACCTGAGGCAGGAGCCATGCCAGAGACAGGAGAGGATTCAGTGGGTCACACATTCCCCAGACACACGCATTTAATACCTAAACGATTCTCTCAGCACCCATGAGCTCCTCGCAGCCCCTGGGGCAGCATGGCCCAGTTTCTAAGCAGCAGTGCCCTGGACCAGCACAAAGCATTTCTACCTGGCATTTTAAAGCTGCACTCTGAAGTCTTGCAATTACAGCAGGTAAATCAAGGCCCCACTTTACAAATCTGTTGGGCAGTTCAGCTGAGGATCAAACCACGGGCTTTCTAATTGGGAAAGGGCGAGGAGCAAGAGGCATACTGAAAGGAGGAGCCCTAATGAGCTAAGTGTCTCATTAAGAAAGGAAACATGAATAGCAGCAAATGAAGGCAGAACAGAAGGGGAAGAAATAATGTAATGGTGATGGCTGAGAACAAGAGGGACCCAGCCCAGGCCAGGCTGCGAGGCAGCTCCACAGCCCTCGGCAGCAAGCACAGTACCTCGTCCCCCATGTGGGGCTGGAACTCGAACTTCAGTGGAGGGCAGAAGACCTGGTTGCACATGTCCATGATGGTGTGCTTGTCACTCCGCGCATCCAGGTTGTCCACAGCATTCTCGATGATGTCCAGGCCCTCGTGGCGGGAGGTTTCCAGGTTATACTCGGCAGACAGGTATGTCCTGAACGTCCGAGCGAGGCTGGCGTGGAACCCCAGGTCACAGCACTGAGAAACACCAAGGCAGGGTCCGGGTTAAGCACGGGTATCGCACAAGTACTGCCATCACTGTTCTGGAGGGTCATGGGCACATCAAACGCGCAAGAAAGCAGTGTATGGCCCAGAGAAACATCAGCTCTGCTGTACGGGGTATATTTAACAGGGCACTGCAATACCACAAGAAAAGGCGAGAAAAAGAAGACTGAAGGAGAACAGGCACCAGGGGCACAAACAGCCAGACAGTGCAACTACCCTGCGCTGGACCCTCGCCACAGCACTAGGGTTTAATGCCCTTGGTTTTACTGGGAAAGACACATGTGGTTCTCTGGCAGGAGAGAGTTAAAAACCACGCAAAAGCATGCTTCTCCCCGGCTGCCCACTCAGCACCGACCCAGGGCACGCGTCACCGCAGGGCCACGCTGATGGCAAAACCCGTGCCCTGCAGAGGTCCCCAGAAAACAAACAGCCGGAGGGCCCGTGCCACAGGCTGTCCCCTGGGCATTCCTGCTCACCCTGGGAGCAGCCCTGCAAGCACTTTTTACACAAAGAAACCATTTCCCAAGTTATCAAATACGGACGGATGCTCAGGTAAGGTGACACTGAGAAATGCCCTGCAGTATGTGCAAGCACTTTCATCCTCGCTAGGAAGTTGCCTTCCTCTCTCACGACAGAGCAGTTTCTCATGCATAACTGGTCGTTCTCATGTTCACCTTGGAGAAAATGATAAAACTCAGAGCTAATTGTCTAATGTACAGTATTTTGGCAGCAAAGGCCTGTTTTTAAACTCTCTTTTCAATATAATTGAGCTTGGCATGTTAAGTATAGCAGCAGCACGGGGATTTGCTGCTATGAATGCTTAATCACAGCCGAGCAAAAAGCAGCTATTAGCAGCTCTCCTCCCAGTCCCCAAAGGGAGCCGTGGTGCAGCACAAGCCCCCGCGCTGCTGGGTGCGACCACGAGCTCCTGACCACGGCACCGCAGCGGGGGCACAGGCGGGCGCCCAAGAAGCGCCCAGGATTTGGATGCCAGCAGCCGTTCTGCGGGGGAAGGAGGGGCAAGGGAAGGCAAGGCAAGGCAAGGCAAGACAGACAGGACAGCTGGGAGGAGGAGGAGAGCAATGCATCAGACTGAGCTGTGCGAGAGGGGCTGCAAGGAGACTGCAGCAGAACAGCAGGGCTGCAACCCAAAAATGAAGCACATCTATTTCTGGGACATAAGAGAGGGCTGAAGCTCCTGACAGAGGATGTAAAGTTGGATAATTATGGCTTTATCCACTGTTAGGAGTTTCATAATCATATGTCCCCAGGACACTTGTTCCTGCCTCCTGACACAGCAAGGGTCCAGCCGCGGGGCACAGTGCCGCGCACCCTCGTCAGCGCAGTCAATTAGCAGTGGTCACACGCTCACGATCTGAAGTTGTGCACAGAAGTGCAGTGATCTACAGAGATGCATCCAAGTGCAGGAGGGCTGCAGATCACAGATGTCTGCAGGAGAAACAGAGGGGAAAACTGCTGACAGGGGCACCCCACGAGAAACACCTCCCGTGGCAAGCAGGACCGAGCTAACGACTGCCAGCCAAGGGCATGAGAGCTGCCACAGGACAACTTTTATTACAGAAGTTAAGAAGCTTTGCTGCCACACAAATTAAAGAATAAGGAGAAAGTCTCTATTGTCTGAGCTATAACCAAACATGCCTAGGACCTGGATCATTTATCAGGTTCCCTTTCGCTCCTGACAGCATTAAGCCATCTTCACAAACCCCACCATGTCACACTGCATGCTGCTGGACTCCCTGGTTCTGGGCTGCCATGTCAGAGGCACCTTCTCCAGCTCTGCAGCGTCCACAGGAATTACTTTTAACCACTGCAGAAAGGCACAAAAAGTGACTCTGCATCAGAACATCAGTATCGATAAACTTGAAGTGAAATATGAAAACTCAGCTGGTGCCACAAGCAGTTCCAACCAAAGAAGCCATCTCATTCTTTCTGCCCATTTGAAGAGACAACCCTCAGCTCAAATCAAGTCACACACAGAGTTGTACTTGTTTTAGTCTGTGCTAAAACAAGCAGTAAAAGCGTAACAGGATAATTCCTGCTTGCAGATACATGAACATAGTCTGCCTGTCCCCATCCAGTCTTTTAAAGTAGCTAAAACCATGTACGGAGCAATGAGGATTTCTGCAGGAACGATCGAATGGTCGTAATCCACTATTTATCCTGCCTCTATTTAACTTCTCATCATATCCATTGAAAACATGGACAGCTAAGGACTGGTGCAGCTTTGCCTTCATAAATCAGCAAGCTACACAAAAAGCTAGCTCTTGGGTCATCAGGGTGAGCCTGGGGCAAAACATAGCTATAGCACCGCGAGTCTCTTCCACGAGACAGTTTCAGCACAAACGCCTGCACGACCGCCCTGGGGCAGCACAGAAGCTGCTGAGAGCCCAGGCGATGCAGCACCGCGCCTGCCCGGCTCTCTCAGCGTATTTCGGCATGCCCCGAGGCAGAGCCCCGGGGGCAGGTGGGACGCACAGCCCCACGGCAGCTGTCCCAGGGGTAGGGACTCCCGCGCTGTCCCAGCGGAGGAAACGCCAGGACCAGCCGGCTGCAGTCCTGCTCCCCGAACGGGGCTGTGGGGTTCTCAGCACCCCTCCAAATCTGCCCCGGTCATTCTTCTGCTCCCTGGAAAATTATTGCTACTTGCCTGGAAAAAGATGCCAGGAGAAAGTATCTGCCGCTGCCACAGGGCAGGAATTTCCAAAGTCTCCAAAACAGAGCTACTACAAAGGAAAATCATGGAATGCCACAGAATCTGAGGAGACAGGGCTCAGGGTAATGTCAGATGCTTTTGAAAGAAAAAAAAAAAAAATGCAATGTGAAATCTTCCCCTTACTTTGAATGCAGAACTCGTGCTGAAGCTAGCAGTTACCAGCAATGCCCAGAACTCAGCTGCTACAGAAAACCAGGGCAGCCACTTCCCTAACACGGTGCAGCCCCTGAAGTCTCTGGTGATTAGCACTGTGCTGGTGCTTCACACACCGGTGCCCAGAAAAGACAAGGCAGAGCTCGGACTTTCACACAATTCCCAGGGAAACACACAATGGGTGGGGAAGAAAAAAAAAAAAAAAAAAGACTTCAAACTCCTGCTCCCAGCTCCAGAACAAATGGCATTTTCTCACCCCTCTCATCCCCTTTGATGGAAAATAAATTAGAAGCACAAATAATAATCCTTAGCACTTCTGCAGTGCCTTTCATCTGAAGAGCTCAAAGCTCTTCGTATATTAATTCATTAAGTCTTGTAACACCCCTGCAAGGGCTGGAAATATTACAGTGTTCAACTGAAGAAACAAAGCGAGACCCAGGAGGTTAAGCAAGCTGGCTCCGGTCAAACTGCCGTGAAAGCGGCCAGATCCATCCTGTCCCGTCCTGTCCTCCAGCAGAGCTGCCCAGGAGGGGCCAAGCGTCCCCCTCACCTCCAGGACACTGCTGTGAGCCCCCGGGCGAAGCCCCAGAGCTGTGCTCCGTGCGCTGGGCAGACTTGGAAGGAGTTTGCCTCCCGCTTCGCTCCGCACCAGGCAGTCCCAGGACTCCCCTCCTGCCAGCTCCCCCCGTAATGCCCGGACCCTCGGCCCTAGGGCAGCGCTCCCCACACAGCCACGAGGCGAGGCACTGCCACCAGTGGCACTGCCACTTGAGGCACAGAGGGAAGCAGAGGGAAATCGGAAGGTTTGCCCAAGGCCGGGAAGAAAGCTGGTGAGAAGCGGGGCGCTGAACGCGGGCCTCCAACCCCGCGCAAGCGGGACGCTGTCGCTCTGTGCCGGCAGGCAGAGCTGCCCCTTCCCCGTGCCGCCCGGGCGTGTTACCGGCAGTGCCACCGGCACGCCAAGCAAGCCGCTCTGAGCTAGGGGAGCGGGACGCAATCCTCACAAGAGACAGGACAGCAGTGGGAACAGCTCATTGGAGAAATCTGATGGGATTTGATACAAATGCCAAATCTCTGCAGAAACACCAAGGTTTTTGTATAAGCAAGGCTAAAATGGTACCAGAATTCAGAAAAAAAAAAAATGCTTTCTAAATTACTGATTCGTCCATCTTTTTTTCTCACTGGTTAAATAGTTAAAAGATATTTAACCTGTCTGTTGCAAAGCATGAAATAATGTTTTACCAGGACAATATTTGCGCTTGGCCATGATAATATTGGGTACTACATTAGCACCTAACCCGCACCTAAATATCTTCAGATCTGAGGAGGAATGTTCAAAGGGAATACAAACTGCTTCTGTTCTCAGGCATTTTTATGGAGAACGGTTACTTGTTATGTATTAAAAATGCAGAGAACAAAACAGTCACACCTCTGCAGCCTACAGTCACTGCATTTCCCTCAAAGCAAAACAGCATCGAAACAAGCTCAGTTACAAAGGTATCTTAGTCGAGGTACAATAAATGCTTGCGAAGAAACACTTGACCGCAACAGAGCAGCTCTGCATGCTCTAAGATGGATCCCGACAGCAACGGAAATTGAACTGCACCAGGAGAAGGCAGAAAGCACCAAGATGCACCAGCGGCCACAAATAATTGCTCAGAGAAGATGGGAAGAAGCAAACGCGCAGGAGGGCCGTCTCCCGCCGATGAACCTCCCCCCGCCGCTTGCCGGCGAGCCTGACGCTAAGCAGGAGCCAGCTGCCAGGGGCCGCCAGCACCTCCACACCCAGGCACCCGCGGGCGGCCACCTCAACCCCGGCAAAGCGCAGGACACGTGGCCATGCGAGTTGCCCGCAGCCTGTTGAGAAGCCCCAGCTCTCCGGCACAGACGTTTGCGGCTGTTTTTTGGAGGACACCGCCCCTCCGCCATGTGCCTGCATCTGCAGCGAGAGGCGAAGCGCTGCCCCGGGTGGAGCGGTGGCACGGCTCCCGCGGGCGCCCAGGCTGCCCCGTGCGATGGATGGCTGCGGGCATCGCGGGTCGTGACCACTGGGCATGGCCCCGAGCCTGTTCCTGCCCTGCAAGCGCCGGCACTGGAAAGTGGCTGCAGGCCTGGAAAGCGCACTGCTCTAAATATAAAGGCAATGCGCCCCATCTTTTATATAACCCCATAGCCCCATCTTTTAAGTTTTAGCAATAAGAGGCCTATCCAAACTTGAAGTGCCAGCTCCTACTCTAAATGAGCAGGAAACCTGAAATCAGCCAGAAACCAGGTGCTTTGGCAGCACAGAGTGCTGGGTGCTCTGCGCCCAGAACGGCACCACACGGGCAGCCTGCCGTCACTGGCGAAACGCTCGCCCTGCTGACACCGCTCCCCATGCACCCGGGGGACACCACCCCGACAGGGAGCTCAGCCTGGGCTCGGGCCGTCGGCACCGCCAGGGCACGGGGACACTGGGCAAGGACGCAACCGGCGCGCCCGACAGCGCAGGATCCAACCGCCGCGGATTCCCCCGCGACGCCCTGTGTTTCTCTTACACAGCGAAGCCACGGCTGTCATTACAACGCAACACGCAAGCTGTCGTAACACGTTAAACGAGGGACTATCAGATCTTTGTGGTCTGAGGCTAGGAATGAGGAAGCGCATGCCACAACGCCAAGTAGATGTGATGTGTGCTGCCAGGCTGCCTTCCTTCTACAACCCGCTGACAGGTACGTCCTTCTAAAATGCGCCAGGAACTGTGCGAAGGTGTCCCCCATGCAAGCCATGGCCTGGCCTGCAATTCCCAGCAGTTACTGTAAATCTCTTCCAAAGGAACAGTCTCGGTCCGTCGAGTTCAGTGTTTTGCCTGAGGCAGCAACAAAGACATAAAACCCCCTAAACATCCGATTCATTCTTAGCCAAACACGGAACGATGTGCGTACAGGGGTGGGAGCAGGGGAAGGACAGGATCCTTCCCGACCCTCGCAGTAATCAACTCACGCCCTGAAGCATGATTACTTCTAATCAAAGGTTCCTTAGCTACAGATATTACAGAGCTGAACATTATGTAGCCCTTTTCAAAATCTAGCTATAGTTAATTAACTCTATGGTCCCCAGAGTAGGCTTCTTTCTGAAGGATTTTTAACCCATATTTTATTTTGCTCCTTAATCTCTCTACAGCAATCCCTCTCCTGTGTACATTTTCTTAGGGCTTTTGTGTGTGTGCGTATGTGTGTTGTTTTGTTTCTTTTTCCAAGATGAACTCACTGGTAAATTAATCTTTTAAAGGACATTAAGACCTCGAGGCTGTTCTTTCAAGCTACTGAGAAAAGCAGCAGAAAGTGTCAAGACGGAATTTTTTTTTCTAAAGGAACGTACTGTTGCTTTTCTGTACCAAGCTACAAGGTCCATCAGCCAAAGACCGCTTACTGTCTTCAGGCAGTAAAATTTAGAGACTGCATGATACTTCTAAGCCATAAAACAATCAGCACATGGGCTTAATTTATTTAGCAAGCCAATTTCAATGTCCGTACTGTCCACATGAGGAAAAAATTGTTACTAGGTGCAAACATTGGCAAAAAATGCAGTTTTGCCATATTATTAAAGCCAGGGCTGGCAATATTTAAGAGATCTGTATTGGTTGGATTCTGTTAGTTTAATATAGGACTCTAAGAACAGCTTAGAAAAAAATCACTGTTATTAGAGTATCATGATTTATGGTTCCACTGACAAATGGGTAGCTCTGGTAGCTATTATTAATAACCTGCATATCGAAGAAGAATGTAAGTTTACTAAAGCAGGGTACTAGTATATGAACAAAAGATGTCAAACTCCTGAAAGAAAATTAAGCAAGCACATCCTTCCCCTCGTCTTCATCCACACAAGCCCTGTTTCGGAAAAGATCAGACAAATCTAATCCTTTTTCTCCCATTCATTGTCTTACAGTGCATAAAGCTCTTAACTAAACAGGTATTTCCGATCTTATCACCTGCTTCCACCAACAACCTCTGCCCTGCCTGGGCAACCCCCGCTCCAGGACTGCTGTCTGGGGCTCTCCGAAAGGCCAGGCCCGCTTTGTCGCAGCGCCGAAGCTCGCAGGTTCCCTCCGCAACCACAACAGCGGAGATTTTTGTTCTCAACTCTGACGCGCAGCACTACAGGAAATCGGCACCCCAGTGGGCCCTGCATCCCGGTGCGTGCACTGGGCTGCCAGCGTGTCACCGAGTGTCACCGCCACTCGCTGCAGCCTCCCAGAGCACAGCGCTTGCACTCACACGGCTGTGTGGACCCCTACCTCCCCGGGCCACGGCTCGCTGCCATGATGCTTAGTGAAAGCACTTCCCAAAAACACATCTTCTGTTTCCTGGCATCCCCCCCCCGCTGCAGCAGGGGGAGCTGCCTGGTTCAGGTGCTACTGGCCACCGGCAGCATTCCCAATTGCCTCCTCTGCTGGGAACCGGGTAGCACGGACACAGCAGTAAAGTGCACTGAGCCTTCTGAGATCGCCCAATTCCTCCTGATGCAAGCTGTTTATTCTTTTTATTGCTATGCTGTTGACTTTATTTGAAAATACCCTGAAGCCAGATCTCCTAGCTGCAGATGTACCGTGCATCAAGCTGAAGTACAGGCACTTGTCCCTCGGAGAGAGCTTTGAGCCTCGGACGCTGCTCCGCGTGACAGTGCTGTGGCGGCTGTGCTTCGCAAGGAGCCTCTGCGACAAAGCCTACCTGGCTGCTGCGGCTGGCACCTGGCAGAGCACCCGCTCAAAGGACAGCGTAGGCGGCACTTCTGTGCCTTCGTGGAACCGAAAGGCTCTTCATGCTGGAAGAATTGCTTCAAACAACCCCCCAGAAGAGACCTTCCGCTTGTACAAACCAGTACCAGCTGTTAAAGCCAGCGGGGACGCACGCAGCTACCCGGGCAGGGGGACATGGTCCCTGTGTAACCACCTGGGGATTAGCCGGCAATTAGCCGCTGATGGAAACGACAACGATGTGAGCTGCGAGAGATGCTTAAAAACAGATCCTAATAAAATGGCCCACGGCCTCGGCACCTCTGAGCACCTCTTCTCCTGGGCAGGCTAACCCTGCACACTAGTGCGGCCAGGTGTCCGGCAGCCCAGCTTCTGCCATCAATCCCTTACTCACCCGGGGACAGCAGCCTAACCTAATCCTCTACAGTCCCCAGCAGTAGCTGGAGACAAACAGTTCTCCTCATTTACTCTTCTCTGTTCTCTTTTTCCACTCTTTTCCCTTTACTCTCTTTCTAACATGCAGGTATTTTCTGTTCCTTTTTCTGGCCTCTACTCTCCCAATATTTTTGCCAGACCCAAAGCTTTACTGTGATGTAAGTAAACCCAGCTGAAGATTTCTGGCGTGACAACTCTGACTGCTGTTTGTTTCTTACTTGACTAAGCACCACTTGACCATGTGAAAAACGACAATGCCATCAGCTAACTTTTCTAGTGACCAAAAATTTGGCAGTAATATTAAATGCCTAAGAATTCCCTTCCTTTACTTGCTTGTTTGTCTCAGATATGGCAAACACACCAACCTACAGAGAAGCAAGCTGCGTTTCAAAATGATTTAACAGAGGTTGAACTAGTCTGGTGGATCGGCATGTATTCACACTGATTGTTATGTTGTACCCTTCTAAATCTAGTGTTATCTTTCATGTGAACATTTCAAAATATGTTACAGCTATTTCACACAGAGCTCCAGAGGGATGGATAACAGCTTTATCTCCACTTTACATATACGGCCTAAGAGATTAACTTGGTCACACAGTTAATGGCAGAAATGAGAGAAGAACCCAGGTGTTTTGATTATAAACACGCTTCTTTGGAGGGAAGAGGCAAATGGTGTACTTTAAGTACAAGTCTAATTTGAGCTGTCTCCATATTCTTCTCCTCCTTTCTAAGGGAGGAACAAAAAGGCCACTGGAGACTGGAGGAGGGATAGACGCGCCCTGTGCCACTTCACGGTTCCTCTGATCGAGTTTTACATTTCTCATTAAAACCGAAGCCCTGGGAGGACTCTCTGCTCTCCCAGAGCAGCTGGGACCTCGTTTTTCACCAGAGCGAGAGATTAGCAGAAAGGCTTTGTTATAAAAGTCACTATTCTGCGGTGATGTTGAGGGCAGAAGAAATGTCAAGGCTGTGCCTAATAGATGACACCGAGCCATCTGGGATTTGGGGGAAATGCTGCTAAATTAGCTGCTCCAGCGTTCTGACGGTTCAGATTTGCGTACAAATCAAAAAAACTGCACATGGCAATTTGTGCTTGATGTGAAGGGTGTGCAAGAGGCCCCCATCACCCCTCCTACATCCCAGAACAACAGCCCGTTACATCGTTAATCATCCCTCTTGGCGAGGCAGGGTGGAGGAGCTGGGAGAATTAGCATAACTGCAATCCATCGACCCTGCTAGGATCCCATTAAAGCATGGCCAGCCAGATTGCAATCTGAAACAAAACAATATTCCTGCTCTGAAGCACCTTCACAATCACTCGCCTCTTTCAGACCTGCTCCTCCCATCAGGCAAAGCTCCCAGCGCCGGGCTCCGCACCACGCAGCCCTGCCCAAGCTGCTGCCAGCAAAGTGGCTCTGCTGGCTCTTGACACGAAGGCAAAATTCACCTCCGCTGCTCACAGCCTGTCTGCTGCATCCCATGAAACAACGGGGAATGCCCCAAAGGGCGGATGACCCACGTCCTGCATGCTGTACTATCGGAATAGTATGGACCTGATGCTTGCAAGCGACACCGGTGTTTGAGAGTGAAAGGCACTATCTTATTGTTGTTAAATGTACTAAGATTAAAATGCTAACTTTAAAATCACAGCTAAAAACACCTGTTTTCTCCATTTTCCTTTACATGAATTACACACCTACAGAATGCCCAATGTTGCCGGCTCCGATGGCCGTCTTTTCCTTCCACTACTTTCAGTGTTAGTGGAATGCATTCTTCTGGAGCATGCTGAAAACTTTCATGCCATGCTCTTGCAAAATATATTGAATTTGTACAAAAGTCTGTTCAAATAAACTGCTCTCCCTTTGGGGATTTAAAATTAGGGCACTCGTGTACTGCTCACACATCCAATATTTTCATTGGTGAACAGGATATGTAATTAGGGGAATTTGGTTGCACAGAGTTGAAGATCCTTTAGTTAGAGTCCCCTGAAGGGATTCCCAGGGCATGGAAGAAAAGCCATCTGTTGACTCCAGTGGAAGTGTCAGCACAAGGAAATAAAGTTCGGAGGAATAATGTAAACAGCCAGAACTAAACTGGAACTCATCAACTCTCCAGGAAATCAAAGTCTCAAAAAGTCCATAAAAATAAGTCATTCTTACTTAAAAAAAAAAAAAAAAAATACCAATGAGGGAGGGAAGGGTGTGTGTGTGGAGGGAGAAAAAATACACAAGACAGAAACCCCATGGATAAATCAAGGTGTTATCAGACCTTGCTGTTCAACTGTTTCCATGACTGAGTTATTGAGTCTATTTTTTAACATGGCTAAACACATCTTAAATAAAAAAGAGAATAAGAAGGACATACTAAGAATATATTTTATCATATCTTAAAATCTTGAAATCCTCAGGGGTTTTGCATCAGACTTATTTTAATTAATGATTGAAAGAATAAATATACATTAGTTGGTTAGAAGGAGATAAACACTCCAGCACACTTTTAAATTATACATTTAGGTAATAAAGAACCCAGAAGGCTAACCCAGTACTTATAGATCAGTTATTTATGTGCTCATTGAAGCAACTTTAGCAGGAAGAAACTGCGTAGAGCAATCTACAGCACTGTGAAGACACCTACCGAAGGAAGACAAGGAAAACCCTTCTCTTGAATCATTTAAAAGCAGCTTATAGGAGTCACTGATATACGCATAGGTTCAATTCCTATCATCACTACAAAACCTGCTTCCAGGAGTTACTGCCCTGAGGCTATTTCATGCAATGAACACTTCTGATACAACCCAGCAAGTGCCTTCCCTAGCTAGGAAAGCACTTCCACATGCACTTAACTGCCAGCCTGCGCTTAACTGCCACCAAAGCTAAAGAGTGCTGAGCACCTATTCAAACTGATAGAAATTGCAGATAAGTGTAATAGAAAGAATTTTTTTCTGTTTTCAACAACAAAAATGAGGATGTATACAATTTCCATGAGAGTATCTGTTTCAAATGCAGACTAACTGATGGGCTAGGTGGAAATTTCAGGGTCACCTTGCTTGCCCCAAGGCAAATTCTACTCCAAAGGCTCTGGACTTTGAAAGCTCCAATTGCAGGAAGTCCTAACGTGTGGGAGCCACAGAAGATGAAGCTGTAACTTTAATGTGAAGGAAAGCACCATTTCTACATGGTCCCAAAGCAAGAACCAATACAACACACACTGACAACCAGACTGCAGCATGCTTGTGATATGACGTGAAAGATGAAGAAAACATTTGAGCAGTTTTTAGTTTGTAACTGTATGTTAGAGGTGCCTGAACCACAGAGCTGGATCCAAATCTGGACTCCTCTGCTTATGCACTCACGAAGGTGTTGGCATGTATGTTGGTTCATACCATGCAGTTGTAACAAAAAAATCCATCTTTTTTTTCCAGACACTGACGACAGAAGTTTCTATGTAGCATAAATATAAATCAATTACTTTGTTGTGTGATCATGTGGCCACCATAAAATGCAGAGAAGGCTGACTCCCATATAATGGCAGCTCCAGTTCTGCCCATGTATGTCTATAGCAGCTGAGGGGGGAAGTCAAATGCATGAGTGCAACTGCAAGGGGAAAAAACACAGGGAAAAAAAATCCAAGTTTACAGCACATTATCAGGCCTCAGTTAAGCATATTTTAAAACAACAACAAATCCCCGTTCATTACCATCACGTGTGCATGACAGTCCGTTTAAGAACCAACCCATGCCTAAGATTTAGCTGTGCACTTGTCAGTAGAAAAAACGGCAGGGTGCATGCAGAGGGAGGAAGCACTTACATCAATGAGGTCAGAGACATCGTGGATGTAGTATTTACTGACAGCTGCGTTTGTGGCTGCCAGGTTCAGCAGGTAGTCGTTCCTGGCTTTCGTACACTTCAGCTTGTTTTCAGAATATTTGGCTTGTCTCTGAAAAAGCAAAACGGAGCATTAGAGCATAAATAGGATGCTCCTTTCACAGCTTCTCTTGCTGCAGGGCCCCTCAGCATCCCGGAGCCTGGGTGTGACATGTTAATTAATAAAATTTGGTATCAGGTGTGAAAACAGGCACTCTTGCCAGAATGGTGGAGATCACATCTGAACATCGCTGGTACAATCAGCCAATGCACAATAAGTGCATTCTGCTCAGACATACCCAATGCATCCCGAGCACAGCTGTTCTTCCTTTATCTGTACTTTCATGGAGGTTTTGGCATCAATCAAAATTAGAGGGCCAAATTTTCCTCCCAGATATGCTGACATGCACCTGGACTTAGTCCAGATTTATGCAGCTGTATCAAAGTGGAATCCAGCCCAGAGGCCCAAGCTGCAAAATTTAGAACAGGACCCAGAATTCAAGACTCTGTACGACAGCAGATGTGCTTGGATCTGGGGCATTTGCTCAGGAAGATCACTAGTCTAAAGGTTTAGCATAGAAGATTAACCCTTCACAGAGGCTTGCTGTGGGACAATGCCCCAGTGCTGGGTCAACACACATGAGAATGCTTCCCAGCTGAGGAAGCTATTGCTCATTGTCAGAAATTAGCAGAGGAATTAAACAGTTCTGGAGATCCTGGCATCCAGGATTTGCTGAAGCTGGAGTGCTGTTAAGTGTTTTGACTATCAAAGCCAACTGAATGCTGCATTTCAACTCCCAGGCAGTCTGCAGAGGAAGAAACACCGATTTTATATATCCAAGCCAATTTCATTCCCCACAAATCCCTGACTTCAAGGAACCGTGGGACAGCTATAATTCATTGTTAGAAGGCGCTGCTTTTAAAAATAAGGCATGAACAAACCACAGTCCTCTGTAACAGTGTCCCCTGTCTGGATCCGAAAGCATCTCTGTGCCAACCCAGGCACACCAGTGTGCTGCCCTCCTCAGTGTTCAGTGAAGCCTCTTGGATCCCAACTAGGGACAGTCCAAGCCCTAGCGAGACCCATCAGCCGCAGTCCCAGCAGCTGGTGTACGAGCATCTCCCATGGCCCATCTCTGCGATGTGCCTTCAGAGTCGTCAGCCTCCAAGGCCCTTCCAACTGCCCTTCTCAACCATCCCTCCAAAGAGCCAGGCTGGAAGACGTCATGGGTGGCCACGTGGCTCCCATGTAGATCCACCACCCCCTCCAAGGCTGTGCTGCTTGATGTCCCCAGTCCCCATTGCCTGCTACGTGGTGGAAGCCCAACCAACTGTGGTTCAAATCCTTGCTACCTGCTGGTTTTGGCACCTCTCCACAACTAGCAAGCAGCAAAAAGAATCTTTATGGCCTCCTCAGACTGCTCTTCAGTAGAACACACACAAGTCGAATTAAGGATATCCTCCCTAATGCCTTCACAGGGATATAGGAACATCTGCATGTAAATGAAATGGGCTGGAGCCAAACCCCCCACTACACAGGGAGCCCTGCAGAGAGCCCCGACCCCAGCCTGGCTCCCCCATCCATCCCACTCACCCACCTTCTCCTTCATCTTCTCAATCTTCTTGACGGAGCTCCGCCGCTGAGGCCTGTCCTCGTGCCGCAGCAGGTTCACATTGATGTCCCCTGACTTGTTGAACTGCTTTTCCTCCTGCTTCTCTGCCTCCTTCAGCTTGCTCTCAGCGCTGATGCTTTCTGCATGATACATGTGGTAGGTCTTCATCACCTGAGGAAACAAGGCTTTGTGAGTCGCCTGCTCCATGACCACAGGAAGCATCAATGCACGAGGCTAAGATGACAGCTGTGGGCAGCCTGGACCACAGTCTTAGCAGTGCCAGGGCTGTCTGAGGCCACTTTGGCATTAAGGAACAACAAAATGGGAAGAAAAAGCCCCTGAAACTAACCTCATCACTATTTTGAAACAGCATAGAGCTGGTGGAAGAACCACTATCCCCCGCTCAGTCCCTGCTGCAGGAGCAGACTGAAACATGCCTCCAGCACATACCTGCATTCAAAGAGCACTGTTCATCTTCCTACAGGGAAATAAGAAATCACTTCCAGTGCTTTGCAGCTGGGATAAGGGTCTCCATGACAAAAGACCGTGAGGAGGCAACAATCAACCTGATGCCACTTTTGACCCAGCCCCTCTCTTCCTACACCTGAACTCGCTAAGCCAACCCATCCACATAACAGAGTAAATAAATCCCTATTCTACCATTCTGACAACAAACCTCATCTTGAAGGTGGCGGAGCTGCAACTTTCAAGCAGAAATGGAGTTTGTCTCGTATCATCACTTAATTCCCACCTTACTGCTGCCGGTAAGCACAGTCAATCCAGGGTGGATGGCAGCAATGCCTCTTCCTCTAAATTCAGGATCACCATTCAGTGACTGGATACGCGATACTGATCTATTGCCAGGAAAACTCCTGCAAGGCACAACTTCTACTACAGCATTCCCTTTCAGATACGAAAGCTCAGAGGGCACACTGGGATCATTTTAATAGAGCTGGCAAGGAGAATGCATCTGCTCTTCTCCCTTTGTGCCTTCAGTCACACTGTCCCCTTTTATCATCTCCCCTCAGGATCTGGAAGTCTTATTTCACATTGCCTTGACAAGGCTCGAGATGCCTGACTTCTCACTGAAGATCAGAGTCACATGCTAAGGCACTGAGAGCAGTGGGACTGGGACAGACTGGTCCAAGCGTGGATGCTATGGCTGGACCAGGCAGAGGTACGGGGCAGCCACAGCAGCAGCTCCCTGTGCTCCTGCCCTTCCACAGCAGTGCACTCAGCTGTTACCAGTGCTGCCTGCTTCCTCGCTGGGGCATGTCACGGCTCTGCCTCTTCCCTTTTGATGAGCCTTGTGCTCAGCAGAGGGGAGCTGTGGCAACAGCCGCAATGAAGGCTCTGGTCATTGTGTATGAGTTGCTGCTGCAGAGGCCATGGTCACACACATAAGGGTGTCTTACCACGGTCCTACTAGCCTGCACAGCAGGGTGTGGGTCATTGCCATCAGGTCTAAAACAGTAATGACACTGTAGTAGGGTTTGATCTACTGAAGAAACTCCAGCTCGTTCTCCATAGCATCATATGACTCCATCTTACAACATAATCCCCCTGAAATGGCCTGAGATTAAATACAATTTCACATCAACAAGGTTTATGAACATCGCACCCCCCACTTTAGTCACCATAGCGAGGAGGGCAGAGGGGAGCAAGACTGCCAGGCAGTTACCCAGCTGATGGCACCCCTCTGAGGTTTAAAGAGCGTTCCCAAGCCACTTGCAAAGGGACTTGTCCAAACCCAACCCAAACAGGCCCTCAGACATCAACAGTATTCCAGAGCACTGACATTTACCCCTGCAAACAAGTAGCTAGCAACACAGAAATAATTAAAGCCTCCAACTTGGTTTGCTAGAACAGCTTTAGGAGGATGACTGCAAATGGGATTGAAACCAAAATAACTTCTCCTGCTACAAGGCTTAAGGACAGCTTGTAGCCCCCCAGGCAAACATCCTGATTCCTTCCCCTTTCTGCACCATTACACAAAGGCTTTAACAACATTACATTATTCAAACCACTACAAAACTGTATCTTTCAGGCTGTCTTTACTGGTTACCACGATGCCAATACAACCCAGACTAACACGCGGAAGGCAACCAAGGTGCTGCAGGAAGGACTGTCGTGGCTCTCGTTGGAGAGGCCGGGACACTGCCTGTCCCACTCCTGTGGGAGTGACAGACACTGGCTGACCCCACGGCTGACCCGCACGCAGCATCCTTGTGCCATGCCCTCTGACCAGGCCTCACCCTGAGCTCGCACCCGTACCTGCCGCTGCCCTGCCGCCCCCTGCACCGCCCCACAGCTCCGGAGCCACGCCGCCGCTCCGATACAGCACACCCCGATCCACAGGGTGCTGCCTGCGGCATCGCGTGCAGCGGGAAGTCTCGTCATGGCCATGCCTTCCAGCCCCGGTGTTGGGATCTGTCCCACCAGCAGCAACAGGCCAGGCCTGCCGGCCATTTTGCTTGCAGCAATGCTCGCACAGAGAGCTCCTCTGCTCCTCTCAGAAGGCAACGCTCTCCTGAAACAAGCTTTTCCATCTGAACATTTCTCCTTTTCTGACTGGTATAGGACAGCACCGACCCCTCACAAGAGAAAAGCTGTCGTATCGCAGCGAAAGGGACCGTGCCTGCCATGCAGGCAGGGAGCACATCAGCTGGAGGGGGGAGAAGGCACGACGCGGTCACGTAACACCCAGCGCCGGCTGGCAGGCAGCTGAAGGCAGAGCCGAACTAAAAGGACGCCCTCCTCGCTCAGCAAACGTTCCCCTCAGATGTCAGCTGAGCATCAGCACCGCGAGGCAAATGCTTGCCCGGATTTCAGAAGAACAGCCCGGCACCACCGGCACTTGCGGCCCAGCGCCGAACGCAGCACCCGACAGCAATGCTGCGAGTGCCACAGCAGCCTTGGAGGGTCAGAGGCCCGTGAGTTAAAAAGGAGCATGAACCCACAAACGCAGAGCAACTTCACACAAGCCTTGATGAAGAAAGCAGAGTTTTCCTCAGCTATGGTTGTCAGCAGGAACCGCGGAGCATTCAGCTTGGACGAGGTGAGGCTGAAACATATGATTGCCTCTCTTGCCAAGCACAAACGTCAGCTGCAAATGAGCTCCAAATGCCGCACCGAAGCCTGCACAAATGTGCTGTCTCTGGGATTTATAATTTTAAGCGACTGCAAGGAAGAGTAAGCAAAGGCTTGTGCCTTGTTTCTGAGATGGTCGATTTCAAAATCCTGCAAATTTGAGCCACGTATTTCAAACTGCAGTTTCAGCAGTAAACATCACAGGACACACATAGAACAGACATTTTCTGGGTTTTTCCTAAGAAGGAGGACTGGAAGGCTTCCCTGAGACCACCTCATAGTCACTGCCCCCACCTTTTTGTGAAAAACTCAGAGGAAAGTGAAACAGAGAAGTCCTGCACTTCAGCACAGCCTGGAAATAACAAGAAAGGCTTCTCCAGCACCCGGAGAGGCCAGAACACAACAAAACAGAAAAGCCCAGTGTTTGAACGATGGCCCAATTTGCACGGTTTTTGTGAAATCTCAAGGTTATGACCTGGTTACCTAATGAGAAAAGCTGAGCATAATGACTTCACCAGCTGTCTGTGCTCACCCGAGGCTGCCGCAGCCCTGATCTTCGCGCTGTTACAGCCCGCTCTCCTGTTGCCCCCAGCAGGACTGGCTACCGCACGGGGAACGCCCGCACCGCAAGGCGAAGGCCGGGCTGCACCACCAGCTCCAAACCCCACGGCACCCCGGCAGCTCTGCGCGGGCCTCTGCTGGCTCTTTGCCGATGGCCAGAGGAACTTCACAAAGGCCCTTCCTCCTCCTCCCTGCCTGACCCTGGAAAGGTACCACGGGAACCACGCTTACGGCTTCTCCAAAAGTCTCCTTAACAAAACACAAAGGACTGAACGCAGCCATCAGCTAAAACGTTCTCCCCAGATCTCAGTACTCACGCTGCTGAAACGAAGCCTTGAACAGCTCAGTGCGTTGACCACGCTCCTCGTCTGCTGCCATGTAGCGCAGCTTGCGCTTGGAAATTCAGGGGATATTTTTGTTTGATTTAATATCTGCCTTAATTTCAAATGTGGTCTACCCACACTGCAGCAATCAACCCTTTGATCCGCAATTCCCTGATGCCTTCCCAGCGCCTGGAACAAAGTCACGCTGCCCCTGTCTTATGCTATTGTGTCATAAAGAAAAACTGCCACAGCTGCGTCCCTGGGATCTTTTCTGCAAATAAGTTAATTAGCTGCAGTGGAGGGAGAAAAATATGTTCCAATGTTCATTAGTTATTTAACAACACAAGTTGTTTTCCAATATTAATAACAAGTTCTGGATAAAGGCCACTGCCAAAATATCGGCCATAAATAGTACTGCTTGCTGTCTTCAGCTTGAAGTGCTTCATCTTTCCAAATAGCTCATCATTAGGTCCTGACCCACGACTGAAGTCAGACCAGAGACCGCCTGACCCCTGTTAAGCACAGCCTTGGGCCTTCCTGAGGTCAAGGGGACCAAAATGGCAGCGGTGAGCACGGCCACAGGGGAAAGCCAGCCAAAGACGCCTGTCCCCTCCCCTCTGGTCTAAGGAAGGGACACGTCCATCAGACCGACGGGCACTGACTGCCATCTCCTCTGCCAGCAATGCAGCAACACTGCTCTTTTAAGGAAGCATGAAAGAAAAACACAGCCTTTTCAGTGTGTCTCTGCAGTGCAATGCAGCGCGACGTACCATCGTATTTCTACTGCGTGATCCAGTCAACGACTTCCGCAGCACGACCCTTGCAGAAAACCTGCTCGGCAGGGAGGCATGGCCTGCCGCAACACAGCGCCCGCTGTGGGAAGGGAAACCTCTGCCAGCCAGTTCATGCTGTCACACAAGCACTGATGACTATTGTTATTTTTAACCTGGGTAACATATGTGTAGATATTATTCTAATTAATACAATTCATTTCACACTTATTAATCCTCTTCCATAATACCTTCCGACAAAGAACCACCCCAGTTCCCATCACAGTACGGTTAGGAGCCTGACCGTGCCACCTTCAGCTACAGCCTGTCTGCGTTATGGCAAAGTCCCATACATCAAATCGCACGTCATGGCACAGAATTTACAGGAAACACTACCAGAACATTGCTGTGGGGTCATTTTTTTTTTCTTACCCTAATTTTGGCCTGAATACTTCAAACACAAATGCTTACAATAGAGAAAGCGACCTGTGAGCAGAGGCATAGAACCTCAAACCTCTGCAGACTAACCTGACGATCTGCCTGCCGGAGTCTATAAACAGGAATCAAAATAATGAAACTGGCTTTAATTCGCAACTTGATTATTTCTGTGCAAAACTGCTCACAAGCACTCCTATTCCAGAATGAAAGTCATCTACTTCCTTTTTAATTAAAATCAGGGTGGTTTGGGAGGTTTATGTCTTGCCACAGAGAGAGTCCGCAGGGTGATTTGCATCAAAACAGCAACAAGGCTGAACTAAAATGAATTTTGTTATTTTGACTTAAGTTTGAGACAGTGAATGCCTCAGAAGCCTGTAAGAAATTATATTGTTTCCACACACTGCACAGAATTCCCCTCTCAAAGCCTTAAAAAGCAGCCTAACCAGGGTAAAATGTGCTATGGATACATGGTTTGGCCACAGGCAGAATAAATTATTTCCTTGTGCAGCCCACAGACGAATGACATTTTACAAGAATAAACTTATTCTTGTCCTTATTCTGTACCTGATTTTGCCAGGAGCCACAGTTATTGAATGTGTGGCTCCTGGATACGCAACATGTTGCAACGGCCATGCCAACATCAGGCCAGTCCCAAAGATGTCCCAAAACAACACTAGCACGGTGGATCAACCTGCAAGCCAAGCATGCAATTAGGCCTCTTTCACCTGGTATCTCAAGGACAGAAAACCATGGACTGGAGGAGAGCTGGTCTGTGCTGAGGAGATTTAAGATGATCTTGTTTGCCTGATACGGCCTGCTTTTCGTTCATGTTTCACTGTAATTTCTGAAATAAGCTTGCCTCTCCCCACACTTTTCCAGCAGGATGACATAATCGGTTTGTTATCTTAGCAGCAAGGTCAGTTCAAAGAAAACAAAGCTCTTCCACCTATTCCAGTCTGTTCGACCACTCAGACGCATTCTGCTCTGCATGTGGGAGCAAAGAAGCAAACAGAGCGAAATCTCGGTTCCACTTAAGATGAGTTTTGCCACAGACTCACAGGACCAAAATTACACTTTCTGCTTTTCCTTGCAGTTTCCTTTTCCTGCAGTTCAGCCCCCAGCACACTACTGATCCTCTGACTGACTTAACTGTGTCCCTCAGGTGACGCTCCTGTTCCACGTCTGCGTTCTGACTACACCGGTCCACAGGCACCAAGGTCAGCCCAGCCCCTGTTATTCTTTGTTTGTTTTGCACCTGCCACACTGCTGCTGCAATTAATCTTGATTAGTCACTACCACTAACACAGCTTGTGACATTCAACCAACAGCGCAATCCCAAACCTCACGCAGGCTTTTTAATCCAACCTGGCTGTCCACCCACACTGCAGGTCTCACAAAAGCCAAGTCCTTCAACAACCAGTGCAGAACCAAACCTATTAAGAGGAAGATCTGTGGGAGAATTTCAAGTAATATCATTCATGTTCTGTTGTTTAGGCCTATTTTTCAAAAAGATGGAATAACATCATTTTTTAGGATGTTTAGGAATAAACCTACTGCAGTGTAATTTATGTACCAGTAACACATACAACTGAAGAAAGCAAATTACCTTCTCAACCTTCCAATACAAGACAGATTTTATATTGCTTCATTGATCCTAAAACACAAATAAAGCTAAATCCTATGGGGCAAGAGACAGAAGCAACACAAAGATTTTTACTATGAAAATCTACTTGAAGAGCGATGTCCTGAATAACAGCCTTGAGGCACAGACAGTGTTGCCACTGAAGTGGAGGGATGAAGTGGAGCACACACTACTTGAAAGTTGTGTGAATTCATCGGCAGAAGGTGTGCTCAGCCAGCATCCACAGGCCACCAGACCCATATAAGCAGCTGAAGTTTCAGCCACAAATTAGCACTGACAACTCAGAGCACAACTTACAAGCCATTAGCACCTAGTAGAAAGCACCAACCAAGTGAAAATTGGAAGGGGCCCAAGGGCAACACCATGTAGACGGCACGGCTGGTAAGAGCATTACAGACACCAGGGATCGCACTGGATCACGCCCAAGACATCTCCATTTATGCTCAAGTGAAACAGTCAGATGGCACGATCCACTGCCTGATGAAGACCTGGAAGCTCTTCACTGCAGGACAGCTGGGAAATTCTCCTCTGCTTCCATGAAAACCAGCAAAGAGTGAAACATTTCTAGCAAGCGTGCTGTACCGCAGGATGGCACAAGGGCGAGAGACTCCTCAGGTAACTGTAATGCTTAACAGACATTTTGTTCTAACAACTCAATCGCCTGTGCTCCTCTCACTGCACAGGTTAGACATGAGTAGGATGCGTTCATCACTTACCGTGTAAAGCTCATTGGTGACTTTCAAGAGTTCTTCATGCATCTGTAAGCCAATTTCCTTGCTCTGGAAGACAAAAAGAACAGGGGTTGAGACTCTGTTACGCTCACAACATGCATTTTTGAAAGGAAAAAACATTTGAGGGGGAAGTAGAACTACAGGACTCCCAAACATTCCAAGCATCTCTCTTACTCCTCTTCCCAGGCACGACTCACAAGACCAACCCGCCCGCCCCGCGGTGTGCCAGCACCGCGCCGGCACGACCCCGCCAGGCCAATGCTGGGCTCAGGCACCCGCCAGGGCCCAGCGCGGGTTGGGCGCTCGACGGGCTCAGGGCCCAGCGCCGAGGCAAGAGGACTTCACGCCACTCAAAGGGCGCCGGAACAAATCCTGAGACGGACAGAAGATGCGGAGGGGAGGAACGGGAACCACGTGAATGCGCAGCTCAAGCTAGGGAGGAAGCGAGGCGACAGACTCTTTCCTGACAAGCCGAGCACAGGTATGCGGGAGGCCCCAGATGCCGGCAGAGCACCGGTACGGCACGTCGTGGCACCGGCGGGGGGCAGACAGCCTGCGAACGCTGGCAGGCGGGCCGGGCAGGGAAGCAGTGAGTTGTTCTCCCCCGGCTTTCCTAAGCCGAGGGGCGAACCCAATCCCTGTGAAGCAAGAAGTATTTGTTCCAAGCCCTTCCAGTTCCCGCATCCAAGAGAATCCTGGTAATCCCCAGCAAACGCGTTCACACCCATCCCACAGAGAACAAAACACAGCAACATATTTATGCTGCCACTATCTAGCTGCATTTTTCACGTTGCTTTCATGCCTGTAGGGTTTTTCTTTCCTTCTTTCAATTTACAATGCAGTGGGTGGACCTTGGCAGCACAACTGGGTTTTGGTAATGCCTTCCTTGAAGGCCTTCTGCTCCCACCCAGACTTGCCCTCTCGTGGCTCCCCTGCCAAACACAAGACTTTTCTGTTCTTTGCTCTGCACTGCAGTTAACAAAACTATGCACATTTTAATTACATATATTATTTTTAAAAAGTGAAACAGCCCTGCAGCATGAGAAATGCCCCAGGGGCCTTATCTACAACACTTCAAAAACCCTGTCTAATATCCTTCCTGCTCCAAAAGCTGAAAAGACAGCATCAATAGGGCTGCCAATCCACATCTGGGCTCTGTTTTTTCCATTTCTAAACATTAAAACCAAAATACAGATGGCCTCCTCTTCCAATCTGCCTGTGACAGTGAAGTTTAGAAATAAACCAGCATTTTGATTTCTTTTAATTTTCTAAAAATCCTTAACAAAATAAAATGCATAATTATAAACATGAATACATGCAGTACAGCAAATCCTCCTGCTATTTCAGAATTACTGCATTTTCACTTGTGGTCTGTGTTTGTCCATGCATTGCCCAACCTGGGTTTCTAAGACCATGATGCGGAACCTCGCATACAATTTTATTTGTTTATCCTGCAAGCACACAGGGATGAATCTGGAATTACCAGCAATCTTGTTTTTCCCTTCCATTGGCAGAATTTATTTCCAGTCCACGGTCAGCTCACCGTGTGGATCTAACCTGTGTGCCCTCCTCACTTTCGGTGACCTGCTTCCCACGAAGACTGGCAGTGCGCATGGAAGTGGGGCCTGCTCTACCGCCAGAAGAGTGTTTTTCAGCTTGACTTTGCCTATTTTCCAACAAAACCTGCACTGCTGCATGTGGTTAAGTGGTTATTGCATTCTTAGCGCTAGGTTAATTCCCTCGTATAACTTAAATTGGACAATAAACATCTGTGGGTATGTTAATCACTTCAGTTCACGTTCTCCAGTCATACAGTATCACCTGTCAATCTATCTCGATTGGATAGGTTTATTAAGACACCTGCTGCTAGACTTGCAATTCCAGCCAACTTCAGTATTTCAGAACGAAGATTATCAGGGCTTCCCAGCCTGAATATTTCAAGTTTCACTTTCACCTTGACCGTGACCCAACCTCTCTCTTCTCTTTGTCTTCAGCAGCTCCTTTCACTATTCTGACCTGAGCAAACCAAAGTCTCCCTCCCGCAGGACACTATTATGAAATGACGACACCACAGTTATATAATGAAGTTTCCAATTTCACAACCTCCACAGCCAAAGTTCAGCAAGCTTAGGATAAAGCTCACCGCGTGTTTAAAAGCCCATGGCACCTTCCTCCCTGCACCCCCCATTTCTGTTGAAATCCCTTCATTGACATGTATTTCCACTTTTTTCGCAGCCGGACGAAGCAGACCCTGTCGCCCATCTCCTACAGCACGGGCATGGCATTTCATGGGAGCGGCCACAACTGGGGGAGCTGCAACTCATTTAAGCTTGGCTGCAGATCAAGTCAACTCCTACTCAGAAATCCAGTGATTGGAAGCTACTGCAGATGTGCATGCACTGCTTTCCTGCCTTCCCTTGTAATTATACCCCAAATCTCTCTGTGGAATTTTCTTGGCTAGGAAACATTAATTGTAACTTGAAGATGTGTTTAAACTAAGTATAGATCCCATCAAAACACAAAACACAAAACAAAGTTAAAAAAAAGAGTAGTTTCTTTCAGATTTTCTCAAATAAGCCCATGCATTTTTGTGCACAGAGTCAGGGAAAAAAAACATCCGTTGGCGTACTGGATGGGTGACGACACAAAGGCCTGGACAACCTACACACATGAAAAGTTTAACCTTAGATTATTAAAAGTTAGAATTCAGTGCAAGGAATGAAGTGAGGAAACTAAAGAATAAAAGCACTCTGCACTCAGTGAATTACCCAGTAATTACAGTTTATCTGTGAATTAGTGTCAGAGTACTTGGAAGAGTCAGATCTTCAGAAGCCAGGACTGATGCATGCTGCTCCCATTCCCACGCGTGTGAGGTGCCAAGAAGATGCCAATTAGCAGGAGGTGCTAAGTACCCCCAGCCATCTGGAAACCTCATCTGCTAGGAAACCCCAGTCCCCCTCCCCTCCTGCCGAAATCAGCATTCACTGGCTGGTCTTGAGAATCCCACTTGTGGCTTGCTAATAAGCAACAGAGCTAATGGAAGCGGCACCACTCGCAGATAAGAGGCAGCATCCAGGGTGCGAGTTATTTCGGTCAGGGCCTGTGTAAATGGGGCTCTCGGACCCCAGAGGCCCCACGGCTGCAAGAGACCAGAGCAGTGGCATCTAACCCTTCCAGCTGGCCCCTCTGCACAAACTGAAGCCCGGGTCCCGAAACAAGCCCTTCCCAAAGCCACCGGAGGACGGGCTTGTGGTCAGAGCCATGGCCTAGAGTCAGCTGCAGCTCTTGCCTCTGCCCCAGGTTTCCTGTGCAACTGAGGGAAGTCCACAAAGCCATCATTTTCAAACCTAATTTTAGACTCTTAAATAGAGCAACAAAAATACGGCTCAGTTGTTGTTCACATGAGTCACATTGCCACTGAGGCACCACAGGTTGTACTACATTCAAAGACTATTTGCTTAGAGACACTGCAAACCAAACTCCAGAAGCCATTGACGGAGACCAAAGTGATCTTCAGCATCGTCAAAAGCCTCCCAGCATCCAGGATAGCAGCGTCCAACCTTGCAACGCCGGAGCCTCTTCCAAACTCTGGCCAGTGAGAAGCTGACAGACTCCCCTCTATTCCAAGTTTGCTGTCTCCCCTTTTTATAACAGAAAATTTACATTTGTATATTTATGGGAGACAAAGCCAAAACATCACGCAGCACATTCAAACTCCCTGGCACCATTCACCAAACCCAAACTCTAATTTAGCTATTTGCTTTATGCCTGCCATTCCCACTAAGAGAGAGAGTTGCTTAGTGGAATAGGAATGGCTTCGGTTTAGCAGGTTTATTAAAATCCCTGCTGCTGCAGACAAAGTGAAAGGAAGAAGCAAAGCGACTACTGACAACAAAGAATACTTGTTTTAAAGGAAAAGAATAGAACTCCCTTCCAGACAGACACCACCTCTTCATTAAATCTCCATCCAGGGCACTGCAGTATGGGACATAATTAAATTCACTGTCATGGTACGTAATTAAATCTCACGCTGGGGAATACCGCAGCACAGCTATTTCGGACCCAGCAGTGCTCTGTCTCCAACGCGCACTTCCCGGTATCCGTGCCGGGCAGCAGCAGCCGCAGCAGGAGGGGGGACGCCTGCCTGGCCAGCGGCCCCGCAGCGCATCCCGCGCCCAGGGCTCGCCCGGGCGTGCTGCAGGGTTTCGTGGTGACACGACGCAGTCCGACAAGAGACCAAGTCAGATCTCTGCAGCAATGCATCTGAGCATCTCCATTTATCGCCTGCCTATTGCTACGCTAATATTTGCCTTGATAATCTCCTCCTGCACCAGGAACGTGATTCAGACTGGAAGCCCCAGGGAAATTTGCCCAATTGAGTTTTCTTCCTCTACTCCCCTCACTAGCGGGGTTTGCCCGTCTCCTGGAGCAGGCAGGGAGGCCGGCTGTTCACCTCAACCACACAGGCCAAGCCACGTGGCTTTATAAATTCTCTTTGACTCTCCATAAAAATTTCTCAGGGAGGAGCAGTTTCGAATCCTGGCTGCAGAAAACCTCTCATGTTCCACCCCCCCAAACCTCACCAAAACTCTAAATGCCATCACCACTGTCCTGAAAAACTAGCCCTTGCAGAGTGCTCTGCAGACTTCTGCAACTTGCAGTCTAACTCGATTCCCCAAGGGCTGTAGTCTTTTTTTTTTTTCTCCCTCTATTTCACAATGTTCTGTGATATTAAACAGAAATGAACAATGAGAGGAGGGGTTGCATTTTTCCCTACAAGGCTTCCTCCTTGCTTTCAAAGCTAACAAAGTTGTCACTTATTAAGCCCAGAAGGAAGTGCTAGATGGGGAAGGGACGCAGCCGGCAAACTCCCTGACGCCAGCGTCCCCGGCCCGAGCTGAACGCCCGCAGGGGAGAGCCGCAGCCCTCGGCTCGCCCGCAGCCGGGCAGCGAGCGCTGAGCGCTGGCGAGAAGGCGGCCGCCCTCCAGAGCAGCCACCGCCGCTGCAACTCGGAGGTGCCCCCGCGGCCCCGCGACCTGCGCAGCTGTCCAGCCACAGCCACAGCAGAGACTCCAGCTCGGGCCGCAGTCTGCAAAACCAGATTTACCAGTGATTCGAGCGATGTAATCCATCTTCTCCTCTGTCGTTCATAATCATCTTATACCTTCTGTAAGCCCGGCCGAGGCCAGTGCAAGCCGTCTCACGGACCTCAGCTGGAGCGAGGTCAGGCCCGGAGACCCTTGCCTGAGCCAACTCCAACTCACGCTGAAAACTTAATCCCCTCGAGCTCCTACTTTTCCCTCCCTCTTGGATTTGGGTCATGCCAAAAGGCTTCTGGCCGCTCACGACAGAACGCGTGTCCGAGCGACGAACGGGGAACGCCGGGACGAGGGGCAGGGACCGCGCGCTGCAGGTCACCGCACGGGCAGAACACTTCAGCAGAGCTGAACAAAACGCAAAGCCCCAGTTGACTAACGAACGACCCACACCAACGCTGAGCGGGGCCGGGGAAGTCAAGCGGAGAAGCAGCCCAGCGCCCGGTACCTTTGTTAGCAAATTACCACCGCAATGACCAACCGCTTCTCAATTATGCACATCCTCATACCCCAGATATTACGTAGCTGCCTCTCTGCTGTGATTGTTTACATTTACATAATGAAAGCACAAAACACAAAACCTTCCAGCTCCTCCGTGTACCCGCAGCATGTCACAACCCATTAATAAATTCTAGATGGGAAGAATTAAAAGTGACATCTCTGGAAAAAAATGTTACCCTAATTTACCATCAAAGAGCAATCTGCAACAAAACCAAACAGCTGAACCACAACTGCGATGCCTTTAACCCTTCTGGAGCTGGTTTATGTGCCTAACAGTCCTGCGCGGCGCAGTCTCCCCAGGATGAGTGCTTGATGAGCTTTACTCATTACACTCAAAACCAGACCAGATAAAATACTGAAAGACGCCTGCTCTGAGCACTCTAACACCAGCTGCAAGGCTAGACTGGATGTCTAAAAAAACCTTTTTTTTTTTTTTTTTTTTTAAATCAGGATGCTCTTATTGCCACACATCCTTCTCCCCAAGCACTGCTGCAAAGTGCAGCCCCAGACACCACTTTGGGCACAGTATGCAATAGGTTAAAAAAATAACCCGCATATCCCCCAAAATGTCAACCTCCCTATCCACATTAAGGGCAAATGATGACACAAAAGAAGCCTTTTCAATGATTTAGCTGACCGTTATTCCCAGGGACACGCGAGTCCTGCTACAATTTAAGCCTCAAGGGACAAATGCAAGTGAAATCACAGATCCCCGCAACCCAACTGCAAAGCCTCCTTCTGATTGAAAGCAGGTGCTGGCGTTGGCAGGCTGCAGATGGAGTCGGTGCTGCTTTACCTCCCTTGGCAGAAGATGGGGGAGGGAAGAACAAGGAGCAACAATTTCTATACAAAGTCAGTGTTGTCTTAAAATCTAAATTCAAAAAAGAGGAAGGAGGGAGATGATGGAGGAAAAGCAAACAAAGAAATAATCCTGCTGAATGGATGAAATGCTTTATCATCTTGACCTGGTTGAGGATTGACTTATTGCAGGAAAAATACTTCATTTTATGCCCTTGAATGTTGACTGGATTTGTCCTATGGTTTAAAATGATATATACCATCACAGTCTTATGAAGCGTAAGCAGAAGGATAGTCTTAATATACACCTCAAAACTGGGTTCAGAGTAAAATGCAAGTGGGAGGGAGATTGAGACTAACTTAAACTAACCAAGACAGGAAAAGGGATGACATCCCATATCAGAACAACAAGTCCAAACCTGCCCTTGTCATTCAATTTCTAGGTCAGATCCATAAACTAGAGGAAACTAGCCATAAAAATATCACATTAAATTTACTCTCCAGCTGGACTAAAATTTCAAGATAACCACTGACTCCAGAGCTCCTCTCCTTGTGGAGAGTCAGCCACCCCCCAGGGCTTGCCCTGCTCGCTTAACTGCAGTTCTCCTGCTACCCCTGCTGAAAACAAGCTACAAAAAAATAAGAAAAACATCAGAGCAAAACACCCAGACAAAAGGCCCATCTATCTCGGTATGGTAGCCCTGAGGGCAGCCACCAACAAACACCCAAAAACAAAGTGCAGGAAAAGGACGAGCAACGCCATGGAGCATGGTTGTGACTTTCAAGGAGCTGCGGGCCCGCGATTCCCGAGCCCGAGCTTGTGCCAGCTCCACCGCTCAGTAGCTGCTGATAGGCAAAACTCCTTCACGAGTCTGTCTGACCGCCTGAGGACCCGGGTCACCCATCTGGCTTTCAAAAACATAACATGAGGCAGCAGACATGTAATACTATCCATAATATTGCAAATGTAATATGATATACGTATAGTATTAATGATGTAAAAAAGTCTTTCCTTTTTACCTTCTCTTTCTGCCTGGTGCCAGCTGACCACCCATGACTCCCACCCACCAGGAACGACGAGCTCCTCATTCCTCCATACTCCTACCACATCACACACTCCAGCTGAAGAGCCCTGCTCCACCGGGGCTGTGGGATCTGCTTCACAAAGTACTGTGAGATGCCTACAGATCTTTGACACTCATTCGGAATTTGGCTGTCATTAATAATTCTATATCATCAGCAGGCTTTGTCAGCTTGCTATTCATCCTTTTTCCAAACGATTTATTACAAAGTCCACTGAAATTCTCCTTCCTGTTGTTCTCAGTCTTTTAGCCAGTCACTAATCCAGAAAACAACCACTCCTTCCTTATTCTTCAATAGCTTCCTTTCTTCAAGAACTTCAGTGAGAGACCTTTTCCAAAGCCTCTGAGACACCGAAGGTACTGTGCCAGCTTACTCACATGATCACTGGCTCCTGAAAATACCTCCCCAGAGGTACCTGACCAGACTTCTAAGACATGACTTTCCTCTTTGGAAAGCTAAGACTTTTCAGAGTGTTTTACAGTGCTAAACACTCCCATGCAAAAAACAGTGCTAAATGCCCAATAAGTAAATTCATTTTCTATCTTCAAAAAAGTCTCCAGCTTGCATAGAAGTCTGCAATAGACTTTTTATTCTTTAAACTAAAACGTAAGGACAGATCCTCACTGAGTAGAGCTCTCCAACACAGCTGTGGTTACCTTTTTAAAGAGCCTGATGACATCCTCACTGATCTGCGACAGCCGGACGATGACATTGTTCATGAAGATGTCATTCAGGGTGGCATGATCCCTGCTCTCTCGACGGGTCTGTGTCAGAACCAGGTACCAGCAGTTCACAGGGGAAAGTAGGTGCTGATCTTTCCTAGGGAAATTTGAAAAAAAGCAAAAAGGTCAAGCGAACGAGTCAAGAAGGCATGCAATTTTCAAACGCATGCCGTCACCATATTAACATTGCCTTCTTCCACAGCACAGATCTGCTAGAATTTACCATGCCCCCAGAGAAAATCATGAGCTTCTCTTGGCTCCCCACACAGAAACCACTGCAGCACACGGCCAAGCACTTGACTCCACTCGCAGCAGCGGACACATCACCAGCCCGCTCCTCCAGCTCTTCGTGCTAGACACCGACAGTTTGGATCACTGAGCTCACTCCTAATTACTTGTGGTATCCGTACGAGGTCTTCAGCAGGGTGCAGGGGTTTATTGTAACAGCCACAATGTAAATACGCATTGAGGGGAGAAAAAGCGATAACTCATCTCATTGCATTTATTCAGATTTGTTCAGATTAGAAATGATCCATCTCAATGTCGCACTGCTGCGTGCTATCCCACACTGCGCTACCAGCCACCAATGTGGCAAGTCCCAGGATATCTTGTGTTTTTCTTCAAGCTCCATCTCCCAGACACAAGTGTTACAGAGAAGCAGTTTTCATTAAAAAACACCACGAGTCTTATCTTCACCACTGCAGGGAACGAAACCACGCGGCGAAGCAGAGGGGACGCTGGTTGCAAGGCACAGCCCTGCGTCTCCAACCGAGCCCCCTGCGCCCCGGCTGCTTGCCCCTCGCGTCCCTCCAGTGCCAGGGCTCTGTGGCACGGCCGCCAGCCACAAAACCAGATCCACGCGCCCACACCTATCCTGCACCCTGGCCGAGCACCAGCCCTCCACCAGCACCCGCCTCGCAGCGCTGCGGGACCGAAGCTCCCGCGCAGCCTCCCCAGCTCGCACAGGACACAGGGCCCAGGGACACATGCGGATGTAGCCCGTGCTTCTGCATGCTGCCACCTTTGATTTTGTGGAAGCAGGTAATGGGACTGTGTACAGCACAACAACGCAGCTCTGCCCACCCCTCTGCGTTACCATCCGCTCAGACCTGACCCTCCCTCAAGAAGCCCCTGCAGCCCAGGAGAGCACAGGTCTCTGCGTTTTGGAAGGGCTCCCCGCAGCTGGACCCGGCTCTGCAGACGGACGCCTGCTGAGGACACACAGCAGGGCCCTGCAGCTGTGATGGAAGCGCCCAGCGCTGCCGCCCCTTCCCCTGCTTCGAGCCGCGTCCCTTGGGCGGGCGCCGGGGGCTCGTTGGCACTGGTCGGGCCCACCCGGCCGGGGATGCTGCCCGCAGCTGGAGCCGTGCTCCAGGTGCACCGCCAGGCCTCCCAGCTGCAGCCACAACTCCTCCACCGGAGCGGTGCTTAACCCCCACTCTAAATACAACACGCGAGGGTTTCAGTCAAGCCAAGGAATTCACATCCATTGCCCTCAGCTTCCCTCTCCCCCAGCTTCATCATTACTTACCAGCCTCCCACGGCTTCCAGGGCAGGAGAGAGGCTTCTGTGCAGGGAAGATGGGTGCTCCGATGTTCACCCTGGGCACAGCCCTGCACTTCACCTCACTCAACAGAATATCTATGTGTGTAAATGTTAGATTGCATATAGACAGATACACATACATAAGAAATATGTGCATCTTTGTATACAACCTGCCCTTTGCAGCCTGGGTTTTCTGCCCCACCTTGCCTTCTCAGGGCACGTCAGACAAAGGGGATCCCGCTCACCCACTGCGCTTGGTTCCACAGCTCCAGAACCAGGCTTTAAAAAGGCACGGTCTGCAAAAGGCTGACCAGCAACATTACAGTAACACAGTGCAGATACTCCAGATGATGGGTAGGAAAACCTAAAAACGTACGAGTCAGCCCGAGACCACACAAGTGCCGGCCACCTGCTCCCGCTGGGCTGGCAGCCGGCGCACCGCTGCGGACGTGGCACCCGCCGCGAGAACGCTGCCGCCAGTCCTGGACAGGAGCGCGGGGCTGGAGCAGACCCCAGTCACCGCGGGCAGCCGCGCCAGCCGCCCGGCCACCACCAGCCACGCAGGACGCAGGGACCCGCCAGCGCCGGAGCATCTCCGACCGCAAGGATCTGGCGTTCGGATCTCTTTCCTCTCCCTGTACACGCGCCCAGCTAGTAGCATCTCCATTTGCCAGGGAGGCAAAACGGCAATGTCTGTGTCTAAACCTTTGCGGAGCTTCACGCTTCACCTGATTAGTAACAACAAATCGTGACTGATGGCAGCCTGAACTGCAGACTTGCACCGAGAGCGGAAAGGGGAAGAGACCCAGCAATATATTAGACGGTACGCTGCCTCCCGATTAACTAAGTGCATACAGTATTTTTAAACTGTGCATTATCCCAGAAGTAAACAGCCTTGAAGTGAAACACACAAGTCAGATCTGATCATTGTCACCAAATAAGGTGGATAGATCTTGCCCTAATTATTTGGGAGAAGTAAGCAAAGTCCTAGAGTAGTTCCCACAATTTCTACAACCTTCGAAATCTCGGGCAAGTAAGAGTACAGCCACCCATGTATCTGTAATACTTTGACAGGTTTTACTTTGAAAATCGGACTCATCCCAACCATGATACTGATACGGCACCAGACGCAGGTGAATTAATTACCCTGGCATAACGACTCACAGCCTATCAGCTGAACCATGCAACTGGCTCCAGCCCACCCACACCTGCCCCAGCACCGATGACTCACGCTGGCCCGTGCTGAAGGGCAATAACTGCTCAAACTCATGGCTCTCGATCGCTTCTGCATCCAACTAGGTGAACTCCAACCTGCAGCAACGCACCCACCTTGCAACTCAGCCGCTGAGACAGGCGTACCCGTAACTGCTCCTGCTTTTGGTAAGAGTCCAGGAGGAACGGTCTGGGACGCGTTCTCTGTTGTAGCCCACAGAGCACACACGCCTGCCCCAGCTCCGCCTTTCCATCCCCGGCACTGCAGCCCATGCTCCCACCTCTCTCCCGCTGCGTGGCTCAGCCGCCCTTTCCTCGCCATCCACTGGTTGGGCTGAGATGGGAAACCTTCCTCTTCCCCAAGGTAAATTGGTGAAGTCGGGGAGAGAGAGAGGAAGAAACACCAAAATAGACAGATGACACATTAAAATAATAAACAGCCTGATTCTGCTATGTTCTCTCTCTGGATTCCTCATATTTAATACTACATTACTGCAATTAATATAATGTAATAATAGATTATGTCCATTTAAAATTGATGAACGCTCTTGGAAGTCTGAATGCTAAGTCAGCAGCATCAGCCCAAACACGGCCTCCGAGGCCCACCAGGAAAACGTCCCAGCACATCCCCACCCAGCTGGTAAAATAAAGACCGGAGGAGCGGCAGGAGTGCAGCCAGCGCCGCAGAGCTCTCACCCAGCTGTCACACGCTGTCGCTTCACCAAGTTTGTCTACATCGACCAAGAACAACGGATAAGGAGGGCAAATGCATTAAGAACTATGGGCTAAAACAACGCCAGAAACATCGAGAGCAGCTGGAGGAGGAGCCAGGCAGTTTCTTTGCCTGGCGGATCCCCCCCGCTGCCCATGGCCCACGGACCCCAGCCCACAGGAGCTCTGGCCCTGCTGCCTCAATGCCGGCCTCACCTCCAGCACCGGGTGCCGGAGCGATGCCACGCGAGCAGGGCGTGCGGAGGCCCTTGACAGACTTTTTCGGTCCGTGCAGGCACAGTGCTGCGCTCCCATCTCCCTCCCTGATGGCACAGGATCGTTTTTAGGGCAGGCTGGTGCTGCCTTTGCTGGGTTCTCAGGGCTGGAAGGCGCGCGTCCTGGCCCGGACAGCTGGCAGAAATGAGAGCACGTCCCCGCAGGGACGTCCAGCAGCACAGGAGCACGTGTACCCAAAGGGACCCTCTACCAGACCCTTCCCAAACCAGGTGCTTTGGAAGACAGTAAGGGAAAAGAAACATCCCTGGCAATCCCTTCAGTGCTTTGCAATGGAGAGGATGCTTTGCTGCTTCTTTCCACTTTGTTCTATTAATACAGCTGTCACTTTCGTTTCAGAACAGAGCCCATTTGCCACGCAATCTGTTACACCGCATTTAGTCCACTAAACAGTGCCAGAGAAAATGTTTTAAACCCAATGTTAACATGAAGTGTCTGTGCACAACGTGAACGTATTCATGTATGCTGAATATTTACCGCGGTGTTAATCCAGCTCGCGCTGCAGACAACAAAGATTTGCACGAGCTGCAGCACACGTCAGGTCGGGGAATCCAGGAGGTGCCCCACAGCCAGGGCGCCCCGCGATCGAGCACGTCCACACCGGGCTCTGCCGGGCGAGGGCCGCCGGGACCCCGGCCCGCCTGGAAGTCAGAGGGGGGCAGAAGAAGTCCCCTCTGAGGGAAATTTCCGCGAGTATTTCACACTTGGTGACAGCAAATGATCTTGACGCGTTCCAGCTCAACAACATAAACAAACATGCACCGTTTTTCCATGCATCATATTTAGTATGAAAGTGAACCAAAATTTTCAAAAATGACACACGCAAAGCAGAACATTTCACACTGTGCGGCTGGGACATGCTGAGACCCTCTAAACAAGGCAGCTCATTCACTGCGAACGCTTCACCTGCACCGCTTCCTCTGGTGGCACCAACGCGTTCCTGCGGGCGCGCTGCTCTCAGTGGAGGCGCAGAGCACGAGCGCGGCGCGGCAGCAGCTCCCGACGGCCGGGGCTGGGCCACGGCCGCCTGCACAGGGCTACACAGAGACGAAGGAGGAGCTGGACACACCGTATTTCAAGTGCCAAAAGCCTCAAAATAACGTCATTTGTGAGCAAGCAGGGGAAACACAATGCAGATGAACCTGCTAACAGGGAGGTACAAAGCGGTTTGGAAAAAAAAAAAATGTAGGTGTCCTTCTCCTGAAACAGAGCAAAGCATCGAGGACTGGGCAGAAGCGTGCACAAAGCCAGCTGACCCTGTTAACGCTGCCAAAACCACTGCAGACCACTGGGCCCCTGTGCCCAGGTGTTTTATAGAAGTGGAGAATCACTGTCACCTGCAGATGCTGCACAGCACAGAGCACCTTTCCAGCAGCATACGTAAAACAAGCAACGCCCCAGCTTCCTGGGAAGTGCCCTGGTACTGCTCTTGGCTGATGGGAGGCACACACGCAGGTGGCCTTTGCAGGCACCCATCTTCGAACAAGAGCACCTTCCTGAGCCCGAAACCCCCAGTTCCCTCCCCAGGACCGCTATCCCCGACACAGGATACAGCAGTGCCAGCCGGGCACCGCGCAACTGGCAAGCAGCAGCCAGCTCAAAAAGATTAGACAGCACCTGAACGGCAACTCGTTTTGAGCAGGCCTTTGCATAAGGCAACAGTAAACCCTTGCTCATTAAAGATACCAAGTAAACAGATTAAATTGGATTTAGTAATGTAACAGCAGAAATTGCTTCTGTTGCAGCTGAAAGGGAAAAAAATAATCGCAGGAGGTTAAAGAGAGATCATAAAGTGCCAGGGGCTAGCAAGGCTAAGTGCATCTGACAGGCAAAAATCTCAGTTTCCTAGGAAAGTGGCTGTAGCCGTTGGCCAATGGGTTGAATTACTCCAGTTTCATCTTCAGCAAAGGACACACTCCCTGTTGAAAGAATATTTCAGGGGCACAGCTGCCACCGGGAAACAAAGGCAGGGAACTTCAGCCGAGGGGCTGCAGGGGAAGCAGCCAGGACGAGCACCAGCCTCCATGCCGCACACGCTGCTGCACGTGCCAGCACTCGGACCCCGACGGGTGCGGCACGGGGGCACCGCTCACGCTGCCGGTGGGAGCCCCATGCCCGCAGAGCGGCCGGGGAGAGCCGGTTCTCGCAAGGAAGGCGGCCAGCGGCTCCAACGAGGAGCCCGGCAGCTACCAAATTGCATGTCCTACCACGGAGCCTTGTCCCGCAGGCCCCAGCTGGCCATCCCCGACGGGCACAGGGGAGTGCGCCTGCGGGCGAGCAGGAGACTGGGGACCAGCTCCTCCGAGAGGACCGCGGCTTGGCCGGGAGCCTGGGAGTCCCAGCCGCCAGCAGCACAGACTCCAGATCCTCACCACAAAACCCGGTCACCTCCAGGCTCAGATCCTGCCTCAAGTTTCCTTTTTTTTTTTTTTTTTTGATCTCTCTTGTTTTAGCCAAGCTTGAAAGTGTGGTTACACTGAAGAGGCTGCTTTTGAAAACTTGCACATATTCACACATCCATGGATTTTACAATTTTCATCATCAGTTTGAGTTTCACACTATTCCAGATCCAACTCATACTTCCTATTTCAAAGCTTTGTTTTAAAATATTTACACGGAAAACATACATGTTTCATTTTAAAAAAACTGTAATAAATTAGATTTCCAGAAGCTGCTTCCAAGTCTGATCCTGTAAGCAGATCTACGTGCAACGTGAAGCGTTCTGACATCGAAAGATTGAACTGCTCACAGGAACCGGGGCTTATGAAATGGGCCCACCATTATCTGCACAATTGAATCAGTAGCTGAATTCAAGGTTCTTAAAAAATTCAGGGGGCTTGACTCCTTCCAAGTCTCTAACTCATATTTTTATTTTATTGCTCAAAGAAGTATCCAGAAGTCTAATTCAAGCAACACAGGGCGGTATTGCTGCTGTGAAAGTCTTGGAAAAACTATCAAATCTAGTGCTGACCCAGTCCCTGGCCAGCATTTTGCACCGCCCTGCCCCTGGAGACGCCTGCTTACTTGAACTGGTGCTCTCTGGAGCTGCGTATCTTGGAGGAGAACCGCTCGGCCAGCTTCTCCAGGCTCCTGGAGTACTCCAGCTCTATCTCAGCCTTCCTGCGGAAGAACTCCTGCAGGTCCTGCAGCAGCTGCAGGCGCGACTCCGACTGCTGCTCCAGGCATTTGAACTGCTCCACCAGCTGAGTGCGGATTTCTGAATGCACACAAGAAAGGAGAAGAAAATACGGCATAAGTAACAAACGCTCACAGGAGGATTGTCTGTCTTGTCCTAGAGCAAATCGCACAGGCATTGCTAGAGTAGGCTCCCTCACGAGCCTCAGATTTAATTCAAGGCTTATTAAAGTCAACAATTTTTTTTTTCCAAGTGAGAGCTGAAGAATTTCATTCACCAGTCTCATATTAAAAACCTGTTCTTTGTCAAAATAAACAGCCGCATAAGTACACAGACCCTCAGAGCTGTTCAACTGCCTTTTGAAACTAGAAAATGATACTTCCATTTAGCCATTACTACCTGAAATTCTGTATTCTTCACATATAAACACACTGTTTGTTGATGAACAGTCACCTTAACCCCCACAGGGGAGCTGCCAACCAACTGCAGAAAGTCGCTGCTACAAGCGCACTCTTCCTCATGCCCCTCCCTGCAGGGCCGCTGGCCGCAGCAGCACATCGACAATCGTTATTCCGTACTGCACGCTGAATCGACAAAGTTTCGATTAATAATCATGCAAAGCACTGACCGAAATCACAAGCAATTTATGGACAATTCTGAGCTCTTTAAATTTGCAAGGATCCCACGCGGAGGAGGTTATAACTGCTGCTGTAAGAATCTGCTCTTTTTCAACATCCCTTCGTGTACCACATACCGAGCCCCTGACAGGTGAGCTCAGAGCGCTGCAGGAGCAAGGACACCTGCAGCAACCTCGTTACTGGTTAATTTAACAACAGCAGTAATGGGACCGGAGGCTGCAGGCTGCGTGAAGGTCACCTCAAAGCAACAGCTCCTTGGAAATAACGAACATGCTGAAAACAAAAAGGTAACTCCAAATGTAATCCGCCACCCGGCACAGGACCCTCCCTGGGCTGCCAGGCGGAGCCAGCTCTCAGGACGCGCCAACCGCTCGCTCTCTGCTTTGCGACTCGCCCCCCCGCCCGGCCCGCCGCTGCTTCTGGCGCTGCAGGATTCTTCGGCAGCAGCAGCAGCACGGCGGCCGCTGGAGCGCTTCTTCGCACCACCTTCGCTGCCTGGGGGCGAGGGCGCTTTAGTACCGCACAAGCGATATTTACACTGGCTCTGCTCCAGACACAGACCCTAAAGCCTGGAGCACCTGAGCAGACCTCCAGAATGCAGAAGTCAGTCGTCACACCTGAAAGCTGGTCCGGTCCTAGCGAGCTGGGACTGCAGTTTGCACTGCAAAACAGCCCGGGCTTTGCAGAAAGCCTGTGGGGCACCGCAGCTTCGCCTTCAGCAGAAGGCCTGCTCTTGAGGCGCTCTGATGTGCGCGGGCTGCGACGCCTCACGGGGTCGGCAGGAGAAGGCCGCCTACACAGCCCCGGCTTCCCGCAGCCCCCTGCCTTCCTCCCGAGCAGGGACAGGACGCGGACGGCAAGCTGGTGCCGGCACCCGCAGAGTTCCTCGGGAACGGCTCCCCGGGATGAGGCCGGCTTACCGTGCCGCTGCTTCGCGCACCCTCGCCCCGGGCCAAGCGCTCGGCAGTTAGCGGTGGCGTGCACCAGAGCCGAGGGGGGCAAAGAGCCCTAAAAAGCCTCTGCCACACTCCTACGGGATACAAAGGTACCAGTTTCATAACAAAACATTTTTAACACCTTCACATTCTCCTGCTGGCAAGAGTTTCCTTCCCACACAAGGTCAGTGGAAATTTCATTACATCCCATATGGATTTTACATTCCCACTCCTGCTGGTGCCAACACGGGACTTGCTTTACAGCTCTCTGCTCTGCTGAGCAAGTTTGATAGATTTTTTTTTTTTTTTTTTTAAACACAAATTTGATCTCTAGTTCTCTCTTCATAGAGGATTACTGCCCGAGGTGGTTTCTAGAACAGTTCTTAACAACTGTGGCAACGCACAGAAATACAAGGAGTATCAGTAACGCTTCTCCAATCTTTTCAGTTCCCTACCTCCCCCTGTTTTTTTCCCAGATCTGTGCTTCTGCTGCTCATTTGATCTTCGGATCTGCCATGAAGACGCCTCCTCATCTCCAGCAGTGGTCACGCGAGGCAGTTCAGACAACAGCAACACACAGAGATTCACCGAGGCTGCCAGCAGCTGCCACCACCTCCTGCTCGCAGCAGCGGGGACCTGCAGCTTGTGCCCACCACGGACGGCAGCCGGTGCCTCCTCCGGGAGGCTCGATGAGCACTGGGTGAGCATCGCCCCGCGGCACGGCGCCACGCTCAGCACTGCCCAGCTCCCCGTCCCCACCGCCCCACTTTTACACCGGCCCACCCGAGAGCCATCGCACTGAGGATGACAACGGTGGCACTTCGGTCCCACCGGGAGGGCGAGGGTGCTTTTGGTCATCCGGGCATCGGAGAGGCACATTTTGACCTTCTTCAACAGGATTTTCGTTGTTTCCCCACTCCCATAAGGCGCTGCTGAGACATTTTCAAGCTTCCCTGCAGAAGCTCACCCAGGCCAGCACCACCTAAGGACACAGCAGCAAAGGGCAGCCCCCCAGATACGGAGAGCCCATTAACTGTGACCCCAAAGCCACCCCGCGCTGGGCTGCCACACCAACAGGTGGAGATGGCCACCAACCCTTAGGACTTCTTGCTGCATTTTAAATGGAAAAGGGTTGCAGTAGCAAACAAAATTAAGGGTTACCGGCATCATTAACGCAGAAGACAGAAGCAATAACACAAAGTGACATTCCTCAGAGCTCCAGCGGGCTCCGTGAGACAATCGCTCGCAAGCACAGCGCCCGGCAGAGCCTTCACTGTTGCTCCCCTGCTTCCACAGTTACTTTGCTGCTGCACGTAGAGGCACCCTCGTTTCAGTTAAAGTGTACTTGCTCTTGAGTAGCCTTTTCAGGTACTAATGAAGAAGCCAGGCCGGCAGAAAAGCCTTTTCCCACCCCTCACGCTCGCTGCCTGGGGAGCACGCGGGAGCGCTGGGGGACATCCATTTCCCCCCGCCTGCGCGGTGGAGCTGGAGACCGGCCCCGCCGGCTTAGCGACCACCGCTTCTTGGCCAGTACCCGACGCCCTCCCGGGGGCCCAGCCGCCCCAGGAGGGGAGGACGAGACCCGCAGCGCGGGCAAACCCATCCGGCGCGATGGGCACCAGCTGAGCACCCGGCCCACCGACCGCCCCGTCCCTGCCAGAGCTGATCGCACGCGTTTTGGACCAGCGGCACAAGCTGCATCAGTCCCGCCTGCCCCGGGGGGGATTAACAGCCCTTTCATTATAATTTTCAACCACGTGCCAATTATATTTTCAGCGTCAGACAAATGTCTCTTCGGTGCCTGACCCCAAAACCTCGAACTCTGGAGGACAGGGCTAGAGAGACAGGGACGCTCCCAGGCAGAGATGGCTAATTGCGTTCCTGTAATTGGACGGCAGGCAGTCATCTTCAGGCACCTGACTGATTCGCCTCATGGAAGAACTGTTTTTAGAAAAGATTCGAGTGAGACAAGCCCAACGCACAGGCAACTGGCAACAGGAAAGTTCACATTTTCTGGAGGCGCAGCGCAGGCTACAAGGAGCTGAACTGCGGGAAACCCGGCGGGTGCCGTCCGTCCGTCAGGGACCGTCAGGGACCTTCAGGGACCATCCCCTCCACGCTGCTCTCCTGCAGCGGGCGCTGACGGCCGCTTGCCACGCCAGCATCCCTCCCTCCGGTGCCTGGGCTGGGATTGTAGAAAGTTGCTATGAAAGCTAAAGGTTTCTCACAGAAATAACCTAAGCTGGGCTCAGAGCATGTCTTTTTTTTTTTTTTTTTTAATCCCATGCATTTGTCCAGCACCATCAGGACAGAAACACAAGCACCACAAGCCTCTACCAGGAGTATAGCTGCCTCGCAATTTGTGTTTCCGAACATGAAATGTACAGGAACTTTTACTTTAGGAAGAGCTGGAAGCATTTGCCAAAAAGCACAAAGCAAAACATTAAAGACAGTTGTGGAGCTGGTCACATTTCCGCACGAGTTCGTCTGAAATCCCACCATCTGATTCACAATGCATGGAATCGCAAATAGTGCCAATGAGACCACAAAACGAGCCGTTCTGCAAACAAGTGTGCTGAAAAGCTCCCCGAGCTCCCTTGAACTCTGCTGGACAACCGGCTTTCCAGATTTGCTGCTTTTTCCCCCCAGTTTGTTTGGCTCTGTTTATAAGAAAGTAGTTTCCAATGCAAGCAGTCCTACTATTTAAAATGCAGAATCAGAGGCAGAAAAAGCAAGACAAATTATTTCCTCAGCTCCTCTGAAATACAATGGCAGGGATATCGGAGAAAACAAAATTCCTTGGCAAACGAAGGCACAGCAACAACGCTAAAGACGGACGGCAGGACTGCTAATCCAGCCGAGACACAGAACATCTGCACTCAGAAGTCCTGGTGACTTGGCTTTTGTAAATATTTTTGCATTAATTACCCCGCTCCGCACCCTTTGACTGCGCGTTGCTGTCAGGCCCCGCACACGGCCGCGAGACGCCAGCCAGCATCAGCTTTCCAGAGCAGGCATGCGGCAGCCTCGCAGCCTGCGGGCACTTCCCAAGGACCGGCTGCCGCGGGCATGCAGGGTGGCCAGCAGCGGGGCAGGATGGGGACCCGCCAGGCAGCAGGGATCGGGTGTTGTCACCTCCCATTTTAGCCGGGCAACAACCTCGGTCTCCACTCTGAAGGTGGCAGTCGGTGACACCGCGGTGGGGACGTGGGGCCGCTCACAGCCAGCTCGCGGCCGGGCTGGCTGTCTGGGCAGCAGGTCCTCGGCGTCCTACACGCCGATGGAAGGCGGCCAGTGGCCCAGAGGGGCTGTATTTTGACATTATGGTTATTACAACCTAGTTACAAAACCAAACCTGGCTGAGATTCTGTGCATGACCTGCTGCAAAACACTGTGCTTCTGCAGGCAACTGCAAAGAGCTACACAGAGGAAGCAATCCTTTCCGATACAGCTTTTGTAACGTTAGGCACTGCTCCCACGCTGCCACACGAGGATTTACAGCTGCTAGACATCTTCCACCAGGCTTCAGCCTCCACAATGCCAGCACATGAAGGCTGAGCTCAAACGATGTCCACAGAGAGGTCTGTTGCACAAAGTGGGAGAAAGATCTCCAGAGAGAAGTGCTTTTGTCGTTGTTTTCTTAACACAGCCCGTCTCGGAGCGCTCTGGCTACCAGAGGCCCCAGGCTCAGCAGCTCTCTCCACGCCGGCTACAGACAGCGATGCTCTGCGCGGCCCCAGTGCCCACGGCTGGTCCCGTCCCCACCGCGCATGGGGCCAGCAGCACGACGAGGGCTGAGCCCCACGCTTACCGCAGCCCTGAGCGAGGGCGGCTCACACCCGCAACGCAACGAGCTGGATCCCCGAGGTAATCGGATTTGACTTCTGACAGGGACCTTCAGAAATCCTGGAGCTGGCATGACTACACCACAGCAAGACCAGCCCTCCTATCTTGAGGGACCTCTGCATTTGGGCTGGAAACTGGTGTCCACAGGTGTGCCAATGAAAAAGTAAAGCGAAGGCACTTCCTCTAGCTTTTTCAAGGCTTCAGAACAGTGTTGCTGGGGTTGATGTTGACATTTTGGCCAGTAGATCAGGGTAAATCTCATTTTTTCCTATCCTAGACTGTTCATCTCATCCCTTCCCCGGTGAGGACAATATTGGCAGGATGCACAGAGCCAGAGCATGATTACATGCATTCAAATAACATACCTCTGACAACACAGATGAGGCAGTGTTTTACAAAGAACAAAATTTTTTGGGACTAACTATGGCCAATTTGAGCATTCATATTAGAATTAACATGCTTGTGTGGAGAGGTCAAGATGAACAGAGTACGCTTGGTTCCAGTTCATTATTAATGTGCTGCTACTTCCACCAGTTCCACCCTCAGCTTACTGAAGGTTATTTTCCGTATGGTCTTATTTTTTTTAAATCTAACAATGAAACCCTAGATGAATGCCCCTAGTTTAATGCAACTTTTACCAGTGGTATCTGTTTTTATTATTCACTTACCATTTGTGTCCTCATATATTTCACATATTCTCCTGGGCAGGAGAAACTCTGACTTTCAGACATCCATAAACATGATGTTGAAATCCTGGCCCCAGCTGAGGCTATGGCAAAACTCCCTCCAACTTCAATGGAGTTAGTAATGGAGTAAGCAGCAGTAAATGGAGTAAGTGAGACAACCACATTCTCCAGAAGTTATTTTGCAAGTCTCCCCCTCTTCCAGTAACCCCTGGCTCCGATACTTCTTACCTCAAATGCTGATAAAGGCCAGGCTCCTTAACTGGCATCAACCGCAGTGGAAACAAACATGCACCCACAACAGTCCTGGTTGGACTGCATGATCTTATGGGTCTTTCCCAGCCTAACTGATGCTATGATTCTATGAAAAGTACAGCACTGATCAGCAACGTACATCTACTCTAGAAATTACTTTCTTCATAAACAGTAAAACTTAAAAAAAAAAAAAATCAAAGTAAGTTTGAGTGAAGCAACTACAAGAAGTATTACCGTTGGCAACCGCACTTACTTCTCCTCATCGCGTCTTAGGGCACAGCACCAGATAACACGAATAGTAGCGCTTCCTGTTGCTGCCCCTTACTCAACACGAAGCTCGCAGCCCAACACCTTTACAACAATCTGTGCATTTACTCCAGTGTGAAAAACTCACCTGGAGCCCGACAGAGCCTGCTGCCCAAAGAAGGCAGACCGGGCGCAGGAGCAGGACCAGCCCCGCCAGAGGGTGCCCCCCAGAGACATCTCTGGCGGGGGCACTCGAGATTGCTCCCACCCACGCGAGCTCTCCACTGTCCAGTAAGGAGCGAGCGCATGGGGGAGATATTCCTGGAGCTAGCTTACAGAGGAAGGTAAGAGATTTTTTTTCCTCCCCAGCCATATCTTCTCATGAATATCCCATACATAAGACGGATACGGGAACCCTGGTTTTGGCCGCCAAAGCTACTGCGGTGTCACGCATGAATGCAGAGCAACAGCCTGTGCTTGGCTTCTTTAGGAATCCAGGGTAAAAACAAATATGGTCTCATGTGGAGATGAGGTAATAAGATACACAGAAGGAAACACCCCTGAGCAAGGCTTGCAGCATTTGCAAAGGGCAGAACAAGGGAAATTCCTACCAAGGCAACCTTGGTGATGGACTCATCCAGCAAAGAAACAGAACTCCCTCCTCCACAGCTGCTGAGCAACTTCCATCTGCAGAAAAGTGGAAAAACAGCAATAATCCCCCCAAATGTGAGCTGCTACTAGCACGGGCTGGCCGGTCACCTTGCCTTTCAGAAATGCTTTATGTTCTGCAGGAGTTACCATACCTGGCTAGCTTTGTCTGTTCTGGAAACTGCTCACCAGCTCAGAAATGTTATTAAAAGGCATTTCTCAGAAACTTTACTTAAGCAAAATTTCTAACAAGGAATTTGAGTAAGGTAATAATTCAGAATTTTATCTGAAATAAAACAGACCTGTTGCAAAGTCCACAAATGGGCAGCGTCCCACAAGTTTTGGATGGGCTATTTAAACAAAACCAATCCTACATGGGGAAGAGCAGGTGAAAAATTCGCAGTGGGAGAAGCCCAATAACTAACCCTCACGAAGCTCGATAGCCTGAACCGAAACTAAGAACAAGCCAGCGGGGAAGCCTGAGGACAGCGGCACGGCCCCCGCGACGCAGCGAGGCTCCGGCCAAGGCGACCTGCCTGTCCTTGCCCCACGGGGCCTGCCGGCAGATTTGCCCTCACCAGCCGGGAGGCCGAGCACGCTCCTTTCCCGGGACATTTCGTTGTCGGCAGGGCCCCGCCGGCCAGCACCAGGCTCACTGTCGGGCAGCTGCTCAGACTCCGGCAGACAAAAGCGGGGGTTTCTCTAGCAACGGGGGGATGAGAGCTGCCAGACACCTCCTCCTCCTCCGGCCGCCTCACTGTGGCGGGACCAAGCCCCGCTCCCACCGCCGACAAGGCCCAGCCCCACCAGGCCTTTGGGCGCAGGCCTGGACCCGGCTGCCAGCCCCAGCACCCCCACGCCGGGCGAGAGCCCTGCCGGGGTGGCGACAGGAGAGTGCCTCTGCGCTGGTGACACCTGCACCGGGCCGGCCGGAGGCAAGACGGCCAGGTTGTTCTCAAACAAGCTCAGAAATACGTAAAAATAATATTGTAGGTATCTTTTTCAAACACCATGAAAAAAATAATAATCTCTAAGGCTCAGAGATCTCCAAGAGCTGCGGCATTTACTGCCCTGGGTAATAAACACGAAGAACATACGTGATTTTGAAGCAAATTTAGTGCTTGAGAAGACGCTGAGTTAACTGTCCAGGAGAACAATGTCTTCGGCTGATCTTCAAAATGGGCAGTCTGTGAGAGCCGTTCCTCTAACATATGTTTCACCCCACTGATTCGTGACAAGTGAGAAAATATGCTTGGCAACAAAAACCATTATTTTCCTCACAACTGCGATTAGACCCAATAGTTTATTGCAAATATAATATGGCAAGTTGGACTCAAAGGAGAATCCAGTTCTTCTACAAATATGGAATGCACCGCGAGGGCTACTTGACTCCAAATGTCTTTTATTTTCTCCTCCAGATTATGCATCTTTCACCGAAAGCCCAGCGCTCTTCCACACAGAATTGCCTCTTACATGCTTTCTAGCGCTCTGCCATCCTGTTTTTCAACCGTACACACCGTTCTCCTCGGCAGAGCCCTCACACACACCATCCAACGCACCACTAGCCCTGGTTCAGAATTCAAATGCCAGCAGGGCCACCAAACAAACCGACAGCCCAGCTCCCTTGAGTCACACCGTTGTCACAAGTGCTAGCACTACCACAAGGCAACGCGCTGGGGGCTCGGCCAGAAGCCCCCATGGCATCAGGAGCACCCACCTCGTCACGGCCGAGGCTCGGGGGGGCCGAACAGCGACACTACTCGGCTTAAAAGCCAAGGAGCCAGAGATGGGAGCACCTCGGACACAGAGCTGCCAGCCGCGCCTCCCCTCCCGCAGCGCCAGGAGCACCCTTGGTGCTGAAGGTGCCTGAGGGCTTCAGGGAAGGAGCAGAGCAAATGGCTCAAAGCAAGCAAACGTGCCTCCCTCCCCTCCTTACACACGCTGTTATTAGCAATCCTGTCTAGAAGCAGACAGAATTTGGCTCTTAGCAACAGAGACAAGCCTTTTATCCAAAACTAGAAGCTTCAGATTTAAAAAATAATTAAGAAAAGACAGGNNNCTCAAGTCTGAAAACAACCCCTGTGGCACTGGCTTTTTTCCATGCAGTTTTTTTCATGCATTTCTTTAATCCCCAGTTTAACTGAGTGCATCACGAGACAGGCCCGCTCCCGGGCTCATCGCCGACCGAGGGCAGCTCCATCACGCAGCCGGCTGGTGCCTTCTTGCCCACGCGGGGCTCTTAGAGCCCCGTGCACTGGGCTGCAAGTAATCTCTTCATTTGTAACTGCTGAAAAAGGAAGTGAAAACATATGAAATTAGATCATAAACCGAGCAGTTCTTTCCTCCGAAGAAACTCTCTCCCCTCCGGGCTGAGGCCCCACAGGGCGCAGGGGGGCCCAGAGGCAGCGCCCCCCCACAGGAGGCCGGGCCGAGAGGAGCGCGGTGCCACCGGGCCAGCTGGCTTCAGCCTGTGACAAGGCTTCCCTGCAGAAGCAAAGCCCTCCCTGCAAAATTAACCCAGCCTCAGCAACGAGATGCAGGTGACCCGGGTGTGCTGGCACTCTTCACAGCTGGGCACAGCCACGCCAGAGGCTGGCTGCCCAAGCCGCGCACCGTGGGGCCCATGTGCATCAGCAGAGCATCGCCCCAGGGCCCCCCAGCCGGGGGGGGAGCAGAGCCACGACAGCCGTGGCAGAGGACATCGAGCCCTTGCCCGTTCGTTCTCCTCCAGCAGTTCCTCAGCCAGGCAGGAGTTGACAGCATTCTCCGGCTTGCTTTGGCAGCAACACAGCTGCGCCTCTCCAGCTACTGCTCACAGTTTGCTTTTTTCGCTCCTGCTCTCCCCAGTTACCTACCGGTTTGGCTTCTAGCGAGACTGCCCTGCAAATCCAACTCCTCTGCAGAAAAACGAACAGGTAAACACACCAGCTCAGCTCTTTGCTACTGGCCACGCTTCCTGGAAGCAGCAGCCCTGCTGACAGACGCATACAGACTTTGGTGTAAACGCGTGCATAGCAGGGCGTGCTGTTCAGTGTTTTACTGCCCATCGTTAGGCTTTTTCTACCAACACCTAGTACAGCACTCAGCCGGTCAGATCAGCAACTACAAGAACTCTCTCTGCCTGCATCACTTCTGAGAGGCCCAGGTGGAGCACGGGTAAAAGTAGGTGTCAAATGGCTTTCTAGCATTCTGCACGGGTGTAGTTCAGTCTGCCACTCCGCATTCCTGAAAGAGCGACCTGGTGTAGCCCCGGCGGGCCTGGGGTCCCCGAACCGCATGGGAATTTGGCCAGATACACAAAAGCCGGGGCAGGGCCAGTAAGTGCCATCATTTTCATGAAATCCGTTCACTCCTCCACACCAGTACGAACAGGTTCCACGCGTCCACAAGCAACCACAGGTCAGAAGGGTGCAGGGAGGCATTCGTGCTTCCCCTGATGGGGACGCCAATGCCTCTGCACCGGGACAACACGCAGCAGCTTTTGCAAAGCAGTGCGAGCCAAAGGGTCCGCCTTTGCGACGTTCCAGCTCTCCCAAGCAGTGGCACCACAACATGGAACGCCACACACGGAGAAAGACCTGCCAGCCACCTCGGCCTCCTCTTCCTACACCCTCCCCAGCAGTCTGGGGAAAGTAGACCAGGAACCCCGAGAGCAGAGCTGAGATCAGCGCAGCGACCTGGAGAAACATCAAGAGCTGAGGAAGCTCCAGAGCGGCTGCTTGTGGTCACCTCACTTCCCACTCCCCTGCAGGCCACGGGCCCTGCGCGGAACAGCACAGGAGCCAAGCACGGAACAGCATCGGAGGGACATCTGGAGGCACGCACGACGCCAGACAAGAGTGCTCTATGCCAAAGAAAAGTTGGTAGGAACAGATCTGGGGCACAAAGTGATTTATTTTGTAAAAGCCACCTGTGATTGTCACTGTTCCTACAAAGTGGTGTCACGCTGCTTTGGCAGATGCAGCTTCCAGGAAACTACGTTTGTTTCTTTCTGGTTAAAAGAAACTTCACATTTGCCTTATCTTACTAAAAATATCTATTTCTCATCATTGTTTCTTCCTTCAAAGAACCTCAGAGCATTTTGCACTAGCACGTCTACTAGCCTTCTTTATAGGCCAGAAAGGAAACATACGCTACAACAAATGATGAACAAAGAGAAACTCTTTCTATACAAGCTCAAACGACAAGTTACTTGCAGGGAACTGCAGGGCTGCACTTCTGCTCTCCTGCTCAGGCGCGTATTTAACACCGCCTTGCCTGTAACACCTTCCTGCATCTAACGGCAGCGTCCCGCTACAACTGATGTCCTGCCTGCTTCAGAGACGCGCTTCATTAGTCAGCCCCTAACGAACACTGCCCCTCAAGCAGCAGGCGTGTTCAGTATCTGTGCCCTGCAGCAAAGTGTTACAAAGACAAATGCCGGCCCCATTTCATGGCGTTACTTCAGGAAGGAGAGGTTTGATCGAGCCTGCTGCAAAGGCTGCCAGTGAGAGAGGATCCTGGAGGAAAAAAAAAGTCATTGTTTTCCTGCTCTGTACGTGCCAATAAGCATCACATTTGGTCTGCAGCCACTGGCCGCCTCAAACCAAAGCACTCCTACCAGAGCACAAGACGAGTGCTGGCCTGGAGAAACAGCTCTGTAAAACAAACGAACAAAGGGTAAGGGGTCACTCCAGGTGTCTCTGACACGGCAGGGCTGAAATGACGGATGAAGCTGCACAAGTTCCCTTCCATAACGTCTCCGTCAGGACCTAAATACAATTATGATTTTTATGAGTTAAAGTACTAATAGGAGATAACTGACAGCAGAATGGGTTCATGTATCCAAAATGTTCATGTATCCAAAATGTTATCACTTTGGAAATAGAAACAGTCCTAAAAAAAACGTGGTTTTGCTCAAAACAACGTACTGGGACAGAGCCACAGCACCCCCAACATCACACCGTTCTGCTGAGCATTTAACAGTGAGCAGACTTGTCTGAGTCTCTGGAGCTGCTTTACCAGATCTCCTTCGCACTCCAGGTAGCAGGATGAAAGAAATCCGTCAGAAGAACCGAATGACCCCCGGCAGCCTCTCCTCCCCACCAGGAAGGGTTCTCCAGCAGTGCCAAGCGCGGTGCGTGGCGGCAGGCCTGCCTGAAACGCGCCGCTGGCCTTCAGCCCTTTTCCAGCTGGGGAGATGCTCCCCGCACGGGCCACACCACCACCCCTCGTTTCATGTGCGCGACAAAGGAAGAGCAGGGCAGCTTCCAGACAGCTCCCGGGGAGCAAAGATCAAAGCTGAGGTGGTGACAATGAGGGCTTGAAGTAATTAAACTGGTCAAGCACTTAAACGAGTCAAAACTCTCCCACGGAGACCCACCACGGCCAAGGATCTCGCAGGCTGCCCTCACAAACCCCGGCCTGCTTTGCTTGTGAACCACGTACGTGTTTGGCTGGCGGGGAGGGGAGGGGATTCTGTGAGGTGGTGTTCCTCAGGAGCTTTTGCAATCCAGACCTGCAGAAGTCACTGACAGCATGCTTTCCTCGCGCACCGACTCTCAGTTCGGGTCTGGAAACAGCCAGATTCGCTCATGCTGGAGAGGCACTACCCAGCAGAAACGCAGGACAAGTTTTGTGTGAGGCAAAGCACCCAGTTTTCTTCCATCAGCACCCAGCATTTCCAAACTCAGGCAACTTCGCCGTGCTTGGGAGGCCTGCTTTCCTTGGACAGTAATGGAGAAAAAAGCAGTATTTATTAACTCCAGCCTAGCCTCAAGACCAAAACTTTCTGTGGATAAAGACTGTCTGACAACAAATGTAATGGTGTGTTGCAATTATGTTTGATTTAAAAACAGAAACAGAATCTCAAATTTGAAAATGAATTCAAGCATGGAGAAAAAACACCCAGATAAATCCATAAGCAAAACTGGTCCTCAAGTGAACATACTGCAAATTTTTCCATGGGGCGTCAGCAGCTCTCACATACTGAGTGTCGAAATGCCAACCCCTAATGAATTCAATGCGCTGATGACTACACTGTTTTCTAAAGGACTTGGCAAGATGTTCAGCATTATTAGAGAAGAGAGGAAAAACATAAAGCAGAATTTAGTCATTTAATACCCTTTCTTCCAATAACTGACAAAACATCCATTCGCTATCAAGATAACTGCAGACATTTCCATCAGAAGATGGCACGGGAAGGCCTGATGAGAAGAGGAGCCAGCTCCACACACCTGACTCCAAACTTCCCATCAGAAATGCTCAGGGATTAGGGCTGTTTTGAGAGACATAGGCAGCATCCTGCAGTTTTCAGTAGTCCTGAAGACTACTCAGGGTAGTAGAGTGAGGCTTTTCTCAAGAAAAGGCTCAAGAGAGGCTTTTCCTGTCCTGCCACAGCAGGGGCTCACTACTCAGAGCTTCGTCCCTGCAGACCAAGCAGCACTGGGTCAGCAGCCGTGTCGAGGTCCAGCTGCGGGCTTGGCAATGACCTTGCACAAACTTTCTGAGCCCAGGGACCCACCTTCCAGACTGCTCCCTGTCCGGGTGTCATGACCTGCAGTGGTTCAGCAACGCTTAACAGATTACTTTTTCATTAGCCTGTCCAGGAGCAGGTGAGCTTCCAGCACCGGCAATGCCCCGCGGCAGCAGCATTGCGCTTCCGTCACCTTCAGCTTCCACCAGCCAGTAGCAGTGCCCCGCCGTGCCATATGGCTTCTTACGCAGAGCTGGCCAAACTTCAGTGCATCTCAACATATCACATTCACAGAAATTAGGTCTCCCAGCTCTTGAAGACCTCACCTTTCGCTGCCAAGCCCTGGCAATGGGTGAGCGACTGCCAGGCAGCCCCACGCTGCTGCACGTCCTCCCAGCAGGTGCCTGCGGGTGCCGCAGCAAGGAGACAAGGAGAGCGGGGCACGAGCGCAGCACGGAGCCCAGCGAGCTCGGTCCCACCTGCAAACGGGGCGGATCAGCAGAACCCCTGCCTCACGGCCCAGCCGCCCATCACCTCTTACCAGTCCAGTTTTCAGCAACTGAGCAGCTGAAATCTGTATCAGAACATGAGTTTACCTTCACCATAAGGAAAAGTTTTCTTTGATTTCAATCTCTAACAAGCCTTGGCCAAAATTGTGAACAGTCCAGAAAAGCCAGCCATATGATACCCTCCTCCTTTTTGTAGTCAGTAACCCTTTTTGGAGAATAATTTTCCTTCTTTCTTAACAATAATTGCCATGTCAGTCAGAAGTGACTCAGGATTTTGCAACAAAATTCTGGCACGGAAAGTACATCTCAAAACCAGACTGTAGTGCAGTAAGCATGAGAGAGGAAGAGTCCGTGCATGTGCACACGTGAATATACACGTGTGCATGCACACATCCTTCTAGTGGTGGGAATGAGACGCCCAAACATCCGATCCCTATGGAGCACACAGACCAGAACTACAACGTAAGCATGAGCAGTGAATTGGAAGAGCAGGACAGGGCTTGCAACACTGCAGACCTGGCCGTACCCGATGCCCCGCCAGGAGCACGCTCAGCAGCATGCTGGGAACACGGGTGGGGAAGGACAAAGGGACACAGCGAAGGATGGAGACAGCAGGGATCACCCAATGGCCAAGAGCCCCCTGGGATGTCAGCAGTGGTTTACGTTCAAAACATACAACATCCACAGCAGCGGATGAAGCCAGCAACATGTATTTAAGGAAAACCCTGTTCTTGCAGAGAAAGGTGCTGTCTCGGCGCACAATGTCAGCTGCCCGTCCCTGCCGCAGCGATGCCCTGCAGAACCCCGGGGCACGCTCTCATGGCCCCTGGCAGGGGACGAGCCTTCGGGCGGCACCAGCGTCACTCCAGATCGCTGAAGGTGGGGTCTGGCCCAAAGGGATTACAGCAAGAACACGTTTAAACAGTGTCTCGAAATACACCAACTTTTTATAGCTGTCTCTGAGCAGTTGGCATATACATTAGTGGAAATGCAACTGTTTAAATGGAAATGGACAAAAGTACAAAGGAACCCACTGAGAAGTAAAATCAACAGTGACACGCAAAAGCTTGAGAAACCGCACGGGCTGCGTCAGGATCGCAGCTCTGCCGACGCGGACGCGCTGGCCGCTCGCACAGCGAGGTGGCCAGGAGGCACCGGGCCAGCCCTGGTTTGCGTTCGGAAGGGACCCAGGTCTGGGGAGACTGCACTGGCCAAAGAAAACATCTGCAGCAACAGAGGAGAACCTGTTTCCACTGCAATTTTTCACCAGAGCATTACACTTTTCACGCTATTAGCGTGGCATCGGAGCCAGCTTTCGCAGGCCCAGTCTGGGGTAACTCCTGAGACCGCCTGGCATTCAGCACAGGGTCTGTTTTATTTCACTCCGTACTACAGAAAACTGAACAAACTAACCTAAATTGGTTCTTTTCCCTTCCTCTCTGCAGGAGGAGAAATATGTGCACAACCAGAGTCCCTTCAACAGGTATTTATCCACGTGCTTGTCAAAGATTTTGAAGGTGTGGCTGACCCTTACTTCAAGCTGTGGTTCACCATGAGTTGCTGCTGAGACCAGACGAGCTTTAGGGGCTAAATTTAGGCAGCAAAAGCACGTATTTTCAAGTTTTCTCCTGCTTTGTAAGGAGACCAGCCAGAAGCAGGATTAGTGTTCCTCAGAGAGCAAAAGCAAAGCATGCAGGGAAGCAGGTTAGAACCAGAAACCGCTCCGCGTCCAGCGCCTCGCTGGCCGAGCGTTAGCAGAGATCTTTCCTGGGCTGCAGCGCTCTGCAAGCCTTCTTGCTTGTGGACGGGCACGGGGCAGGTGACAGCCCTGGCAGGGCTTGGCAGATGCCGTCAACACCACGCGGGGGCAGCCCCCTCCTACGCATTGGGGCGGTAAGGGAATAAACTAAGCCTTGCGCCGTGCGTCCCTCAGCGAGGATGCTCATCAGGAGGTCGGCCCAAAGCAGCACATTTAGAAACAAGCAACCCCCCCACCCCACGCTGACACAGCCCGTCTGCCCGCAGAAGTGCCTTACAAACACAGACTATGCTGACTGACCTTCAGCCTTTTTCTGCCCTTCTCCGCAGAGCAAGTAAGTGCTTCACACGAACCCAGAGGGAGAGAACTGCAAAAGCCGTTTGGTCGCACGTGCGTTTTGCTGTCGGCAGATACGTCGGACGCAGCCTCCGCTGGGGCTGAACCGAGCAGAACCCNAGGGACTGCAGGCAGCAGGTCAGACAGAACAAACATGGGCAGCACTAGACACGCTGCAGCGAGCGGGACAGACAGAAAGCGCTACCGCGTTCATCTGCGCTGACCTTCCCTTCGGACGCTCTTGCCTGTACAAAAAGCTGTTATCAAACATCAGAACCGACGCTGCTTTTTCTTCCATTCTGAGTGTATGCAGACACGTCTGATTAAAACCAAAATAAAAGTTGGCACGATTAATCTGAAATCCTAGCCTCATTCTTTTTATTTAAATTATTTATAGTTGCAGGTAGCTAGTTTAAGTCTTCCCACTACAACTAAAAAGAGTAAATTTCCTATTTAATCTCCCACATTTATTCCTATCAATGTCTCTTATTTTTAATTTATACCATCCTTTGTTTCAGTTCAAGTTTACAGCTTTCTTGAGGACAACCTTCAGGAAGAGCTGGAAGAACTACAGCAGAACGGACCCACGGCCGTGCTGGGACCTCTGCAGGGCCAGAGCCAGATGCACGCTCCCAGGGAGGCTGCAGCCCTCTGCGAAAACAAGTGGGATACAAAATATTGTGAGACTGGCAAAAGTTTGACTGGTCTCTCCACCGAGTACCATATTTTTATATCTTTTTATAAAGATAGTTTTCATCTCACTTGTCCATTCTTCTATTTCTTTCTTCTTCTCTAAAAAGAGTCTCCATTTCATTGTAACAATTTTAAAAGGGCCACATAAAGCTCGGTATAACATTGCTCTCAGTAAACCTCAAAAGCTTATTCTGCCACATCTCAAACAGAGGTGTCTTCAGGGAAGTCAGAAAGCTGTTAAATAGAATAAATAGTTCGGTTGGAAGAACAAGTATTCTGACAACAATGGATACTCTGCAGTGAAAACTGCAGCTGCACAGCATCTATTTGTGCATCAGTAGCCCAAGCATCCTCCATGAATTATAGTGAAGTTACCCACAGGCTGAATTGGCTACATCTGTCTCCACTTTTGTCTGACCATGAGCAACACAGAGGACATAAATCTCATTTACTCCCTGGTACGCTTCGTTGTCTGGGCTACACTGCCCTGCATTGATTACATTGATATACCGGGAGCTACAATTTATAGGACTGAAGATGGAATGAGCCCAAGGAAATACTTAGCAATGCAACACATGGTTATTCTTTTTGGTTTGTCTTCTTTTCAAACGAGCCAAACTCCTACCGGCCCCGTGACACCAGCCCTGGGGGAAGCAGTCACTTCCAAGCCCCCAGCGTCCAGACACTCCAGGTATCCCCCCCGTCCTCACCTTCAGGGTGTCCCTGCCTGCATCGGCACCCCGCACACCCCAGCGAACCAGCCTGCTTCCCAAGCAAGTTTTATTCCGGGAGCCTAGCTGCTGACAAGCCTTCCAGGGAAATAAAGAGTTCCCCAAGTTTTTAAGTGTGTTGATGTAGTAACAGCAACAGCACACTAGCAGAACACAGATCTGCATGAACAAAGTGAAACAAACACGAAAAAGAAGGTGACGAAAACACTTTGCAGACCAGGTTAGGCCAATCCCTTACCAACCAGAGCCAGAAGGAGAAGACACCGATACAGCAGCAGGATGCTTTAGACATTGATTCAGATCTGGCCTAAGCTACAGGAAAACATTTCTCTGACCACCTCAGAAAAACTGGGGGAGTTTACAGGGCAGAGAACTAGTCAGGGCAGATCAGGCCGAACTGCTTTGAAGAGACTTGCAAAGATCTTTGCCAGGAACAGTCCCGAATCCCCGTGTTGGGGTAGATGCATCTAGCCACAGCTTTTCAGTGTACAGGTTCCTGTGCTGCTGTGCAAATCTGCAAAACTGACAAAAGAAAAAAAAAAAATCACAAGACCCTTCAACTTCCAGAGAACACGAATAGCTCGGTTCGTCGGACAGGAGAAAGGCCACGTTACACAGCCAGGCGCTTTCCTGCGCGAGGGACGCAGCAGCAGGAACACCGAGAGAAGGCGAAACAGCTGGCTTCTCCGCCTCTATTTCTTCTTGTTAGGAATCCAGGGAAGAAGCAAGAAATGCATAACAACCGGTTAAAGCGTTAAAAAGAAAGAACCAAGCAGACTGGCTGTGGTGTTCGTTCAGGATTTAAGAAGAACAAAGGGAAGTGTCACAAAGCAGATGGGGTGCCTTTGCCCCAAGAAGGGGCTTTCTGGCCGCCCCGGGGAGCCGCAGACCTCGCGGGGTGCAGCACTGCCCAGGCCGAAAAACCAGCGCGTTCAGTCCGGGGCCATGGTCTCTGCCAGCTCGGATGCAGGAAGCCTTTCACACCCTGAATGCCCCAGGTGACGTCACCAGAGCTCTGTGCTTTGGGCTATTAAAATGCAAAACAGAGTGCATTTAAACTTTGAGAAAGAAAGGGAGCTGTACAAGAATGTGAATCATGCCCTGAGTCGCTGAAATGCAATAAAGGAGAAGATCATTAAATGGTTCATTTGAGCACCCTGCATTCCTTAATCCAGACAGGGAAACCTTCAGACTGCAAAGGGAGAGCAGCGTCACGGCCAGGCTGCGACTGCCGGCCTGGGGTACCCGCGCTCGCGGCACTGCAGGACTCCGGCAGAGGGTCAGGGACAAACTACGGCACCCGAGTCTGCTCGGGTTGTCCAGCAGCACGTGCTGGCCTGAGACGTCTGAGCGTCTGCGAATCCACCGGAACAACTCTCCTCGAGGTTAATGCCTTGCACCTCCGCATCCACGCATAAACAAACAACTCCTCGGGGAACTTTTCATCTAGCATCTCAAAGCAACCCACAAATTGCAGTAACCCAAACCTCACACAGCCTCTGAGAAGGAGGGAAGGATCACTACACCAATTTTACAGATCAGTAAAAACCTGTTTCCTCACACTTCTCCACCACTGTTCTTGTCCCCAGCCATGCCATTCCGCAGTGGAAACAAGCTTGTGCTTTGTGCCAAGGCCAAGTTGCTCACAATCTACAAAGGCTGCAGAAAATGTGAAATAAAAACAAACTACAGAGCAGTAGTCTCCAATTTAGGAGCGTGAAGAACTTGGGCAGTGGCTGTTGTCAGATGTGCCAATTTCTTGTATTTGCCCGATTTACGTTCCTCAACACGCTACGGGCAGCCAGCTCCGAAGGCTGCAGCGAGCACGGGCACCGGGCTCTGCAGCCCCGGCCCCAGCACCCGGCCACAAGCAGCACGACCCCGGCGCAGCGGCTCGAGAGGTTCCAAGCCAGGGGCGAGCGAGTGCCACGGGCCAGGACTGCGGCCAGCAACGGGGTCCCTGCGGAGCGACCTGAGCCCGCGGCCTGGCAGAGCCCCACCGACACCGCGGCTGGGTCGGAGCAGAGCGGGCTGTGGGCTCCGCAGGGCATGGGGAACGCTGCCCGCAGCGGGATCGGCCTCTCCGCGGGGATCACCAGGCCGCCGGGCCGCCCACGCACCATTCACTCAGCACAGCCGCTCCGTTTGGCAGGACATCAGCCGCTTCTGCTCCGTAGGGCAGAGGCTCATTGGCTTTGAGGCAAAACAATCACAGGCCTCGAGAAGCAGCCGGGAAGCAGCACTCTGCTCTGGTCCTGGGCAGATGCCGGGAGCCAGCTGCAGAGGCCAAGCCGAGCGCAGTGGGCTTCACAACTCGGAGGTAATGAGCAGGAAAGTGCGTGCATGGACCGTGTCAAGGGGCTGGTTCAGCAAGACAGGGTAGAGAGAAGTCCTAGCTTCTGGTCCTGGAAGGCCTAACCTTCTCCTGGCTTCCCAGGGGAAGGCTGACCGGCTGCACAACTGACCGCCCGAGCACTCCACATTGCTAGCACAAGAGATTCCTGGAAAAATCACTTATAGATCCTATATGCTTCTCTGTATAATCCCTCACTCGCAGGGGGTGGAGCACCACCTACACTGAAGTCTGCCCAACGCTTCCCATTGTAAGTCAAAGAATGAATGAGCAAGAGTATATATGACACCCCGTGTGCACACCCGCTATAAATACTAACCAAATTGCACAGAGACCAATTGTTTGAGTCTTTGGCAAGTGCAGATGCCTTGGCGCATTAGCTCACAGCTCATCCAAACCCAAGCACTTACAACTCGTCCTGGGGGCACAAAAGTGTTTCCCCATTGAGTTTCAGCACCCTGTGACCCGTGAAGGGCTGCAGGCGAGGTGCGACCAGGAGCTCCGTCCTGGATCCCACGCAGGGACCCCGCCTGCGTGCACCAGGGATGGGACCAGCTCATCCTCAGCAGCTCCAGGGACCGGCCCAGGTGCCCAGCTGTGGCCCTGTACTGAAACGCTGGAGGAGGAGCAGGGGTCAGAGCAACCGCTTTGGACAGAGCCAGTGCTCACCCTCCCTTCGGCCGAGGAAAGCTCACCCAGCCCCTGCGGGGACCCCGGGGGACGTTCGCTGTCCCTGGGCGCGCTGCTGAGAAGTCTTCCTGAGCAGGACCCCACGCTGATCTCAGGGATCGCTGCGGAGCTGCTGAGTGTGCTTCCCACGTGGGAAGTGTGGTTAAAGCATCCTCCCTGCAAAACCCCCAACTGAAACGTTGAATCGGCGGGTTTGTAATGCAGACTCGCTGGAAATGCAAGAAGTGGGAGTATCTTCCAGGAAAAGGGTAAAGCAAATCACCCGGAAGTGTAACTGCTGAGTACAGACCTACGCGGAGGGGAAGCAGAGCCGGCACGGAGCGACCCCTTCAAGGTAATTATGCCCCCAGTCCAGCGCGTCCTGTGCCCTGCCAGGGGCTGACCGCACTCCATTCTAAGCGTGTCTGAATCACCTAGAAACGCTCTTCTTTCACGTCCTCTTGGTTACTTATCCGCACCGTGTGATTCTACCAAAAACACCACGTAGCACGCTCTGCCTGTTGCCTGGATCAGCACGTGCCCTTCAGACCTTCCTACGGTGCACGCGACCAAGTGAAGTCATCTGCTGCCAGGGAATCGGCGGTGCTTCCTCCCCCGCAGTGTCTGCCTCAGCCAAATGTCAGGCCAAGGCTGGCGCTCCTCTCCACTCCTCCTCCTTTCCAGGAAAAAACATAACATTGGAATAAGTAAGGGAAAACTATGCCGTGACCAATAAAAGAACATTGTCCTCAGATCCAGCCAGCTTGGAAACTGCAGAAAGGAAGCATAAAGATAAGGAGGAATTTCATCTTTCGGTGCCAGGCTGTGAGAGGAGAGAACCGGCACAGCCCCCCCCAACATCTGCAAATTCAGCTTCAGACTGAGCGCAGACACCCTGGCCTGGAAAAGATAAGGAGTGGAAGGACATACTTTGGCTTTGTAAAACCAAACAAAATACGGTTTGGGGCTGGGGCCCCGATCCCTTCAAGTCTTCACCTAGGGGTACTCATTGCCCAGAGCACCCCAGCGCCCAGCACAGATATCCCACGTCCCGACGCACCGACCCCAGCGGCTCCTGCGCCCTCCCAGAGCCAAGGCTGCTCTCGCACCTCCCGCCACGTGAGAGCAGACACCTGACGTCGTGATTACATCGTGGACAACCATCCATTTCGGGGCAGCCAAAGTACCACAGAACCACAGAATATCTGAGTTGGAAGGGACCCACAAGGATCACCGAGTCCAACTCCTAAAAGCAAAGAGAGTACATCTCCAACGCCAAGCCTAGCCCCAGGCCCCCAGATCACAACCTTGAACACAGAGATGCAGCTGAAGGATCACTGATGGTTCTTCTCGATCCAAGTCAGCAGACCCTTTAAAGCAAAAGCATTCCTTTCAGAATAATCGGTCAGCACAGATGGCAGCACTGTGCTCTGCAGCAGTTTAATATTTGATGAGAGATTTTTGCTCTCAGAGTTGGGCCAGGCTTGGGTGCCTATTCTGTACGCTGGCCTATTTTTAACTGAACTGAGCTTTAGGTGAGAAAAGCCCCGTGACATCGGACACGCTGCCGTGCTGCAGAAGGACGGTGTGGGTGTAAGAAGGTAAAGAATGTGCAATGGAGAAACCAATGGGTGTGGAGAGACGGTCTCGGAAGGGCTTTCTGTGCCAGACAGGATCCCAACCAAATACAATTTCATGACAAATTCATCATCTACTACAGACCTTGAGCATGTTTCAGGCTGCAGAGCTCAACTGGAGGCTAATAATATGCACTGTACTGGGACCATTGGGCTGTGCAGCTGCCACCCACACAGCAGAGAGATAACCACCCTCACTGCCTCATTTCTGTACGAGTCATCATATCCTCTGGGATGAAGTGATCACATTACTTCCTTCCAAAAAGAAAATCAGTGTGAAGCATATTGTCTCCTCTCACCATCTTCCCCAGCATCCCAGGCTTTATTTATTAGTGGGCACAGAACCAGATGGTGATAGATAAACAATACAAATTAAAACACAAAAATATCCTGTCGCAGCACCGGAGCTCTTCCTCCTCCCAGACAACGCATCCTCAAGAGCGAGACGAGGAGGGACCGGCTGAAGACAGACGCTCATCGGACAGAAGTCTCCCCACCCAGGTCACTTCAGCTACCACCGGCCAACGCATCCCGCCACGTCTCAGCCCTGCGGATGGGCCAGGCCACGGTCAGCCTCACGCTGCTTGGTTTGTCTTTGCCAATAAGATGGTACGGATGCACACTACGCTTTTCCCTCATCACCACGCCGTTTTTTCTGTACTTACTCTTCACCTGATGTTTTCTTTTCCTAGCACCGCATCACCGTGCGGAGATCCCCAAGGCACCGCAGAGCACGGGCACGCTCCCGCGGAGCCCCTCCCGGGTCAGCAGCCCAGCCGAGGAGCGCGGCACGGGGCGGGGGGGCTGGCTGCGCCTCCCAGCAGCAAAGCAGGCGGCGCAGTGCTGCACGGTGCTCTGCAAACATCCCGCTGCGACCGAGCACGGGCCTGCCCCTGCGCCACCACCACTTTCAAGCTGATTATTAAAGATGGCAACTCTATCAGATAGTTCCCCAAGGGAAAGGGAAGTGTTGAATTCCCACCCAGAAAATAACAGAGGGCATTAACGCTACAGAGGTGTTAGGGCAGCTCACCAGAGGCAGCGAGGCAGCAGGTAAATGCGACTGGTGTGCACCAATGTACGGGGATTTTCCTGAAGAACCATCTGAAAAGAAAGTGCTCCCAGCAGCTACAGCTCCGGCTGAAGTCAGCTGGCTCTGCAGGTGTCTGTCCCTTCTAGCAAACAGTCCCTCCAATATTTTACTATAGTCGCGTGGTATGCACATAGCCAGAATTTCTGCAGTGCTATCTCTGGAGGGCTCTACTGCCATGCTGTCCTTTTATCGCACACGCAAGAAAGACAAGATTTGGATGTAAGCATTCCTTCTGTTGAAGCACTGATGAAAGAAGAAAATACCTTCTTTCTTTTCTGCTCACATTCAGATGTGCAGGATTCTTAGATTCTTTGAATTCATATCCCTTCATGCAAGGCAAAAATATGGGGCTTTCAGGTTGACTGAGGTACCAATCAAGCAACATTCACTTAAAAAAAAAAAAAGTGCCATCCTAGCAGGGTGAAGCAAATAAAGATTTTAGTTGGGTTATTTGAGCATTAACCACCCAGAAGCAGATCTCCCCTTTGTTCAAAAACCCTGCCCAGTGTCAACCAGAATTTGCCACCGCCCGACTCACCCCATGAGCTGGCACCCACCTGAGCTCTACGCCGGGTAGCGTGGGTGACAAGCACCGCGGGACAGCCTGGAGCAGCCCCTGTCCTTCATCTGCTTTCGCAGCCTTGTTTGAACCCCAGGCTACACACACCTGCCTTTCCCGTACAGCACTGCTGTCAGATTTCCCTGCTTGCATCTCAGACTGCGAAACTGCACCTTACAGCTAAATCACATGAGAAAAAAAGCAAGCCCAGGAACTCCCATATTGGTTATTTGCAATTGTTTTATTTCAACTGCTGGCTGCCAGCAGAGGTGCTTGCACGTAAATGCCATACTGACTTCGGCTCACGCAGCCCCATAGGCTCCACCGGGGATACGCTGCCTGGAAGTCAGTGAAGAGCCCAGTCCTTTGCATGCGACATAGCTGGTGTCTGCTTTTTATAAATTCCTCCTGAAGCAGATTGCTAATTGCTCCTGATTTCTGCTCTTCTAAAATAAGCTCAGACCGCAATCTGCACAGATGCTGCAGAAGGCCTAACGAATCGCCCGCCCACCTGAAACTCAAGCTTCGGCAACACGCGCAGCGGAGGGCAGGCACGGCACCCGCCGCTTGCGACCCTCGCTGTCCCGCCGCCACCCGGGGCCAGCCCCCGTGCGGACCCCCCCAGCATTAAGATACGATCCCAGGCTCAGAGGAACCTCAAGGCCCCAACAGGGAGCGGAGGGCGGAACCCCACACCGACGCCGAGATGAGCCGCGCTCTGCGTGCAGCAGAACACCCTCGGCTTGTAGCAGCCGGTGCCCGGGGCTCGCCGAGCACCCAGCCCGCTGCCCGCCACTCTCCTCCGGCTCCGTCCCCCGCCCCGAGCAGCGCCGCCGGCCCCGCGAGGCCCCGACTCCCCCGCGACGCGCTGGCGAGCTGCGGGGCACGCGGGGACCGCTCTCGGTAAAGCCAGAGATTTTTATCTGGGGTACAGCGGTGCTGAAACTGAAGACAAAAAGTGCAAGAGCCCACATCATTGCATCACCAAAACCAGGCTGGGGAAGCACAGGGAAGCAGCCGGTGGCACAGCCCTGCAGGGGGGGTGACATCGACCCACCAGCCCCGGGTTTCTGCGTTCACCGAAAAAATTACAGCTGCAGATGTCCCCTCCAAGAAGCAAAAGTGATTATGTAAACAAATCTCCCTGCAAATAAACATTTCATACAGCACGTTTTATGACTTTATCACCAGATAATCTTCAATAGCAAAAGCACATCAAAACACTATTTTCCCTTTATCTTCCTGAATTGTCAGCTGCGATTGTGACAACTTCAGCGCACACCCACCATTTAGCACTGAGGCACACTGCTCCAAAATCTCTGCCAGCCATCTCTGCTTTCAAACATAGGAACACCGCTAATTCCTCCATTTACCTCCCTGTAGGAGGACCAAAATGTTTTCCACTCATTAAACTCTACCAGCTCCCATGCAACAGAGACCTGCCATCATTTCGAGGCAGGAGAAACTCGCACAGGAAGCCTGCAAGCCCTTTATTTTCAAATTATCTGCCTCACACACAAAGCATGCACAGTCATGCCTATACACGAAGCCTTCAGTTAGAGCAACTGTACACATACATCACCCTTAAACATCTTCCTTACTGCACGGCCACGGCAAACACACGACGTGTGTGCGTGGGCACACGGGTAGCCATGCACGTGGATGAGAAGAGCCGACCGACACTCACGCTACACTCGGGCCACGGGTACACCAGAAGGGCAGTGCCTGAACCGCACGGGCAGGATGCTGAGCGGCCCCGCGCCCCCGCACCGAGACAGGGCGTCTCTACTTGCAACCCTTAATTACATGAGACAGTGAAAGAACGAGAAAAGAATAAACAAGGGAGATGCTTTCACCATAAAGAAAAGCCCTAAAGCAAAGCAGGGGTAACAAAAAAGCAAGTGCCTCCTCCCGACAAGTTCTTAGAAATTCCAATATTCAGCACCCGAGGGAGAAAAATGCTATCTGTGTGTGCGCGGTGCCCTCCCCAGCCCAGATCTCCCAGGAAGAACACTTCACATTAAAACCACCACTGCAGCAATCTTGGCGACCATCAGGAAGTCTATAGCTGTTTGGACCATACGCATTACTGTTTTTAAGACCAGGCAACGCTCGCAAAAAACAAGCCCACGTTTCAGCATTCATATGCCTCCCCAGCCAGCTATGGCAGGAAATCTGAGCTGTCCCTGAAGGCAGCGCTCCAACCTCCGAGACAGCTGCAAAACACATCACAGCAGCACCATGCCTTATCCCCAGCCTCCAGCTTCCCCTGACGAGTTTTTTCAGGAGACCAGACAGCTCTCTTCCTTTCTTCCCCGCTCCTTCTTGGTGCGAGCACAAATTCCAAGCCTTGAGGATTAGTCAAAATATTCCCATTTATCTCATGTTCACTATACTTCCTTGTTTTGTTCTGTGCTTTACTCTGAAGATTGCTTTCAGGGATCTCCTGATCCTTTCCCCTACTTCAGCACTTTTTTTTTTTTAAAAAGGCTTCTGCTCACTTCCATGCGGACGTTTCCCACCACTGCTGCCCGGGCCATAGGGCACCGCACAGGCGACGTGCCGGGGGAGCGCAGGATGGCACTGAAATGCAGCTCTCAGAGGAACCTCGCAGCACTGAGGCAAACGATGCCAACACTCGAGCCTGCAGCCTTAGTTCACGTGGGCAGCCTTGTGGGCGCTCTTTGTGCAGTGCAACACGGAGCAGTCGGTACCAAACCTGCCCGTTCCCTGCTTCCTCCCTGCTGAGCCCACGGCTGGAGGTCAGCCCTCCCCGCTCCCTCCTCAGCGTCCCCGCCTGGCACTCCCTCCTGCATTCTCCTCTGTTTCCCAACGTCCAGCTCTTCTTCTTCAGTTGCAAGCTCTTCTTCTTCTTCTTCTTCAGTTGCAAGCTGCTGCTCCAGCACACGGGTTACGCAGAGCGAACAGCATTCGCTGGAATTCAGCACAGGCTCCTCTGACATCTGTCCCACTTACCTCATCTATTTGTCAGAAATAAATAAAAGATTCCAAATTCCATTTTATTTATTCAGATTAGACTTTCAGTTCCAAACACGTTATCCTTTCTGCACTAGCAGGTCTTTGTTTTGAAGGCATCAGCCACAATTTTACCCATCCTAAAGCTGCAGAACCCAGCACAAGAGCTTCTTTGTGAGCGCTCCTCTCCAGCCTGCAAGTGGCTGCTCGCCGGCAGGCTGCGTCTCACCTCCCTTCTCCTTCCTGGAGCCCTTCCCTTTGCGCATCGCTTCACCATCTTTTATTCCGGCGAGCAGCATCGCAGAGGGCTTTGCCCCAGTCCTCGCAGCAGGCACATCTGCTCTCTTGGTAGCACCACGATTGTCTGCCCTTGAGAGGCTGACCGCCACCCGCTCGGACCAACTCTCTTAAGAAATGGGCATCCCCCAGCTCCTCGTCGGGCCACCATTGCCTTGCTTCGCTCTGTCCATTATTCTTGCTCTCCCACGCATCAACTAGCCCAAATCCGCATGACTAAGACGCGTTTAGTGCTATCTCTTCCCCCGACAGCTACGCCTGCCCTAAGGCCTCAGCCTCCGGCCCACCCCATGGCTGCCCCACAAACGCCCCCGGCCGCCCCTCCACAGCAGGGAGCTGGCCCCGAGCAGCGCAGCGCCAGCGGGGTCGGGACGCAGACGGGGCTCGCCATCGCAGCGAGTTATTTTAGCTCGTGCGCTGGGGACGCTTCCTCCCCGCCCCTGCACCATCTGCTCCCCGTCCCTCCGCAACCCCCCAGCTCCCAGTGCAGGGAGCCGCGCGCCCCTCCCGCCATTTTCATCATCTTCGCGGCGCCGCAGCCCCCTCACGCCCCGCTCCCAGCGGGCAGCCCCGAGCAGCTCGGCCTGAGCACAGCGGGGCTGGTGAGCCCCCGGCCTGCACGCTGCTGCCGTGGTGAAGAGCCCACGTGTGGAAGGCTCAGGAGGAGACCACAAGGGACAGGGATGAGAAAACCTTTACTTCAAGGCAACCCAGGGGATGAAAGGGTCCCGCTGCCCCAGGGCTGTGGCGCAGCAAAGCGATATCACAGGGCGGGCACCACGGGGCTGGTGCCGGAGAGCTCCGCGGCCGCACCACAAGCCCCGGCCGTGGGGATGTGGAAAGCCCCAGCTTACCTCAGCAGCTGCCGGAGAAATGCGGTCAGAACCTACGGCCACCAAGCAACGATGACAAGCCCGTTCTTGCCTGATGCTAAATTTATTTCAAAGGTCATTGCCAGACAAACCCATCAGCATGAACAGCTCACCATCAGCACCCCGTGGACTCTGCAGCCCGAAACCCTACTGCAGAAAGGGGCAAACGCACCGGCACGGTGTGCAGAGGTCCCTGGGCCCCGGAGAGCCCAGTACCCGACCTCGAGGGCTTGGATCCTGAGGCCAGGGAAAATGCTCAGAAGCAGTTTGTTTCAACGTGCTCTTTGCAGCTGCACATGAACGCTTACCAATTCATTTATAAATCAAATTCAAACTTGAAGCAGTTCTGGTAGAAAGCTATTCTCCTCGTGTCCTTGTGCTGTATACATATATTTTTTTTTTTAATGTAAAATTTTGTACCTAGATGAAAACATGCTCTAAGTGTTCCTCACACGAATTCCTAATTTTATGATTACATCCTGCCGTCGAGGCTGGGAATAAACAGAAGACTATAATCGCACAATAACTGTGATTTTCTCTGAACACCAGCCTCTGCAGTGGAATGATCAGCGTGTCTCCTGATACAGCACACCGCTCCAGACAGCATCCCTGTTTGCACTTGACAGCACAAAGCTGAAGCAGTGAACCAATACCCTGATGGCACTTACTTGCTTAGAGGCCAGTAATGAACGTGGAACGTGCTACCGCGTGCTAATGATTTGCGGCAGAATGCACTAACCCCGGCCCGAGCAGCGCCCAGCTCCGTATCCGCTGCCACACCGCATTATCCGAGACAAATCGACCCGACACTCGCAACTCCCCGGCACGCCACGCGTGTAACCAACACACTGGCAGACGCTCCCGAATGGAGATTTCTTCTCAGTTACTAAAATTTTGTCAATGTCAGCAAAACAATCCAGGAACTATCTGTGATACAGCTCACTGGTATTTGTCTTCTGTGCAAGAGCCACTCCTTTTCCCAGACGCTCACAATCAAAGGTAATTTGCGCTAGCCACGAATGGCCAACATCGACCAACGTCACGGGAGGCTGCCCGGCCGCCCCTGCAGAGCGCTGCCGCCAACCGCTGGCAGCGGCCGTTCACAGGGACAGCTCCGAGCTCCCCTAGTACTGAGCACTAAGCCAGTATCAGGTCATTATTTTCTCTTCCAACACGCGTATGACCACTGACGCCTCCATCCGTACTCCGTTGCTCATTCTGTCCTTTGACCTAGACATAATCTCGCCATTTCCACCCTTCTCTAAGGATTATTCACTTTTTGCCTCAGTAGTTCATCGCATCCCACGTGGCTTTCAGAACAGCATCTACTCATTGCAACTCAGAGATGAAAGCTTCTTATTTTTAGGCCACGTATTCCAGGTTTTTCATCTTCATTACCTAGTTCAAAGCCAGGAAAGACCGACCGTGATCTAGAGGCAGTACCATCGAACAACACCGCAGAGATGTGTGACCACCCAAACCAAAAATGCCCAGATCTGTCTGTCCTGCCAAAACCTACTCATTGTTTGCACCCCTACAGAAGAAACATGCTAACCGTGGCAATGAAGAGGAGACTCCAGTGCCCATCCTGTGGCCTAAGGCAGACAAGAATTTGTTGCAGTCCCAAGTTTCAGACGCTCCCTGATAACACAAGCAACTGAGAATTCAAACCTACCTGCTCAGGGACGGGCAAGCAACGTTTTAATGGTAGAACAGCCTGTCATGCCTTTTTGTCCATTTTTATATTTTCGCCCCGTAAGATAACATTTTTCCTTATTGAAGAGATATGCAAGCGAGATGAAGAGCATGAATGGACTTTTGAGACGGGGAATGCATTTAACCGGTGGCCTTTAGCACCAACCATCAAACTGAGCTCAAATAATTACAGTTTGAAGGAAAAGGCTGACAGTGACTTGACATGGTCTCTCACATTAAAATGCACCGTATTTCTTTCGTGCCATACTCTTATTCACTTTGATGTATTATCATTCCCTGCTCCTCTTGATTGCTTTTCAGAAGAGATCTAAAATAATGTGAACTGGTAAAGGGTAATTATCTCTATGAATAATTAGTGCATGCTAATAAATGCAAAATAGGACAAAATGCTAAGTTTTACTACCACTAACAGTTCTTGCTCATGACACCCTCTCTGCTAAAAGAGCAAAAGAGCATCTACTGAACACTGGCAAAGAAACACAGAGGACAGCTGTGTCCTTATTGCAAGCACGAAGAATTCCTCCGTACGGCTAAGAATGACAAAAGCATGGTCCCTGCTTCCTTGTATAAAGGATGATCTTACAGAGGCCAAAGAAATGCTGTTTTTCTCTAAGCAAAATCCTGTAAGAATGTATATTATTAAAAATACAAAATATAACCAAAAAAGAGGAAGAAGATATTACCGAGAAGATGACAAACATCACCAAGAAAAAGAAGGCATTTCCAAGCAGAGGAAGCAAATGGCAGGTTGTACTCATGTAGGTATCTGTCGTTAACTCTCACTGACCCAAGCATCACTGATGCTGTTCAGTGTATAAAGTTGGTATAACCAAATGCCACTTACCGAGAGGAGACGAGAAAACCCCCTCCAGCGTGCTCTCCGCCCGAGGAGCACAGACCAGCTCTGCACAGCAAAGCCACGAATGTTTTTTCCCCAAATAACCCCACTGGCCCCCGCGAGCACGCCCGGCACTCAGCTGCTTCAGCAGCAGCGCGCCGCTGCACGCCTCTGCCAGCCTTTGCTGGGGATGCCAGCGGCAGCAGCAAGGCTGGAAGTGGATTGCATTTCCCGATCCAGTTTTACACAGGATTACCATTTCAGAGCACAAACGGCGCGGCAGCAAGACAGATCTCCCACTCCCGCTGCGAGGCCAGGAATTCTGGCCCGGGCCTGCCTTCCCTAAGAGCCACCCGTAACCTGCACAAACCGAGCGAGCGGGGGCACCTGTACCAGCCGGGGGAGAAAGTCCCAGGCGAGCCTGCCCTGCCCTGCCCCGCAGACCGTGGGGCCGGGGCCAGCACGCATGGCGTCCGAAAGGAGCTGCCCACGGGAGCTCAGGCACCGCCACCAGCGGTGGAACCGCAGGCGGAGCCCCACGCACACGCCGCCCCCGGCACCACGCGGCACGGCACACTGCCCCGAGCAAGTGCTGAACGTTTACAATTTCCATCAGATTTCATTAAACTGAACAGCTTCACACAGCACCGTTCTAGAGGGACCTGCAGCACACTGATGGGATTAAATGGCACACAAGAACAAGAAAAAACACTTAAGTGCCTTCTTAGCAATGGTAAGAAGCTCCACAAGCAAGATCCCATTCAACCCACAAATCTGGGGATCTTGCTTAAAATAAACAGCAGTTCAGCACTCTCTCCAAACTGCATTTGCTACCTCCTAAAGTCATGACATGAGCTGGCATCACGATAGGAAAGACATTAGTGAATTATGTAAAGTATTTTAAATCCAGTTGGACCCCGGCCCATCAATATTTTGTTAATGCACTTGTTAAAGAGTTTAGCGTGGAATGGTACGATGAATCTAAAAGGACTGTTGCCTCTGTCTTTTGAAAAAAAGACAAAAAAGCAGAGAAACACACAACCTTCCTATTTGCGCTGCCTAGGCACATCTTGCCAAAGAGAATTATAAAGATGGTACAGTAAGTCAACTTGCCAAGAAGCAGGATGGAGAAAGAGACTCAAGCCTGTCTATGAATTTTTATCAGACCATATTCACCAGATTTATTAGAGGCTGAAACACCCTTAGATCGTGCTCCCTGCTTTTGCTGTTTCTGTCTGTTACCAGGTATGTAAACACCCCCCTTCCCCACGCACTTCCCCCACAACACCTAAAAACTAAGAGCCAGTGCCCACCTCACTCTAAGCCAAGGTCTCAGAAGCTGCCTGGAACAGCCGCTCACCTATGAAGCTCCAACTTCGAAATCATCTCCTAAAAACACTGCAAATGTCCAAGTTACAGTCTGGATAGGAGCAGAGCAATTTGAAATGACAATTTCAATCATGCTCTAAAGCAGCAAGCAGGAAACCAATTTCAGTATGGTTTACATTTGTAATCTGTAGTTATTTTCTTAAGGAAAGAACAACTGATTATCAGTGGTGCCCATAAATATAGCTTCCTGCTACACTGGGAGATCCATCTCTAATCCTGCGTGCATATTGAACCAATTTTGTAAAGCACACTCACTCCGAGATTTAATGCTTCTGTTTTTACTACGTTAAAAGGTGCTCTTGGCATATGGGTTTTTTTTCAAGCATGAGTGCTTCTCCAAGCTGCATTAAAGCACTTCAGAACTATTTAACAACACAGGTTTGGCCTCCCTCACCTGAAGGGGCGAGGCGGGCCAGAAGCTGCAGCCTGCAGGCAGGGCAGGCAGCACGCTGCGCGGGGGAACCCGACGGGGTGCGGGAGCGCTCTGCAGCACGCCACAGCTCCTCCGCCAGGGAGCTTCTCGGTTTTCTGTTTCTAAATGACGATCCAGTGTTAAAGCGGGCTGCCCAGAGGGAGCCCAGGCTGCCACTGTGCCAGCTGCACAGCACCTGCACAGAAGGGCCGCGATGGCCCCGGCGGCGCTGGTCGGGACTCAGCTGCAGGGAGGCAGAGGCAGCGGGCGACCGAGGAGCCCGCAGGGCTGGGAGGAAACCCGCTGCACGTTGTGGGAAGAAGGCAGGCAGAGGGGAAGCCAAGCAGCCACGAGACCTGTGTCCTGGCTCCATGCAGGCCGACAAGATCTCATCTCAGCCAGGAGCACCCACAGGCCCCCAGACGACCCCTGCAGACCCGCGAGCCCAGTCCCCAAGGATGGGGACTTCACAGCCTCTCTGGGCAGCCACCCTGGTGTTCAATCATCATTTAAAAACAAAAACACAACCAACCAAAAAAAAAAAAAAAAAAGAAACCAACAAAGAAAAACACATTGTACTGTACATTTAAATGGAATTTGCGCTTCAGTTTGCATCCAGCGACAAGGCAAGAGGCAAGGGGCACCACTGCGCAGAGCCTGGCTCCGTCCCCTCCGCACCTCCCTGCAGGTGTTTGTGGATGAGCTCCCCCCGAGCCTCCTCTTCTCCAGGCTGAGCAGCCCCAGCTCTCCCGGCCTCTCCTCATGGAAGAGAGGCCACAGTCATCTTCATGGCCCTGTGGACTCACTCCAGTATGTCCATGTGTCCCTTGTCGTGAACAGAGCCAGCACTCCAAATGTCCTACCAGAGGGAAAGGATCACAACCACCTCCCCAACCTGCTGGACAAGACCTTCCTAACGCAGCCCAGGGTGCTGTTGGCCTGCTTTGTCGCAAGGCAGACTGCTGGCTCGTGATCAGCTTCTTGTCCACCGGGACCGCAGAGGCCTTCTCTGTAGAGCTGTTTTCCAGCTGGTCTTTCCCCAGCCTGTGCTGACACCTGCGGTTGTTCCTCCCCACGTGCAGGACATGGGGCTCCCCTTCGCTAAACACCAGGAGACTCCCCTGGCCCGTCTCTCCAGCCTGCTGAGGTCCCTCCGACCGGCAGCCCAACCATCTGGTCTATCGGCTGCTCCTGCACCGGGACATAAAGCAACAGCCTTGAAGGTGCCAACCAAATATTTCCAGGTAGAGGATCACCGTAACGATTTGCTTGCTTCACCTGGGATATAACTGGACTCTAAAAACAGTTTCATGGTTTCTCTGAAGCAGTTTTCTCCTTGGTGCCCAGTGCTTCCCTGGGCTGCCCCTTCTCTTCAAGCTCAGGCTCACTCTAAAAGCTGCAGTTTTTCATTATCACGTAACTTCCAGCCACTGAGGCCAGGCCACATTTCACTTATTACCAAGACACCATAGCACACTGAGCACAACAGCCAACGCAACTAATGATGCTGCTTTAACCAAGATGATAAATGCGTATACTGATGGAACAGGGCGGTCCTGTCTTACCATTTGTGCACCTCCGAGAATGATGGGTGGAGGAAGCACTGCTCACCATCCATCACAGCGAAACCTCCTCATCAGGTCCAGCTAAAACGATTCAGATCCCCCCCTCAGTCACAGAACAATAACGGGTATAAAGGGAGATTTATACCACCTTTTAATTCTTTGCTAATCAAAGTAATAACACTAACCATGTAACTATCTGGGGGTTTTACAAAGGATGTCTGTTCTGTTCAGCACACGTCCATCTGATTTACAGGAGAACTAAACCTGGTTTGGCTTAGATCCATCTTGCACCTAACCGGTAAAAGTAAGGCGAGCTGAAAACGCAGCTCCAGTGTTCGTGGCCTCCTTTCAAGAGGAAAGTTGTGCTCAGCCTGGGAAAGACGGGACGGAGGTAGGGCAGGGTAATGGTCTGCCAGTACACGAAGCGTCGCTGTACGAGGATGGTCGATCGACTGGTCTTCACGGGCGCAGAGGGAAGAGCTCTCACATGAAGCCAGCTTTTATTTTCAGAGAATAAACTTTAAATACTGGGGAAAAAGTGGTCTAATCAGAAACAGTTAACAGCCTAACCAGGGAGGATGTTAGACCTCCCATCGCTGAAGGTTTTTAATCACCACATCAGATGAGCATCTGACAAAAATGTCTAAGCTGCCGGGAAATTCTAAAGACGCAGCAGAGAGCTGGTTTCTTGGGGAAACGACGCACAGCTTATCCAGCCTTTGGGTAAATATCGGCGGGAATATGGGGGCTGGGCGGGAGCGGGGTGCTGAGAAGCCTCTGGGGCTAAGCCCCAGCTCCCGCGCCCCATCCCGCAGCGCAGCTTCGCCTCCCCAGGCCCCTGGGCTGCAGCACCGCACCTCGGCGCTCCGGGAGCTCCCCTCGCAAACAGGGAAATAACATCACTGGTACGGAAGAGGTGCCGGCTATCGACATTTAGTGCCATAAGCACGAAGCTGCTCCCAGGAGGCGGGTGCTGCCGCTCAGAAGGGGAAGAAAGAATCGGGAGAAGGGAGGAGCCGGGGAGCGCTCATCCATATGTTAATGCAGAACAGCAGCCAGAGCCGTCTCGAGGTCTGTATCGTTTTGATGGCCTTGTGCTCATTCCCTTTGCGGGAAAAATCGCACATAATGGCCTTCAGGGAACTAATTAAGTCAAATATGCAGAAGCTGAGGAAGGCAGCAGGCTAGGGACAGATAAACCAGGGGAGGCAAAGTGCATGAAAGAAAACATCTGAGACCTCTGCTAGCAACCCTATTTTTCTAACCCTGGTAATTTCAAGTTAAAAATTGAGATTTACACTTTTCTCGAAAGCTTTTAAAATGTGAATTATGAATAAAAATACTGTTGTTTCAGTGAAAAGGTAGAAGTTATGCATTAACATCTCCTTGAAATAATGGAAGTCTATATGTTAGGCGGCTATCTTTTTAGGGATTAACTCCAAACCCTCGAATTTGGTGAAAAATCTCCCTTTAACTTCAGAAGCCTTTGACTCAAGTCTTGTGACTCAAACACTGAAACTGAATAAAAACAAGGTAGGTAGGGAAATTGTCCAGTCCTGATTTATTGTCCAAGCCAAGTGATATGCAAATACAAAAGTAAATTTAGCCAGATTTTATTAATAGTTATAAGCAAAGTAACTTTTTTTTTTTTAATACCTGGTTTTTGTCCCAACAGTTTTACTGCAAGTGTTAGTGGATTATTTTCTCTCCCTCTCTCCCACCAAAAAATGTTGCAAGATCCCTTTACACATAAATTAGTGTCCAAAAAGCTGCCTCCAGCTACGATATTTTATTAACTGCTGGATGAAGAACAGCTGTATTATACAGAGATATAATTACATTTCAAAGAAAATAGTTTTCTATTTATTTTTAAAACCAGTGAACACAATTAATCCCCAATGCTAAAGTGTACAATCTCAGTCTTATTTCAAGTACCTCCACGTTTCCAGCCTACTTTGAGGAGTTCAGGCAGACACACTCGTGCAGGGCTGCAGCGATCCAGCCGAAGCTAACGCATGCTGACCGATTACAGAGAAACAGGAGGTTAGCCGAGATGTTCACGAGCACCTTACGGCATTACCCACCCCGTGGGGGACAGCCGCTGTAGATGCACAGGTTCTCATAACAGAGAAGGAACAGAAGACACGGTATTGTTTACAGCTGTGACAGCCACAAGAGCTTAGCCCTGACACATACTGAAAGCTGGTGTTGCGAGAGATGCTGCCGAGTTCTTTCCCTACTGCTATTCTGCTTTCCGCTCTGCAGTTCCTCCTCCCGCTTTCAGCTGCCCACTGCACCCAGCGGTGCGTCCTCATCCGACACAAGTTTCCGATGGATCAGAAGAGAGGCCGGGGACTGCAGCACATGCCCCTGCCAACAGACTGACAGCAAGCTGTCACTCCAAACTACGTATATTTGCACTAATACTTCTGTCAAAAAACTGTTTTTCCCCATGGAGTACAGTGTCTTTCAGCAAAAAGCTACAGCCTGTTAAACAGGAGGGGAAAGAAAGGCTGTTATTTGTCTCTACGGAACTTCAGAAAATTTTACATGAAAAATCTGTTACGAGTGCTGCCAGCAACAGGCCCAAGGACCGGGGGAACCATGGCCATAGCACAGCACTGGTGGCAGCACGGTGGCACCGCCCGTTTCAAGCAGCCCGACGCCCAAAGGCCCGCGTCCACGCGACGGGCGCTGAACGTGTGGCTGCGGCACCCACCGCGGGCAGGAGCGGCCCCGGCCCTGCCGGGGGACCCCGGGCACAGCCGCCAGCCCTGCTCAGAGCGGCACCTGGGGCCGATCGCCTCTTGTTTCCGACACCGTCACCAGGCCACCGACAGCGAGCCGGGCAGCAGGCCGGGACCAGCGCCAACGCCCGGAGAACGCAGGGACCGGGCCCCCCGGTGAAAGGAGGCGGCTGTCCTGCGCAGCGCTGACCCCGGCGTCCTGCACGGCGCTGACCCCGGCGTCCTGCACGGCGCTGACCGTGCCACACTGGATCACAGCTACAGAAAGTGTTCAGTTGCCATGGTGATAGAGAAAAAGCCCGACTCACGTAAACACAGGTTTTCAAATGCAGATTTCAGTATCGGGTGTTTCGCTTCGTACTGATTTATGAATGTGCAGTTATTCAGCCAGCCGACAAAAGCTGATTTATAAACACGAGAGCTAAGTTCATTCCTAGATAAATCACAAACGGAAACAGGCCTGAGTTTGTCACATATATGCATAGTTCACAATAACCAACTCACCTCCAACCTAATCATGTTAATTTTAATCACTTAATTTAGGGGGCAACTCTTCCCTCATGATAAATTTACTTACATACGTCGCTGTTTTCCACCCTTTGTGGACAACGCGCATTAAACAAGGAAGAGATGCTCCTAGCGAATGCTTCTGAACTTCGCTGGATTCAGCTTACAGCTGCTGGCCCGAGGGTGAAATCGGCACCCGTTCATGATGCCTCAGATCTTTTTTAAGCTGTAACTGAACATTCACAGAAAAACTAAAATAGCCTGAAACTGCTTTGGCTACCAGTTGTGGTGGTTTTTAAGTTCCAACATCCTGACACCAGTCATCCATTTCCCTCCTTTTTCTGACCCTCTCCAAAATTGATTTCCAGGAACCAGACCGGGTCTTCCCCACGCTGCCAGCCTGGTTCCAGCAGCCAGAGGCCCACAGCACAGCCCAAAGCAGTAGGTGCTGGCAGCCCCTGCCTCCAGGGCCGCTCTCCCAGCCCGCGCTCCTCCTAAAGCCAGCGGCTACGAGAGCACCTCGCGGCCACCGCCAGCCCCGGGCCACCCACGGCAGCGCGCACGGGACCAGCGCCCAGAGGAGCCGCTCCTTGGCGGCTGCATTAACGTCCCCCTCCACGTCCCTGGCTGATGGCGGGATGCAGCGCTCTAAGTAAGTTCCCTCTATTCATTGCACACAGAATTTATTATTAATTCAAAGATTAATTCCCTCTGTCCTACAAACACCACGCATGCAAACACACACAGCGAGCCACCATGCTCTGGACGACGCCAGCATGGGAACCCTTCAGGAACTCAGCAGCAGCAATAAGGCCCGATATTATTCTGGCAGCGATACCAGACAGTCCACAACCAGATGGATGTATTTGTAAATAAGACAGATCAGTTTTGTCAGGTTGTAATTGGTTTTAGAACAAGCAATTCCCCCGATGACGAACAACAATTAAGGGCGCAGAGCTCCCTCAATGCGCGATCTGAACGAGTTTTACAGGACGGCCAAAGCAGAGGAGCAACAGAAGCGGTACCCGCAGTGCGCGGACGGTTTCATGCTGAGCCGGTCCCGACAGCACCAGCCAGGAGAAAGGGAAAACCCAGCAGCACCGTCAGCGATTCCAGAGCAGGGCGCAGCCTCTTCCACCTCCTAGATGCCCGAAGCCCGCTCAATTGCAACAGGAGCCACAGCAAACACTTGGGCAATTCAGAGCCCGCAGAGCTCAGCTGCCCTGCTGTGCGCAAGCACCAAGTCAGCTATTCCTTGGGAGCCTGCCACCCAGATAAGCCACTGGGAAGTTTGAGAGGCTTCACACAAAGATGGCGTTGGGACAAGGACTTGAGTTCTTTTCCGCGAGTTCTGGACATGCAGACATGCAGTCTGCAAAAGCCCAAAAATGCTAAGGAAGAATCCACTGGAGACTTTTTTCCTTCCTTTCGTTGCCACCATGAATTTCTGCAGGCTTAGCGGTTAGCCTGGTGGCCATAAATGCCTTTCTATTGTCATCGTGAGCTACCCCATGCAGAAGGACGCTGCAGCAATGCTCTCACCAGTGGCAATGTGAGCAGCCTCCAAATAAATTCCCGCACGCTGACGAGGCCAAACGCTCTGGGGACCAAGGGGGCAGCCGGGGCTGGCGCCCCTTCTCGCACAGGGTGGCAGGACCCCTGAGGAGGAGCTCCGTGGCTACTGCCATGGCCAGCAGCTGCTCCCTCGTGGAGCTCGCCCCTGCTGCTCTGCGCAGACCAGCTCTCACAGCACCTGGACTACCTCCACCACAAGAGCCTGCTGGGGCTGAGCAAAGAGCCCCATTTCACCGCCCTCAAGGCAAAGAACCAGTTCTGCTGGTGTGCCTCATCTCTAATATACCATCCTGAACCCTCAAAACACTGCCCCTCCTCATGGAACCCCTTATATCCCCCACTCCTCCAAGGAGACAGCATCATTAGCCTCGTTGTCCAGGTGAAGAGACTAAGGTGCAAAGAAGCCTCACCACTCAGGGCCACAGCATCCCTGCGGTGCCCTCCGACACCAAGGGGAACCCCAGGCACGTCCCCCGCTCCCCGTGTCCCCGCGGGGCCGCAGCGTCAGAGGACGATGCGCTGGGACGCGGGAGGATGCACGGCTCGCTGGGCAGAACCGTGGCAGCTCTGAAGGAAAAGAGGGCAGGTACCACGCGTTGTCAGAGCGCCGCGTTAGTGTTCTGCAGTGACTGGGAGTGCGTTTGGGTCTGGAAACAAAAAAACAGCAAACAAGCACTCCCATCTATGCATTTGTGTGAAGTAATCTCCAAGAAAGCTTCTTGAATATTTTTTAAAAATTCCCAATGAGAGTTTATTCCTAGAGAAGTTATTCTCTGGTTTTGTGACCCACAAAATCATCTCCTTCCCCCGGCGCCCTGGGAGAGGAAAGCCACCTGCCACACCGCCTCCCACACCGGGCACGCGCTCACCTCACCACATTCAAAAGCATTTATAAAGCATTTATAAAGCCGTAACAAGCACGCTCCTCTCCGCAGCAACCACGGGGAACTACAGCAACAGCACAGCCCCCGGCGTACGGGAACTTGCCGTGTGATGAGGAGCAGAGGCGAACGAGGTGCACGTGTTTTTCTTCTCCTCACCCTTAGTTTTGAGCTGGCCTCTTGCACAAAACAGATTGTTATTCCAACGGCGTACCTCAAACTGCCATCCCACAAGAACAACCACTACGTAAGTACTTTTTTTGTTATGGTTTCACTTTCAGGGGTTTATAAATATGACATTTTCACTTACGGTATGTTTGCTTATTGTCTCTTTAGGGATTTTAGCAAGAGTAGGTCAAGAGCAGAGAAGCACTGCAGAGGAAAAACCGCTTTTAAAACATGAATCACTCAGAACGCATCACGCAAGGAGTGCTACAAGAAAAAAATGTTTGTAAGAATCTGCTGCTGCCACCGTGATTCCCAATTCACTTGATATGCTCTAAGATAAAAATGGTGCAACGGTGCTATTTTATTTTTGTTCAGTTTTTGCCATACCTTCTCGGGTTTTTCCTTAACTACCCAAAAATGCACTTACAATGGAGACTCTAATATCCAGTTTCATTTATTACAACAGTAGAAGTTCCATTCGCTTTAGTAGTAAAAAAAGAATAGGGCAATATGAAAGTCCCTACAAAACATTGGCTGTATTCATTGGAAAGTAAAATAAAGAGTGATGTAAGGAAAATCTGGCAAAGTAACAGGTTAATCTTGCAGAGTTTCTATATATGACTGCTACAGTCATTTCAAAGAGTTCCCAAACCCAGAGACATTATGAGGCTGGGACGTCAACAGTCTCGGAGTTCCTCTGGGCGCAGCACTGCACGTACCGACACCTTCCCAGCACACGTGCAAGCCATTTGCTGCAGAGCAACCTACACCAGGAGAACCCTCTTCTCCCTCTCCGGCGGATGTACACACAGCCCTAGCCACACGACACGGTTCAGCTCCCCAAGGTGTGAAACGCTCTGGTTTCCAGCGCAGAGTGAGGCCAGCCGTCCCGAACCATCAGTATTTCGGTACAGCACCTACATAACCCTTTTCCCACCCGCGGCGGGCCTGATCCCGGACCGCAGCTCGCTCTCTCCTGGCGCTGCAGCAAGGCTGAGACGCGCGGTCGCGCACCCTGGCGCGGCGGTGCTGCGGGTCCGGCCGTTCCTGCGCCGGAGGGGAACGTCTCGCCCTGCCCGCGCCCTCGCTCAAAAACAGGAAGCGGCACTGAGTGCGGCACCAGGCGAGGGCGGCCAGGGGCCTCCGGGCGGCTCGTTGCTGCGCATCAGCCCTTCAGACGCTTTTGTAGACCTCGCAGAAAGCAGAGCTCCAAACAACTGGTGACAGGCAGGTCGCACAGCACGCACACGCTGCCCGGCCGCCGGGGCGGTACAGATGACACATCCGACCGAGCAAACCGCTGGCGCGCGCGCAGCCTCCAGTCCTCACCCGAGAGGCACAGTTCGAGGAGCCGGCCTCCGCTCCTGCTGCCGGCACCTCCGCTCCACCCCGACAGCTGAAGGGGCACGGCGCTCCCGCCTGCCTCGGAAGCACGGGGCAATGGAATCATCGACACTTTCACCTATTTTGAAACTATTACGTGGGTATTTACAGAACGCCAACGTTATTTAATCCAGCGGCCCCTCTCAGAGCACTGCTTTGATGCTGCAGGGGGAACTATAATGCATCCAGCCAATTGTGTAATGCTCTGCACAGGAGCAGAAATTGTTTTCTGATCTCTCTAGCAATCACATTCAACCCTGAAGCGTGATATTTGATTGTGCTGACTTCAGCAGGCCTAACTGTACATAATATCGACTGCAAAAGTACTCAGCCCTCTTAAAAATATGCCCATCTCCAAAAAGAAACAATCGTTAGGCAGCACTGCAAAATCCAAACACATCACAATACTCCAGCCTACACTTGGTAGAGTTTAACCCTACTGAGCAGCAGCATACAAATAATTTCCCAGTAAGAAATCAGCGCTCTCGTGCACAGCACTGTCACTGAAGTACTCGCTGTGGCAACCGGCGAGGCCTTCTACCCGCAGGAAGAGGAGCACCAGGGGAGGAGACCTTTGCCGGACTCCCCACCACTGCCCGCTTTAGCGAGCCCGAGGCAGACATTTCGGTCACCGCGGTACGAGAAGCAAGATGAAGGATTCAGCGCGACTGCTTTCGAACCTTGCAGCGTACATTGCGCGATTCCTCCTGCGGGCAAGGATTCTGGCACACGACTGGGGGCACGGGGCACCACGTGCCGATGCTGACGGGAGGCATCCCACCCGTTCCCGGGGACTCGCTTCAAGCCCTCCCAGAACAGCGCCGCATGCAGCAGCAGCCGAGTCATTTCCAAACGGTGCTCGGCCAGAGCAGGACTTGCCCACCCTTCACCTGCCATTCAGGGCGTGCTGCCCCCCAGAAGAGTTAGCACATCCTCCCAAGGAACAGAGGCAAAACCAACTGCCTGCAGCAATGTTTTCTTAGAAGGCCTGACACGTCGGATCCTCCTTCCAGGAGGTCACTGCCGACGAGCGGCCCACAGCATCCTCCGAGACACGGCACTGCAGACATCCCCGGCAGCTTGCGGCCCCGGGTTGTACGCTGCAGCGCCGGCGTCAACCTGGGGTGACTTCCAGGGAGCTCACGAAAAAGCCAAACGCATCCAGTGCTGCTGGCAGCGTGACCCCGCAGACGGCAGTTCTTCCTTCACTGAGCGACCAGGTAACCCCCGTGCCTTTTGACAGCGGCCGCAGCTTCAGCGTACTGCCTGCCATTAAGGACACAAAGCAAAAAGCTGGGCAGCGCCGTTCCCACCTCGCCCGGAGCTACAGCCCGCTGGCTGCAGCACGCAGCGCTGCCGGCCACGTCCCCCCACGGCATTCCTCTGCACAAGGCTTCATCTCCTGATCATCGCTGTCGGGCAATGCAGCTCCAGCCATCGGGCTCTCCTGCCTTTATCCTGCTACGCTGACAATACTGTAAAATGACAGCTGGAATTTTTCTCTCCAGCTCTATCCAGACAGAAGTCTATCTTTAAAACTTCAAACATTAACAAGCTCTCTTGAATAAAACATCATTTAGGCTCTCTCCAAACATCAATTAACCTTTTTTTCCCCCCACACAGAAAATTTTGAATTCTCTCTAGAGTCTGCCAACAAAAGTTTCAGACTGCTGCATCAAGTTTAATCTTTAGTTCTTCCTCTTTTACAAGTTATTCTGTAATGTCAATGATTAAATTATACCACCATCACAGAGTTAAATGTTCCATGAAGAAAAAGAAGCACAAGGCAGGGACTCAAATACATTTACATGGCTTTGTGTTCCATTTTTTTCTCAAGTATTTAATCGTACCACACAAGCCATACAGTATAACAGCACTGAGCCTCACCTAATCACCCCAGCTAGCTTTGCTATCTAGATACCAACCAAACCAAGAGCCTCACAGATAAAATCCTTGCCCTAAAGAGCTGTAGCCCTAAAGAGCTGTAGCCCTGAGCGCTCCCAAGAGCAGCAGTGTTAGTGGCCTTCCAAAAAGCTGCATCCCCTCCTCTCCATTTGTTTTACGGACAGGCCACTGATGCTCAGAGGCTGGGGCACTGGGACAGACCTAAAAACCAAGGACATTCTCCTAAGGAGCAACCTCCTCTCCTCTGCGTCTGTCCAATACAGACACAAGCAAGAAATTGTAGCAATGGTGAGCGCATGGAAGCTCAGTAATTTTCTGTTAGAATATCTGCAGAGTTGAACTGTCACAAGACAGAGCAACATTTTACAGAGCTAGGTTAAGCAGTGAGGTGCATGACAGTGACTGCAATCCCTTGCCACTCACCTGACAGTTCCTCCCAAAGGCCTAGGTGAAAAGGTAAAACCTTTTTTTTTTCCCCCCTCCCTCTTCAAAGCAATTCTTAACTCCAAAGGAAAGAAGAGTAATAGACACCAATGCCAATTCCTTTCTGAGGCTGTTGGACACAGAGTGGCTGCGCAATTTTCCCAAACTTTCCAGCGCCCAGACCGACAGCCTGCAGCACCAGGTGCCCTCGTGGAGAACCTCCCCTGAACGTCAGCATGGCTTCGACACTCACAGAAGGACATCAGTAAAGTTGACAGAAACCGTGCTGTCCTTAGTGCCCACCATTTAGGGTCGCACAAGGTTTTAAGGCAGCACCACAGCACGAGATACATACGCAAGAGAATCTCGCAGCCATACCCCTCTCCCAGTTCCCAGCTCCCTGATCCCCCCAATCCCTCACAGATCAGGGGTTCCCAAACTGTGGAACTCAGTCCGTATGGACAGACAGACCGACCACTCCGCAGCCACGTCCAACCAAGCACGCCAGCACCAGCGCCTGCCCGCACAGGCGGCTGAGCGGCACTGCTGCTGCTCCCCTCTGCTGAGGCTGCGCCCGCAGAGCTAAATTCGGGGACCCACCTTCCGGAAAGCGTGAGGACAGAAGCACCAAGAGCACTACACCTCTTTGCATATCTTTGTTTTTAAAACAAAGGCTAAGATTTAAAATAAAAAGGATGATTTAACACAAAGGGCATGATTTAAAACAAAGAGGATGATTTAAAAGCTCTCCCTCCCCGCCATGGAAGGGATCCTAACAGCTGCCTCCTCACTGATGAGTAATGACAACGCCGGGATAAATAACAAGGCTGTACATTCCCTGGCCTGGCATGTACGGGCTGCTGTGCTGTTGATGGGGCCATTTTTCACATGAACTCTGAAACCAAGCTGCTGACTGCTCACCATCACTAACGACCCCACAGCTCTGTGGTGCTCAGAAACACACCACCCCTATCACACCAACTCGATCCCAGCCTGGGGAATAACGCTACACCCATGTAAATTCCCCCAGCAATTTTATTTCTGTGCTCTACTTCCTCTCCTAAAACTGTGTGTTGCAATACGCTGCCTCTCCCCAAACCACTGCAGCTGCCTTCCAGAGGTGAGAAAAGGGACACCAGAATAAGTCATCTCAGGCCAGTTTTCCAAAGAATAGCTTACAAGTCAGGCTCTTGGAGATGTGAACAGCTTAAAGTGCATCCAACAACTGCAGGCACAAAGCAGGAGCACTGGGAGAGGACTGGAAACCCTAAGGAGGTCATCGATGATAGGCATAAACTATTATTACCACTGTCGCTGCGTGGGCTAATACTGTTTATTCGTTTCTGTGTCCTCCCTTGCTGCTATGATACATACTAATAAAATACACAGAGGTGGGGCAACCAGAGCACAATAGTTATTAGTAAGAAGTATTCATCTCTTTTAAAGAGGAAGATTTGCTGGCAGCATAGCAAAAGCCTTCTGGGATGAAATGAACGTTCAGGATTAAATTGCCATCCAGGTTGTGAGAAAGAGGAGATCACCTCATGCTGTACCTGCTGAAGGGTGGCAGTGAGCAACTCCCACGTCGCTGCTCCTGTGCGGCTCCGAGCCAGCAGCCCCACGGGACTGGCCTGACCCGCTCAGCACTGACCACACGTCAGGACTGTGAATGCCTCTGAAGTCGGTAAATGCATTTCAGAAGGTGATTGATGTTGCTGCTGTGGGTGGTAGGCTGGAAAACAGCTACTGAAACAAAGCCAAACGCAGGCAACAAAAAATTTAAGAGCTCAAAGAGTTGGTTTTTTCCCACCTTCAATGGGCCAGCAGAACAGGAGAGTAAATCCTGCTCTCGACAGATGCTGAAACCGTGCACACAGAACTTAAAATATTACCCCTTGAGGAGGCTTATAAATGTCTCGTAACTACCCGAAGCGCGCTCGGTGTTGCACTCTTACAGCCCTTAAAACTCTCCACCCGGAACCAGGACTAGCTGCAGGCCATGAATAAGGGTTACCAGAGGCTTTGATTGTTGTCGCGAGGAGGGCAGATTGATAACCAACGCCTACTGCACCAGATGCCCACTGCTGTTAAAGCAGGAGATCGCTCGGTCCCAAGATCAGAACACCCCGTTTTCTGCCGGCGCGGCTCTCTCAGAGGCGCAGCAGGACTCGGCTCTCGCGCCCGCTGCGGGGAGGCTCCCGGCACAGACGCCCTCCCGGGGACACGCGCACCCCACGGGAGCGGCCCATGGCGGGCGTGCCCGGCCAGGCTGGCGTGCCCCAGGCGTGCGTGTGCCCGCTCCTGGCTCCACACAAGGCCTCGAGCCTGAGGCAGGGGCTCCAGGACATAAAAAAGCCTCCAACGCAGAGCAAAGCCCAGTGGAGGCCTCTTCACCACAGCACAGCTTGATTTCATTTTTCCAGTGCTTTAGAAGAAAGTCGCCCTAATGACAAGAAGCCGGAACTGAACCCAATGGGCAGGAGCTCTGACAGCAGCTCCCCATGGGCAAAGCTCCAGTGGACAGGAGAACCCATATCCATACAAGAGAGGTTTGTTTTGTTTTTTTTTTAACCTGAGTGAAAAAGAAAACCCAGGAGTCAACCAAGCCACGTGCCACCATGCCTGGGCATGGGAGGAAGCCCTCGTCCAGCCAGCGAGGGCCCACAGCCTCGTGCTTCCATTTTACACAGCGGCTCCCCCATGAATGCAGGGGCTTCGATCCCACTGCTAAGTGCCCCTTCTGCCCTGTTGGGACAGGTCAGGCCACGCTAGTGAGCTTGAATCCAGTGCTTCAGTTTCCCCCTCCCTCAGTACATGGCAAGGGGAAGCCCAGCCTCTGCCATCTGCACGCGTAATCCGGCCACGGGCGCGAATCACAAGGTGCCGGCAGAGGAAACAGCCCCACACCGGGGTGAGGAGCGGGGTTCAGCAGAAGTGGGTGCACTGAGAGGTTCATCGCCTGTCCCCTCCCCAGCTCCTCATCTTCAGATCAAAAGCAACGCTTCCCTGTTTCACCCTGCCGGAGGCACCTCCACTCTGCGGTGTTTGCTCAAAGAGCTGCAAGAACTGCTAGTGCTGAAGAGCTGTGTATTATAAGGAAAAAAACACTTCAGTGAGGTCAATTTTTTTTTTTTTTTTTGCTTTAAAACCAATTAACCCAGTACTGTATCTGCACTCTGAGCTGGCAGCGAGAGCACCGGGCCACGGGCGGGCACCCAGATGCAAGGCATCCACACACACACGTGTCTAACCAGGTACCGTGAGCCACCGGCTCCTCCTCCCCAGCCCGCAGCCTTCCAGCAAGGCCCATCCCACCAGCAAACGCACAGCACCACTGACTTTGGTCCCTTGCAGGAGCCCGACAGTTCAGTGGCACCGTCCCAGCCTCTGCCGAAGCACTCCGGACGTTAGCATAGCAAGAAACATCTCTGATAGATTCCATTTGTTTCTATTAGAGACCACCAATTAATCTTTATTATCAATCTCACGCATGTTTTCCTCTGCCCTTCTCTGCACATGGCCTTCCCGCGGCTGGCGGGGGCCCCATGTAAAATCCATCTGTCAGGACCACGCTATCAGACCCCAGTGAGGAAACAGAGGATAAATGGCAGGTAACAAACAAACCTATACTGGAATCAGCTGAACACGGAGCTACAGCGAGTGCTTATTCTAAGTCTAACAGTAGAAATGAGATCAGAGTCATCAGAACCTACCTGTTGCAGGTGGCTCCACAAGCAAGGCTCCATGAACATTTAGCAGTTACCTACGGGACAGCCCAAAGGGAGGAACTTACCTCTCTTTTGCACAGAGCTGTTATATTATCTGCGCTGTCGAGTTTCAAGCCTTGATGCCTTCTCCAAATGGCAACCAAGCTTTCCACCTGAGCAAGCTATAATCCCAGAAAATAATCTGGTATGGAAGTTTTCCCAAAATTCTTTGAGCAAAGTGGAAAAAGACCATTAGGTAAGAAATGAGAATAGACATAAAAGAAAGGATGCAGCTGCTGCAATAGAAAAATACATGAAGCTAACAAGCAATGATAAATTAACCTAAGCTGCAGTTCTCCCGTGAAAATGGGAAAAAAAAAATACTGTGGTTCTCTTTGGCGCCAGGTTTGTAAGCCTTTTTAATATTTTTATATGCTAAATCCATCAAAACTCTAGTTCTATTCCCAACTCACACAGCAACTATGAGTCCTTAAAGTGCAAGAAATTCTCTCTTTACCGCTATGCAGCCAGGTGCACCATTTGAAGACTACCGTCTTGAGGATCACCAGGGATGCTTTTCACCTGCCAGCCATATGACAGAACAAGACGCTATTGACTCGCAGCAGTCTTCCTGCCACTAATAACCAAATAGATCCTACAGTGACCTGAATTTTTCTGGAGTTAAAAAAAAAAATAGCTTCAGGAGGCAGTATGAAATTTAACAGCCAATCAACAGGATGCCCCATTTTCTGCAAGATTTATTACGCTGTACCATAGATGGTTCCATCTACGTAATTAGAACTGGTTAGTTTTGCTGCCTTTAAAGCAACAAATCATGCATTTGACAGTAATGAGGAAGAAAAGACATTTGTTTATCATTCTGGCCAGATAGACCAATTAAAACTGTATGTCTGAAAGCACACTTCTAAGGATCTACCGTACTCAATATTCCACAAGCTGCTTCAATGTGGCAGCTGCAAATATGTGGTCATATCTTTATTAGCATTTATTTTTAATGCAGCCGTTCCTGTCTGCAAATCTGAGACAGACAAATAAGAAAACCTGCCTCCCAAAAGGTACCCTTAATATCTTCTTTCTGGGACCGTCACGCGAGCATCTGTTGCCCATGCTGGGGCCAGCTCTCACCCCCGACAGCCAAAGCAGGATGCGGATGCGCAGCAGAAGGGGAAGCGGGGACCCGCGGCACGCTAACGGACAGGAGCGCGCACACGGGAGCGTGCCCGTCAGCAGCGAGCGCGTTCAGGAGGGGTGAAGGGGAGAGGTCCCCGTCCGCAGACGGACGGCAAACACTGCAGAGTGCCAAAGGACAGACAGCCTGCAGCAGCCGCGCAGGCAGCAATGACTAGGTGTTTCCACTCCCAAAAACGAAGAGGCACCGACCCAAAGCCTCGGGTGCCTTGTTCCACTCCCGACCACGCGCGACCGTGCCCGTGCTATCAGCCCCCCGCAGCACCGCGATCAGCGGCCAGCACTCGACACAAGTGCACAGACCTGTGCGTGTACGCACGCGCGCACCCTTTATCTCTTCAAAGCATTTTCAGGATGACTCCTTCCCGCCATGAGAAAAGCAGATACGATTCCCCGGAGAGGGGAAGAAGATACAGAGTCATCATGGCTGATAAATCACCCCTGTGCACGAAGATTATTCACCAGTTAAGCTCCACTTACGCCAATCACACTCCCCACACAAACTGTGGACTCATCGATTTTTACTGACACCGCAGCGCCCCGGAGCGCAGGAGGGCAGGGGCAGGGCTCAGCTCCGCGCTCTTATCGACACGCTCGGGGCCTTTGCTCTGCTTTTCAACAGCACGAGCAGGAGGGTTTTCAGCAGAACTTCCCTAAAAATCGGTCTAAGCAATCTACTTTTTTTTTTTTTTTTTGCCACAGTACGCCAAGTTGCCGGCTAGGGTCCTCTATTAACACTTGCACAACCCAGTTTTTATGCACTTGGGGCACTGCCAGACGGCTCCTGCCGTGCGGGACCCCCACGCGCTGGCGGACACCTCACAGAGCGCAGAGCGCCCCGGCAGACCACGCCGGCCAGCACCCCGACCACTTCCAGTCTGACATCTGTTACAGGCAGCACCGCTGCGAACTGCTTGCATCGCCACCCAGGTGATGTATGCCCTGCAGCTCACGTGGGGGGTTCTCCAGCTTTCCCCCTGCTTCTCCCCCAGCCATGCCACGGGGAACACCGCTGTGTTGTGCTCGGATTTCAGCCCCGTCCTCCATTACAAGACATCACTTCCTCAAGTGTTCATCTTTTATCATCTTCATCTGTCCGTCGTTCTGTGCCAACACTTCGTTTCCACTAGCCTCCTTCACCCTCCCTTGCTCCCTGCCCCCCCTCACTATTTCTTCTCCATTTCAGTCTTTCTCTGGAGATTTGGGTGTCCAAAACTCTTCAGCAAAATAGCACAGGCTTAGGTAAGACTAGAACAGCGACTACATCCCTGAAAAGTGTATCTGGGATGGTGAGGTGGCCCATGTAAAACCCCCAGGCCGAGGCAAGAGGCACCAGGCACCGCCGGGTCCCTGCCCGGCCTGGGAAGGTCTGGACGATGACAAACCCCGTGTGCCAGCACGGTGACACCGACACCAGGCAGTCCCGTTGCGCTCGCGGCACACGAGCACCCGCAGCGCACACCCGGCAAAGAAGAATCCCACCCCTGCCCAGCGGCGCGGCAGCCTGCCCTCCTCGGGCGCGGGCAGGCAGCGACCCAACAGAGGCGTTTAACACCCAACAGAGGCGCTAACTCAACGCTTCTGGCCGGCGCGACCTGCTTCCACCGCGCCTCTGCAAGGAGGAAACGCGGGCTACGACTGACCCCGCGCCGATCCCGCCCCGCGGGAAACCCCTGACCGCACCTGAAGCGGCTGTTATTCAGGTGAGAACGCAGCCCAGGTGCCCTCAGACAGCAGGCATTCCTGGAGATGTAATTAGACACAAAATAACATCAAGGGAATCATTATGGTCCCACCAGCAAACTCTGTGTTACTGCGGCCCAAAACATGATCACTGTGGTGCAATAAACCACGCTTATGTATAACCCCAGCATTAATGATCTAACATATGGAAACCATGAGGTTACAGCAGATGTCAGGCCAAGAATGATCACGGCAAATGAGTATTCCGGTAATAAACAACAAGAAAAAAGAAATATCGGAGATGTCTGCAGCAAGGCTTTTTGGAACGGCTCGGCCCCAGTCCCGCCCGCAGCTTCCCCCCGCGGCCGAGGAGCGGGAACCACACGTGCCCCGGGCAGCCCCGGAGCAACACGGCAGCGCGGGGCAGCCGCGGCGGGCAAACGCGCATTCCCTCCCCTCCCGTAAAACGCTGCAATACCACAGCCTCAAAGAATATTTCATCTGCTTAACTGCAGGGTGCAATAACATCAATTTGCCCAAATTATACACAAGCAGAAAGGTAATTGGCACTGAGCAGAGTGTGTTGTGACTGTTACATCATTCCTCAAAGCCAACTACAAAAGACTGAAACGCAAGAAAGTAAACAATGGCACAAAATCAACAGACAGCCCCCTCCCCAAAACCCTTCCATCTGGCATTGCACTGCAGTATTCATGCAGCTGCTTCTCCAAAGCAGTGCATGCAAAGACAAGACATCACTGAACGGGGCTCAGGATCCAACACACTAAGCGACCTCTAGAGAAAATAAAGTTGAGTTTACACGTTCACAAGCTAATTTTTAGAAAAGCTATATTAAAATTTTCATTAACTCTGTCTTAAGCAGAGACTTAAACATAACAAGGTGGTGCATGCATACCTATATGGAACAAGCAACCAAAGGGGCATGGGAGCCAATCCTATACAACAGTGGGGGGAGTCGAATGGGCCAACTCAGTGGAAAGGCATTGAGTAAGCAGTCGAGTATCCTCAAGCTGAACATGGGAAAGGAATTGTCATCAGCTACCAGAATTACCAATTGTTACAATACTGAATAGATTTACAAATTTAAGTTACCCATGAAATTATGGGCCATCCAAAAATACCAGTTAACAGTTTGCTGCTGATATTAAAAATCCTATTCTACCACACAGGGAAAACTACGCCCGCTGTTTTTCCTGCCCGCACACACCCCAACGTGCCCACCCTGCCCACACCGCAGACATCGCTGACGTTTCCGAGGGTACCAACTTTCCACACCGAGCCCAGCCGTAACAAGAATTAATTTGGAGCCTGATATTTGACGCGCGGGGGTCTCGGCAGACACAACCTTTAATTACGTTCTACTCCAACGCTCAGCAGCAAGGCGGCCTGCTCTCAACGCCTTCGCTCTGCAGAGCGGGGCTTGCACAACCGCGGCGATGCCCCTGAAATCGCCGGCCTGCGGCGGGAAGTTCCTTACATAAGCCCTGCAGGACCGGGGCCTCCCCGGCCGGCGAGCGCAAGGCTGCGCGCCTGGGGGCGAGGACAGCCGCAGCCCCGCGGAACAAAGCGGGCTTTCCCCGCACCCCCGCCCCCCGCCCGACCCCCGCTCAGCGCCCCGCC